>CM028348.1:41805290-42405290 GCA_016618105.1 Dendrobium huoshanense
CATAATTCCCAAACAGTGGAGACTCAAGGTATGAAGATGCTCATTTATTCAATGAGTTTAACCATGTTATTTTTTAATTGTATAGATAGAAGGTGCAATAGGTTATTAGATTTATGTGCTAACTATGGCATTTTGAGTTCTTTTATTTGGGATGATGTTAGTGTGAATAAGGTTCCTCCTTTGTTTATGCCTTTGTTAAAAGAGGAATCCATTGTTTTGAGTCCTTAGTTTGTCTTCCTTATTTCTTTAATTCAATTTGCTGCATTTCCTTCAAAAAAAAAAAAAAAAGAATTGTGTGGAGATTACATCCAAGTTGAATAAGAAACCCTTTGAACTTCTTAAGGGTAGAACACCAAATCTTTCAAATTTGCATATTTTTGGATGTAGGTGTTTATTTATAATAATGGTAAAACTCTTTTAAGAAAATTTGATCCAAAATATGATGAATAAATTTTCTTAGATATTCTAGTGTTGGTAAATCCTATATATTTTTAATAAGAGAACTTTGGTAGTTAAGGAGACCACACATATTATTTTTGATGAATCTGACATTTCAGAAGAGCCAAGGTTGGAAAAAAATCATATAGAAAATATCTCCCATGAAATTAAAAAGACAAATTTGGAAGAGAATGTAGGAAAAGAAAACCCTTTGCCTAGAGAATCAAAATTTTCTAAGAATCACCCTAAGGAATTGATTTTATGTAAAATTAGTGTAGGTGTTAGGACTATGCATGAACTTAACAAAGAAGTGAACAATTCTACCTTTATATCGATGATTGAACCCAATAATATACATCAAGCACTTTCAGATGAATTTTGGATTTTGATCATGCTGGAAGAGTTGAATCATTTTGTAAGAAATAATATTTGGGAATTAATTGAAAGGCCTAATGGTCAAAGTGTTGTTGAAACTAAGTGTGTGTTCAAAAATAAAATGAATGATTCAAGTGTTATGATTAGAAATAAGGCAAGATTGGTGTCCAAGGGATATAATTAAATAGAAGGGATTAATTTTAAAGAAAATTTTGCCCATGTATAGCAAGACATGAATCAATTAGGGTTTTGTTAGTCTTTGCCTATTTTAAGATTTTAAATTGTATCAAATGGATATTAAGAGTGACTTTCCTAATGGGGTAATACAAGTGGATGTTTATGTTGAGCAACTTTTAGGTTTAGAAAATTCATAATTCTCTAATCATGTATTTTAACTGAAAAAGACATTATACGAACTAAAACATGCACCTAGGGCTTGGTACGAGAGGTTAAGCTATTTCCTATTAGAAAGGTCATTTGTAAAAGAAAGTGTGAACACTACTCTCTTTTTAAAAAGGATAAGAGATGTCATACTCATTATTCAAATATATATTGATTACATTTTGTTTGGATCTACTAATAAAAATTTTTGTCATGAGTTTTCTAAAATAATGCGTAGTGAGTTTGAAATGAGTTTGATGGGAGACTTGAGTTATTTTCTTAGTTTTAGCATAAAGCAATGTGAGGAAGGAATATTTCTTAGTGAGTTGAAGTATATTAAGGACATCCTTAAAATGGATAATGCTAAACTAGTAACTACATCAATGCGTTTCTCAGTATAGTTAGATAAGGTCCCTAAGGGAAAATCTGTTGATTAAAAGAAATTTAGAGGAATAATTAGATCATTGCTTTACTTGACTGCTAGCAGACTAGATATATTGTTTAATATTTATTTATGTGCTAGATTTTAATATGATTCAAATGAACCACATTTGATAGCAGTTAAAAGAGTTTTTGGATATCTTTTAGGAACTCAAAACTTAGTGATTTGGTATCTTATGCATAGTTCTTCTTTTGAAATTATTGGATATTTTGATTTAGATTTTGTAGGATGTAGGGTTGATCAAAAAAATACATTTAGAACTTGTGAATTCATAGGAAACTCTTTAGTTTCTTAGTCCAGTAGAAAATAGAATTCAATAGCCCTTTCCATTGCTGAAGCAAAATACAACGCCTTAGGTAGTTATGTGGCACAAATTCCTTAGTTAAAATAACAACTGATTGACTTAGAATTTTCTATTATCATAATTCTAATTTTCTATGATAATACTAGTACCATATACATTTCAAAGAATCATATTTCAACATTCTAGAACCAAGCATATAGACATAAGATATCACTTCATTAGAGATCAAGTAGCAAAGGGATAAATTGAATTACATCATGTTGATACATAGAATCAACTTGTAGATATTTTCACAAAACCACTGGCTTTTAACACATTTAATACTTTAAGAACTAGATTAGGTGCAATTGATCTTAATATTTAAATTGAAATTCTATAAACTTGATTTGTTGTGTGAATATGTATTTATTTATTTGTTACTGTTTCTTTATTTGTGTGTTTTTATTTTGATTATTTTGATTATTTTTCTTTTAGGATGTTATTGTTTATCTTTTTTCTTTCAATTTTGCGCGTCATTGGATTTCAAGTGATTGATTTTGAAAAGGTTTCTATTTATAATATATATATTTAAAATATTTTCTTCGTAATGTATGAAATTTTCGTATTGTACGAATTCTATAGAATGTACATGATAGGTTTTTGAGTTGAGCACATGAAATTAAGTTTTTTTTTCATTGAATTTTGTATTGTACGATGTCAACATCATCTGTACAAACCATGTTATTTTGTTTGTACGACTGGGCATGATTTTAGAGAGGGTTCAATTATTTTTTATCTGATTGTATGTATGAAATCAAATTTTATCTATACGATCCTGTTGTTAGTTTCTCATGGGGACGAACCTAACTGTCATAAAATGACCTTTAATATTCTAATCATTCCAAACGAATAGCTATTCATTTGTCTGTTATAGTGGTCAAAAAGTCTGTATGAAAGGATGCTTCAGGAATGACATTTTATGAAAAGTCATATCATTTTTGGCCGTATTCACTCATTTGTATGAAAAGTTTTTCGTCTCATATGATTTTGTAATTGTACGTATAATCTTAATTTTGTACTATATGATAGGTCATTTTTCTTTAAATAGAAGGGTCTTGGATAAGTTTTTCTTCACATTCTCATCCATTCTAAACCTTCTCGAGTCCAAATATGAGAAATGGCTAGCAGTAGCAAATGACCTCACACTTCTAAGGGCTCATCCCCTAGATATGGTAGGGATGATAATTTTCTTTCTAAAGAGAATGGGGAAGCTTTCGATAGGTGTTTTACTACAAAAATTACCCCCTTTCATCTTCTGACTCAAAGTGACATTAACTTTTATGTTATGCCACTTTTGCGTCAACCCAATTTTATTTTATCCCTACCCTCATCTATGCCCACGATAAAGAGACATTCCAAACTTTTCTGGCTAACATGAAGGTAAACAAGGATCACACTAGGATTATCTTTTATGTTTTCAAGCAACAAGTAGAAATCTCTAAGGAAGACTTAGGCAACTTCCTTCACCTAAGAACTCAAGGAATTAGAGCATACACCTTAACCTCTAGAGCCAACTTTGATTGGTCAAAAATAAATCAAACTCTTAGAGGTATTGCCCAAGTTAGCCTTCTATCTCATATGTACACTTTAAATCAAAATGCCCAGATTATACAACATATTTTGAGAACCTCAATTATTCCAAAAGCTGGTGATCACATAAATTTTACTCCTCTCTTGTCCACTATCATATATTTGATTATGATAGAAAAACCTTTTGATAAAGCCTAACTTATCATGGAATATATTTATAAACTCTATGATTTTGGACTTTCCTCATAATAAGAGGAAGAAAAATGTGGCTTTAGGACATCTAATTGCATGTATCTTAAAAGATAAGTACAATCTTATCCATCCTAATCCACCCACTGAAATTCCTATTTTCTTTATTTATGCCTCTTTCTGAGAACTATTTAGGAGGGATCAAAGTTTTGAGGGAGATGATTCTAAGGAAGGAGGAGCTCATACTCTAGCACCTGCACCTAGACCTGACCAGAATTTCTACCAAGATATAGTCCAGTAGTTCAACAAAATGGAAACTCATTTTGATCAACGCTTTGATCAAATTGAGAATCACCTGAATAAATGGGATGCTATATAAAATGAAGATATGGATTGGATCCGAGGGCAATTTGACTCGGTTATCATAAATGTAGATATGATAAGTATTTACTTTTTAATGTTCAATCTCCTCCATATCAAGGCCCCTCTGATTATTAGTTGTACTTCTGTGTTGTAGTGCTCATGAGTTTGTGTTTGATGTTGAGATGCTTTTCCTTTGATTTTAGTGATTTTTAGTATTAGTGATTACATGTGACGTTTTGCATTTCTAGGATAATGTTATTTGGGATGTTGTTAAATGGAAAACTATTTGTATGGGTTTTGGATGATCAATGAAATGATAGAATGTTTTATTGACATGCATTGAATCTCATTTCTTGAAATATTTATATTTTTTAGAGAAAAAACTTTTGTGGTTGATCTTTGGAATGAATTTTCAATTACTTTTCTCTACAAATTAATTTCCTTACAAAATTTAATCTTTCAAAATTTGAATTAAAATTATGACTGGATGTAGATATGGAGGTCAATTTCATATTCTTATAGACAAATATAACTTAGCTATAATTATTACAAGATTGATGTCTTATTTTTATTTTATTTCTTTTTGAATGTGCTAATTTTTTATTAATTATTTAAATTTGAGTTAAGATTTATTAATATTGGAAAGACAAAAATATATCAAAATATGTACAAAGCATGCCAAGCTTATAAAGATGCATAAAATGTGTGCCACTTGTTTAGAAAAGATGTGCAATATTCGCCACTGTGAAAAGAGGCACAAATTAGTCCAAATATAAAAGATGCATAAAGTGTGTCACAAAAATTAAAAAAATGCGCAATGTCGCCAATCAAAAAATCTGTACTATTCTTTCTTTTTATCAATCTATCTCTTATTCAAATCTACATATGTGACAATAATCTTCATTATTGAATTAGAAACTCATTAATCTTTATTTCTTCCTTTTTTGCAATAATTATTCATATATATAATTTGCCTAACATTAATAGTGATCCTAGTTAACTGTTTTTTATATTAGTTATTCTTTAATTTGAAAGTAGAATTTTTTTTTTTAGCATTTGGAAGTTAATTTTGTAATTGCAATACTTTAAAATCTTTTTCTTCTTCAACTCTTTTGATTTATCCATAGAAACTTTTCATTTTAAGATGTATTTCCCTTTTTATTGTTGTCAAAAGAGGGAGTCATTAGTCATTGTTTGATGTTTTTGATTGTTGGTTGATGTATGTGCTATTTTGTGAATGTGTGTATGTTTTATTCGTGTCTTGTTCGAGTAGTTTTTGGTGTTTTGTTCGAGTAATTTTTTGTTTTTGTTGTCTTTGTTTCTTTCTAATTTTTCGGGTTTAGGATTTGTGTTTTTTTGATCTTCATGAGAACCCCTTATTTTTAGATTGGTCATTTATTTAGGGAGAGCAAAGGAGAAAATTTTCTTTAAATGTTTAACTTAAATAATAATTATTTTTCCATCATAAAAAGGGGGAAGATTATTGCAACTTAGTTTTCAAAACTATGTTTTTATATCATGTGTATTTTTTATGATTCCAAAATCTTATTGTATGGATTACTGCTTCTCCTAATATATATTGGAAATTTTGTTTGTGTTGTTTGTGTGTACTAACATTTTAGAGAAATCATACTTCAAACTATTGAAGTCTTCAAGACTACTTAGATTAGGGTTTATTATAATTAAAGCATATAATTTTTCTATTTTTCTTGAGTCTGAGAGAGTATAATTAGAATTGGGTAATTGTGAACACACACACTAGGGGAGTGAGTCAAAACTTATATTTTTTAAACTAATTTTAATGTACGATTATGGGATCATACAGGATGATTTGACCCGAGTGTTCCTCTAGAATGCAGTTAATCAAATCATGCCTTAGAAATTTTTGATTGAACTATTCATACCGTATGAAATTATATTTATACAAACAATGTTAAGAGTACAAAATGGATACATACTAGTTCATCTAGAATGAATTCAATTTTTTTAGCTGATCATACTAAATGATAATAGTTTCATATAAATGATGTCCAGAGTGTGAAATGGGTGCGTACCATTTTATCTATATAAATAGGTAAATTTTTTGAACTATTTGTACTGTAAAAAATTAGTTTCATATAAACGGTGTCTAGAGTATGAAATGGAATCATCCATTTTTGTACAAAACAAAACATGAATTGGTTGAATTGACCGTATTGTATGAAATGAATATCTTGCAGTATGCTGACTAGAGTATGAAATGAATTAATACAGAATCTCACCTGACGAACTTGTTCATTTTGAACTATTCGTACAGTACGATGTCAGTTTGTACATACAACTAACAAAGTATGAAAATAGGTTCGTACATGATCATACAAGGAAATTTGAACTGTTCATACGTATGAAGTTGGATCGTACTGTATGATCCAATTCGATCAAATAGAAAATTTCAATTTTTAATGGGTTTTCATGTCCTTTCTATATAAGATCCTAAAAACTAACTAACAAAATACTCATATGAATATTTACTACTAATTTCTTTTGAGAGTGCACTTGGAGAGTGTCCTAGGATTGGAGAGTGAGAGATCTCTGAAGAGGAATTTGTGAGGGGTTTTATAAGGTTACCCAATGGTGAGGATCACTTACTTGTTCTTCAAAGTTCTTCCCTACTTTCTTGAAGTCTCTTGGAAGAAGATTTTTAAAGGAGAGGTAGTACTCTGCTGACACCAGGAGGGTATGAAAGGATGACGATACTTTGCCGACACCAGGAGGGTGTAAAAGGATGATGGTACTCTACCAACTTCAGGAGGGTGTGAAAGAATGATGATACGCTGTCGCACCGGGGATTTGTGGAAGAGAGGTTAATTGTAAGGGCTTCTCTGCCTTGCTATGAGAACAAAAGGAGAGTCACTTTAGTGTAATGCAAAACATGAAGAGAGAGTCTTCAAGAGTGGACGTAGGTATAATTGGACTGAACTACTATAAATTTCTATGCTTTTCTATCTTTATTTTTTACTATTTTTATTTTCCGCAATTTAATTTTATGGTTAAAAAATTTATTTTGATAAATTTTTATTGTGCTTAAAAACTACAAAATCGATTCTCTAAAATCTCCAAGATATTTTTAAATTACCAATTCACCCCCTTCTTAGTCAGCCTTGGGACAAATTTAATAGGTCTAACAACCTATTCAGACTTTCAAATTATGCTAGACCACTTAGGGAGTATGCTAATATTATAGTAAAAGGAATCCATTAGAGTATCAGTAGACTTACTATCTAGGCTAATAATTTTGAATTGAAACTGACTATTATCCAAATGGTATAAAATTCTCAGTTTGGTGAAACTCTTGTTGACCATCCTAACATATATTTAGCTAGTTTCTTAGAAATATATATATAACTTTCAAGTATAGTGGTGTTAGTGATGATGCTATTAGACTTAGATTGTTCCTATTTTCTCTAATTGATAAGGCTAAAATGTGGTTAAATTTTCTGCCCCTAGGCTCTATATCTACTTGGAATGAGTTAGCTCAAAAGTTCCTTGCAAAGTAATCCCTACCATAAAAACCTACTAAGCTTAGAAATGATACCACTTATTATATCCAGTTTAAAGGATAATGAATTTATGAAAGTTGGGAGAGATTTAAGGAGATGCTTAGAAAATGACCTCACCATGCTTTACCTGATTGGTTGGTAATTCAAACCTTTTATAATGGATTAGTAAGATCTCTTAGATCAATAATAGATGCTGCAATTGGAGGATCATAATTGTTTAAGCCATTTGAGGATGCTTATGATTTGATAAAATAAATGGATAATAATAATTTCCAGAGGTATGCTGATAGTATAAATCCTAATAGAGTAGATTGAGTCTATGAAATAGATGCTTTATCTATTCTTACTATTAGATTAGCTTTTGTTTTTAAAGGATACTATAGAAGTCAAGGATGGACCAAATATGTATAATAATTACCTTAATTTAAGAGGTGATCCTAGACATGTGAATAATGTGACACCGTATCATACAACATTGTAGTGTTACCCTTCAAGTTTTGAACAAATCGAACATGTTGAGAATGGGAAGATAACCTTAGAAGATGTTGTTATACAATTAGGAAATCAAATAAAATATCAATACACTACTATTAAAAAATTGAAGATCATATATGGCATCTTGCTAGGTTGATTAATAATAAAAAATTAGATTAATAATATAATAATATCTAACTTAGGAGGGGAAGATATTTAGGAGACCAGTACAAGGATATAGATCAATTTTAAAGAATAATGGTGAAGAGAACATTTAAAAAGTGATTCCTTTATTCAACAACCAGATCCTAGAGAAGAACTTGAAAAAATAACTAGGAAGGCTGTATAGAGAACCCCACCACCTTTTCTTTAGAGGTTAATCAAACAAATCTTAATAAATAATTCTTTACTTTCTTAGAGGTTTTTAAGAAATTAACTATCAACATACTGTTCTCTGAAGCCTTAAAGATGATGCCAAAATATGCAAAGTCCATGAAGAATATTTTGAATAAGAAAAAGAAGTTAGGGGAATTTGAAATAGTAGCATTAATAGAAAAGTGTAGTGCTATAATTAAAAAGAAACTTCTTAGAAAACTTAAAGATCTTGGTAGTTTCATCATTCCTTCAACTATCAGTGATAAATTATCTGAGAGAGCTTTATGTGATCTTAGATCAAGCATAAATCTCATGCCCTTATCAATCTTCAAAAGATTAGATATAGAGGAGATTCAACCAACCTATGTTACTATTCAATTAGCTGATGGGCCTTTCACTTATCCAAGAAGGGGTACTAGAGGATGCTTTGGTTAAGGTTGATAAATTCATTTTCCTTTCTGATTTTATTGTGCTTGATATGAAAGAAGATAGGGAAACACCTTTCATTTAAGGATAACCTTTTTTAGCCATTAGGAAGGATATGATTTATGTATAGAAAAGGGAATTAATTATGAGGGGTTAAGATCAGGAGGTTACTATTAATATACTGAAATCTATAAAATCACCTCGAGATAAGAATAGAGATTACTGTAGAAATAATTTGGAAGATATTATAGTGAAGTGTTAAAAAAAAAGAGTTGTTAGAAGGAGATTTGTTGGAAGAAGAAGTTGAGAAAAATATGAGTTTTTAGGAGAATCCTTTTTAACAATTGGAGGTAGTATGTGATTGTTTAAAGAAACATTTAGACTTTAGAGTCTACACCTTTGGGTAAAACTTTGAGACCTTCTATTAAAGAAGATCTTCATCTAGAGTATAAGGTTTTATCCAACCATCTTAAGTGTAATTTCCTTAATAATAACTCAACTCTTCCTATTATCATTTTTGCTAATTTAGAAGAACATAAGCAACGTGTGAGTTGATTAGGGTTTAAAGTGATTTCAAAAGAGCTTTCGGGTAAAAAATTACATACATTAAAAAATTAGCCCATCGATATACATGCATATAATTTTAATTGAAGCTAATTCAATACCTAATGTTGAACCTCAAAGAAGATTTATCCTTTTAATGAAAGAAGTTTTTAAGAAAGAAATTCTTAAATGGCCTTATGCTAGGATTTTCTATCCCATTTCTAGTAGTCCTTGGATGAGCCTAATTCATTGTATTCCTAAAATGAGTGGCATGTATGTTATATGAAATGTACATAGTGAACTTATTCCTACTATAACTTTCACTAGGTCGAGGATTTGTATAGATTATAGAAAATTAAAAAGAGCAAGTAGAAAAGACCAATTTTCCTTGCCTTTTCTTGATTAGATGCTAGATAGGTTGGTAAGGCATTTATTTATTTTTTTCTTTATAGAAGGACATTTGGAGTATCATCATATTCTTATTTCACTTGAGGACCGAGGTAAGAGTACCTTCACCAGTCCTTATGGAACATTTTCTTTTAAGAGAATGCTATTTGGTCTTTATGATGTATAATGTAAATTTTTTCAATTTTAATTGAGTAGGATATTGAAAACTTTATAAATGACTTTTTTATATTTAATACTATATTTAATTCTTATCTTAAGCATTTAACTTCTATGTTGAAAAGATGTGTAGAGATAAATTTAGTATTAAGTTAGGAGAAATATCAATTCATGGTGATGGAAGGCATTATTCTGCGGCATAAAATTTCAAAGTAAGAATTTTTTTTTTTTAAATAAAGCCCACAGAGGGGTGTACGTGTTAATAAATAAAAATGATTATAAAGTCTTTAAGGGAGACCATCAACTCACTACTACTCGAATGAGCTACAAAATAAAGCAAAAGAAAACATATGAGCCAATAGTCTCCACTAAACAATAATACAAGGCAACCTAGAAACATTCTAAAGATGTTATAAACAATCATCCAAAAAAGAAAGATCAAAGTAAGGAAATGAAGCATGATTTCTATACAAAAAAAACTTGATGTTAACCATAATCACCTCCATCTGCAAAACAAAACGGCTGCAAAAAAAAATAACTATAGCTCCAAAAATTCTAAGTTAACCATAAATGATAATCTAAAAATAAGCCAATGCCAAAATAAGAATAGCAAAGTCTGCATAATAATAAGTAATCCAAATCCTTCCACCACGTGAAGCCAAATCAAGGATAAAGACTTATAGTGCTCATAGTATAATTAAAATAAGAAGCTTCATTAAGGCAATCCACAAGCCTCTCAATCCTACCATTAACAACAATCAAGAACATCTCAAAATGCCCAAAACAACAAAGGTCAAAGCCCCCATAAGAGCAATACTCAATCACCAGAAAATCACCAATACCCAGCCAAAAAAGAATCCCCCAGCCAAATTATCAAAACAAGTTGGACAGATACCAAGCCAAATTCCAATGACCAAAGAAAAGACAAACTCTCCTGTAAGTAATCGCAAAACTAAAAACAGTGCCAACACAATCTCAAATCCCAGCCAAACTCTCACGGATACCCCCAGCCCACCAGAAGAGCAACTTGATGGTAGGAGAGCAATAATGGGATAAGCCATCAACCACATAACTTGTGTAATCTGGACAAAATAATACCCAATAGAAAGCCACAAAGAAATGCCCACAATTATTCAATAAAATTTGGACAGGATAATACCCAAATAAAAGGAACAGCACAATATAACACATATAACCCCAAAGAAAGAACAAACTCAAAAGGCAGCACAGGGAATCACCATTCTAGGAAACCATAAAAATGAACCAAAGTAAAGAAACCACACCACACCTCCAGGAAGAAGAGAGGAAGGGCAGAAAACCACCCAGCCTAAGGAAAACCCAGGCAACAAAACCACAGGTAAAGAGTAGTCGTAGTGATAATACCCACCAATATATGAAAAAGCATAACCACTACAGAGCAGCAGATAATACCAAAGAGCCAATAATGAATGGTGACACCTAAACACAACCCAACAACAAAAAGGCCAGACAAAGCCCCAGCACACCACCTAGGAAACCCAAAAAAGGCCCCTGAATAGAGAGAACGAAGCATGTCACCAAAAATACCATTTAAGTTCTAATATAGGGAAGACCAAGAGCATCAAGATTAAGCAAATCTCTAAGAGCCAGCAGAATAGTGGACCAAATAACATCAGAAAAGTAGTCAAGATTACACCCCCCATTAGCAAGACAAGAAGTACACGCATTACCCTCCTTACTAATATGATGAAACAAATAATTAAAAAACATTAGTAGATTTTAATTTTGTGTAGCTTGATAAAAGAGATATGTGGAGCAATACATATCATCATCATCATTATATAAGAATTGGAAATCATAATCTGAGTTAACCTCTATAAAAATGTTAATTAATTTAAGACAGATACATAACTTAATACCGTAATTAATCACCATGGTAATAGCAACAAAATTATTACTATTCTGAATAAGACCAACAAAACCAATAATAAGGGTACCTTTACTATCCCTGATGGCACCACCACATCCCACAGAAGAGCCATTACTAGCACCATCCACATTTAACTTAAAGAAATTACTATGAGATTTGTTCCAATAGATAATATTAGCCTTTAAAGCAGTAGGATTCCCCTCCAAGTTAAGGCCTAAAGCATTCCCAACAAAGTAATAGTTTTTAAAATTCTTTAAAGAGAGAAATTTAATAGCCACAAGAGACAAAACTTTATCCTTCACCTTCTGAATAACTATATGATGATTCATCTAAACATCATTAAAGAGAGAATTATTCCTCTCCAACCATAAGAACAATAAAATGAGAGAAGGAATAACATTACAAAAGTGCCATTTAGAATTCAAGAACCAAGCATTAAGTATAGATTTGAGGGATAAAGGAGCATTAAAATAATTTAATTTAAACAAATCATCAAAATAAACACAAGTTTTAATAGCAATAGGGCCAAAAACAAAAACATGATGCATATTCTCCAATGGGTAAAAACATTGAATCTTGGAAGGCAACATACAACTTTTTTTTTTGGTAAAATTATCATCCGTAGGAATAAATTTATGTAAAATTCTCTAAAAAGATGGCCACAATTGTAGGAATGCTCTGATGCCAAATCAAGGAAAAAATATTATCAATATTTCTCCTAGATCTAAAAACTTGCCAAACACTCTTTAAGTGAAAACCCCCATCTTTGGATAAATCACATAAGTTAATATATTTACAAGCAGTATTGATAGGTAAGTTTAGAATTTTATTAATAATACAATCAAGAATAACATTAGCATGTTTCTCATAGTCCGAACAATTGTCTTTAAAAAAAGATTTAACCTTAATCAAAGTAATGGAGAAAGAATTCAAAATAGAATCAATAGAATGATTACCTAACCACCGATATTGCCAAAAGAAAGTATTACCTTCACCAAGGTCCCAAGAAATGGAGGGCTCAACATCCCATTTAACCTTGTAAAGCCTTTGCCACACTCTAGAGTCGCATTGCTTAAAGAAACAATTAGTAGGGCGCTTGCCAACACAATATTTGGAAAACATAAAATTTTCCTAAAGGCTAACTTTAGCACAAAAATTATACCAAAGTTTAAAAGAAAAAGCCATAGCTAAATTATTCATATTCTTGCAGCCTAAACAACCTTCAGCTAAAACACCACAACATTTATCCCAAGCAGCCCAAGTAATTTTGAAATTAGTAGAAGTACCTTTCCAAAAAAAAAAAATTCATAAGCTTATGAATTCTATTACAAATAGCTTGAGTCAGAAGAATAGTTTGAAAACTATAAAATGGTAAAGAGCATAGAACACTTTTGATAAGAGTAACTCTACCCCCAAAGCTAAGAAAATTAGAGTCACAAGACACAAGATTATTATGTATAGAAGTAATACGATCATCAAAAAGAAAAGTTTTCCTTCTAGATTTAAAAAGAGGCACACCAAGGTACATAATGGGTAAATGAGCATGCAAAAAACTAGTTAAAGCTTTAATGACTAAAATACAATCATTAGAAATCCTCTTAAAGCAATTAAATAACTTTTTTTCTTGCTAAGAGATAAGCCACTAACCATCTCAAATTGATTAAAAAAATCCATAAGTTTATGAATTTTATTGATAGAAGCATTGGTAAAATTAATAAAGTCACCTGCAAAACATAAGTGTGATATGAGAAAACCACCCAAAGTTCTAAAATAGAGACTAGGATTATTTTCAAAAAGATCGGTAGACCCCTAGATAAAAATTCAACAGCAATAATAAAAGAGCGGAATAAATAGGGTCACCTTGCCTTAAATCATGAAAATATTTAAAGAAACCATTATTAGGGCCATTGAAAATAATAGAGAAATAGACATATTCAATAAAGTTATTACAAGCTTAATAAAAGTAGAATTGAAACCAAAATGCTCCAGAATATGATAAATAAAATTATAATTAATATTATCATAAGCCTTGACAATATCAAGCTTTAAAATTAAATTTCCCCCTCTCACTCTAACATCCAAATCATGAAAGAATTCTTGAGCCAACAAAATGTTATTCGTAATAAGCCTACCTTTTACAAAACCCATTTGAGATGGAGAGATAATTTTAGGTAAAAGAGAGGTAAGAAGATTTTTCATGAAAATTTTAGAAATCAATTTGTTAAAGAAGATACACAGAATGATAGGTCTAAAATCATTCCAAGTATTGATATAATCATTTTTGGGAATAAGCACAATAGATGTAGAAGTAAAAAACTTAGGGATAGAATTACTAGCAAAAAAAATCCAAAATAGCAGCAAAAATATCATTATTATAATGTGCCATGCTTTTTGAAAAACATGGGTAGTAATCCCATTCGCCCCAGCCACATAATTACTATTCATATCAAATAGAGTATCTCTAACTTACTCAAAAGAAGGAGGCATAGAGAGATTCACATTCTCCTCTTGGGATATAAGGCTATGAATAAAAAAATGATCAATAATCTGACCCGGGTTAAAATTTTTATTATGACAAATTTGAAAATATTGAACAACTAAAATAGCAATCTCCTCAGTGTTCTCAATAACAAAACCATAATCCCGTTGAATTTTATTGATACAATTTTTAGCCCTTTTCCCTTTAACCAACGCATTAAAATACTTAGTATTGTTATCAACTTCGACCAAGTGCTTAGCAGCAGCTTTTTGCTTCCAAAAAACCTCTTTCTAAGCTTAGAATTTAAAAAGCTCCACTTTAGAATTTTTTAAAAGAAAGAAGTTAGTATCATTAGGATCAATTTGACAAGAAAGTTCAATATTATCAACAAGTTACTCAGCTTTCAAAATATTAAAAAAGGTTTCTAAAAATATTATGGTTCCACCAATTTAAAACCTGCTTAAGCCTTTTTAGCTTAAACTAAAGTCTTCTCATACCAAAACTAGAGTTATCCGGATGTAAAGGGGCTTGCTAATTATTTTGAACCATATCTAAAAAAGAATCATGAAGTAACCACATGTTTTGATATCTAAAATGAGAAGAACCATTGAATTGTCTAAAATTCAGGCTAATAAGCAAAGGAGAATGATCAGACATAGTTCTGCTAAGATGCTACACATTAATGGAATTAAAAGCATTAAGCCAAGAGTCATTAAAAGCACACAGTCCAACCATTTCCATAAATGACCCCTGTTCCAAGTGAAATTGTTACTAGAAAAATCAACATCAATTAAATTATAATCTAAAATCATATTACTAAAATCCTTCATAGACTGAAAAGAAGGAGAAGAACCTCCTATCCTCTCATAAGTGTTGTCAACATCATTGAAATCCCCAAAACCAAGCCAAGGAAAATTGCAAATACTATGAAAATTATTGATTTATTCCCAAAGAAATTTTCTGTTGTAACGAGAGGAAGAAGCATACACAAAGGAATCACAATAATGAAAATTGAAAACTTCAACTTGACAATGCAGCACTTGAGTAAAATCACCAATAAAAATTTTGGGTCTTTCCAAAAAACCCAAATATTATTAGCCACATTCAAAATAGCGTACTTAAAACCCAAAAACTGAGAGGTGCTAATCAACATAAAATAAACAATAATGGGGTTCAAGTAACACAAGAACAGAAATATTATGAACACAAAAAAGATTTTTAACACGAATTCTAGAAGAGGGACAACCAATACCCCTCACTTTCCAAATAACATAATTAAACATAAAAACAAATTTAATGAGTAGTATGCAAGCGATTGGTTCTAGGATATTGCAATACAACATGCTGTTTCTTTCTACCTTTTTTACTATGAACCTTAATGAAACTAATATCATTATTATCCTTAGAAAAACATTTAGCAACAATTCCCATATCTTCAACATCAATAAAGGCATCACTATTATAATGAGATGTTGAAGGAGTCTTACTATCATTTTGTTCGATCCCTTGACTAATTTGATGAGGAAAATCATCATCCATAAACATCCCTTCATCCTCCATATTAACATGATGTTTCCATATTAAATTTATCCCTCACAGCATTTCCTTTAATGCATTTTATAAGAGGAGAGTTATTCTCCATAGAAACAAGTTCACCTTCCTCCAACAGAATTTCATTAGTTTCAATCTCATTCTCCTATTCATTCAATGGCTTAAAGAGGTTGTGAGAAAGCATATTACTATTCAAATCTAATAAATATTTATTAATCATACAAGAACGAATAAAATCAACATTAGCATCATTTTGGGTAAGAATATCAGGCAAAGTTTTCTCCATATTATTCTCAAAGACAGTAAGTGTATTAGAAGAAGTTTTTGCAAAAACTCCCTGATCATGATGCAAAACAGCTGCATTGGAAATAATTGGTTCAAGATAATCTCCATATACTACCAAAGGCTCCTTAATAATTTGAGACATATTAGAGGCATTATCCTCTAAAATTACATAGTTAGGAGTAGTAACTACATTTGAAATCACATTGGCTTCATCCCCATGTGTTTGTTTGGATGAAACCTTCTCTTTACAAAGATGGGGATGTTTTCAAAAATTGTCGTTAATACCATGACCATGCATCTTATAATAAGAACAAAATATAGGTAAATTTTCAAAATCCACATTTTAGAAATAACCCTTCACCTCCAAAATCTCATTAGGTTGTTTCTTATAAACATCCAATTCCACCAAAACCCTAGCCACATAAGGTTGAGAAATAGAAGCAGTGGCTTGGTCCGTTTGTAATGGCCTTCTGAAAATTGAAGCCAAACCAAAAAGGATTTGATGATTAAAAAAATGAAGTCTAAAATTAGGGAATGAAATCCAAATTGGTGTAATCAGAGATTCTTCCCTAACATCAAAATCCAGAGTCCATTTGAGCAAACACATTTGGCCAACTTGTATATAATACGATCTCCTAGTGAATATACGACTATAATCCAGATCATCAGCAAGTTGTGTAACAACATGCCTTTGATCCAATTGGCCCACATGAAACAAATTGGAATGGTTTAGGTTAAGAAAAAACTTCTGAATAACATCAAGATTCGACCATTTAAGGAAAAGTTTCCCCATCGAAGTTAAGGCATAAGGAGCCGCCAACTGTTCAACCACATAATCCTCAAATAGCAAAGCTAGACAGCCCTTAAATGACAAATGAATGAACTTCAATTTAGGAGAATATATTGAGGAACCAGCCAAAGCATCTTTAAAAGACTGAGTTTTACCCTCAAGAAAAGAAGCAGATGACATGTTGGTTGACAAGGGAGTCGTCATCTACCCAACACCAAAAAACCCAAAAAAAACTCTAAACTAGCAAAGGAGAAAGCATGGAAGAGTAAAATTGAGAGAAACAAATAAAAATTGCCAAAAAACCAAGCCAGGAGGGCAAGATCAGACACGTCAGAGAAAGAACCCTAAATTGCTTAAAGATCTCCTCGAATGCCAGTGGAGCAGATAGACATTACGAGCATATTATAATTTTAAAATTCAATGTGTTAAAGGAAGAATTTGAGGTAGATATTGCAAAAAAAAAACTAGGTTATAAAGAAATTTCCTCCACCCAATTTAGTTAAAGGAATTAGAAGTTTTCATAGACATGCAAGATTTTATAATAGATTCATTAAATACTTATCTAAAATTTTTAAGCCCTTATGTCATTTACTAGAGAAGGATGTTCTATTTATATTTGATACTACACATCTTGGTCACTACTCTAGTTATTATTTCTCTTGATTGGTATTTACCTTTTATAGTGATGTGTGATACAAGAGAAATTGATGTTGGTGTTGTTCTTCTTCATTAAAAGAGATAAAAAATTTCATGTCACTTATTATTCTAATAAAACTTTAAATTCTGCTAAATATAATTACGAACATACTAAAAAAGAACTAAAAGCCATTATTTTTGCATTTGATAAGTTTAGATAATATTTGATCAATATAAAAGTAAATATTTATATTGTTTATTATATTATCAAATATCTTATGACAAAGAAAGACATCAAACCTAGATTGGAAGACGAATTATTTTATCACACGAATTTGATGTAGAAATTTTGGATAGAAAAGGAATTGAAAATCAAATTACTGATAATCTTTCTATACTTTATGTTGAAAGTATGCATCAATTGAGTTTAAAATTAATGAATATTTTCATGATGAATAATTGTTTTCTTTTCATATGAACAAATTACCATGGTTTGCAAATATTGTTAATTTCATTGTTAGTGGTATACTTCCATGTAATTTATCTTTAGTTTAAAAGAAAAATTTTTTCATGACAGTGAATACTATTTCTAGGATGATACATTTTTATTTAAATCTTGTAATAATCAAATTATTAGAATTTTTGTCCCCAAGGAAGAAATATAACCAGTCTTTAGGGAATGCCACAATTTTTATTACGGTGGGCATTTTGGAGGTTTTAAAGTTGTTGTTAGAATGCTTTAATATGGATTTTTTTGGCCAAGTTTAGCCTATGTTTGTATAAGAAACACTTTAATTAAAGAAAGAAGGAGTGCAGAGCATATACTTTGATCTATCCTGGTGATAAACTTCTTATGACTTATTTTGTACTTTATCTTCTATGAATAAAATGAATATAAGTTTGCTTGTTATTTCTTTAATGTTAGGCTAGATAACTTATTTTGGACTGCTAACATAAAAATATATTAACTATTAATGTAGTCTCTTTATTTTTAATGAAAATAATGATATTTTCAATCTCCCATTATTTATTTAATGCATATAATATCCATGTGTGTAGTTAAAATCTAGTGTGATGCATAGCCTCAATGAAGGAATGCAAGAATAATTGAGAATGTTGAAATGAAATATTAGTATGCCTAGACATATGATATTTGAATATTATAGGTTCTATGGAGATAGCAATTTGTAGGAAGGCTAGCAAACATTCTTTTCACCCATAATGTTATTTATAGTGAGCGTCTAAAGTGAGAGAACATCCACATTTTGTGCAAGAGTTTTTTCAAATTTCTTCCTTTACGAAACTTCCACTTAGGCCTTGTATGGTGGTAGAGGGTCGCCGGTCATATTATGATGACCGGAGTACCTCACTCCCAATTTCTGCCATGTGTTTGAATGATCTTTCTTTTGATGCAAAAGGCAGATTTTCTTTTAATCATGATTTTTCTCGTTCTTCATACTTTAAGAATACACATCTAGTTTTTAAGGAAGGTCATTTTGCTTTTAATATCAAACCTATTTCTGTTGAAGGAAAATGTAAATATGTTGTTTCCTCGAATTGTTTTGATCGCAAGTTCGATTCTTCTTCGTTGGGATGTTTTCCATCTTATTCAATTAGGAAGAGCATTTTTTAGGCTTCTTCTTCTACTTGGTTTAATTTGAAAGTTCACCTTTTTATTAGTAATCAGTTTGATAAGGGATTCTTTGCTAGTAGCTATCCCTCTATTCTTGTTGGGGGCAGGAATGGTTCATCTTCTACTTTGCTAGAGGATAACTCCAAGAAGACTTTGGCTGATTGAATTAATCTTCCTATCTCTGATAAAGTTATTTTGAATAATGGGAATGTGTGGGTCAAAACTTCACACATTACAATTAAAATTATGGAATAAAGTTTTAATAATAATGAGGATGTGAATGTAGTTAAACTCGATGTGGAAAAAGAGTCTGCTAATGTTCAGGTTTTGAGAAATTCTTTGGTTGTTAAAATTATTGTTAAAATTTTGCCTTTTTCCAAGTGTAGTCTTGAATTGAGGCGTCAATGGAGAAATGTTGGTGATTTTCTTCTAACCTCTCTTGGATTAGTTTAGATTTTGTGTTCATTTCAAACACCTGAAGCTATGGATGAAATTTTAAATTGAGGACCTTGGTATATAGGTGGTTTCATTGTTGGTATAGATAAATGGACACCTGATTTTTCTCCTCTCTCTATGGATGGTATTTCTTCAGCTATTTGGATTCGCTTACCTCATTTACGACTTCAGTGTTGGGATGAAGTTAATGTTACTAAAATTGTTTCAAGGATTAGAACTCCTTTGTTATTAGATGGAAATATGTTTAAATAGGGTAGAAGGAAATTTGCTAGAGCTTGTGTTCGAATCAATTTGAATTCTAAGCTACCGTTTGGAATATTGATAGAAGGATTGATTGAAAATTTTTCCAAAAATTTTATTATGAAAATATCTCTGCTTTATATTATAAATGTAGAAAGATAGTACATAAAATATTTTCTTGTCATAATGTCCCAGTGGAATTGAATTCTGGAAAGGCTCATTTGAGTGGGTTGGGTACAGCCAGGGAAATCCCGGATGAACCAGTTCATAATGGCCCTTTTAAAGTTAATAGAGAGTTATCCTATGTTCCTTGGATGCATGTAAAATTCAATAACAATAGGAGAAAGAAATTTTCTACTATAAAAAGCAATTTTCACGTTAATTCTGTGAAGAAGTTTGTTAGTAAATTTGCTCCTAAAGGCCTAAGTGAAGGGGTGGCTGAAATTCCTTTAGAATCTATTCTAGTGATTGTTGCAGATACTTCTATAGTTGATGTTGTGAAGGTTATTGATAAGGTTACTATTTTGCCTGATAATAATCCTGATGGAATAGTGGATATGCACGGTGCTTTGTTGGATAACTATGTATCAGATTTATTAAAAATAATAAGTTCAATTTGTTATCTAATTAGGCTAATATAAATGTGTTGGTTCATGTTGATGCTGATAAGGTATCAAATGGCGATGTGAATGTAATTGGAATTTCTGTTATGGTAAATGTTTAGGAAGGCAAGTTGATGAGTTGCATTGATGGACTTGCTGTTTAAATTGAAGCAGAAATAGATGATGGATCGGAAGCTGCTGATCTGGATTATTTATCTTCTGATGATGATATCAATTTGGAAGAATTGGTATCTCATATTCCAAATGCAAAATCTAATGTTGTTATGGGGTTACAAAAGGAGCATAGCTTAGAGATTGGTGTGTCAAATTCTTCAAGTTGCAAAATGAAATTGTTTAAAGAATTGCAATCTTTAGGCCTAGTAGAAGATCTTCCTAAATGAAGGAAAGTTGATTTGGGAATGCTCAGCAATGGCTTGGATCCTTACCTTGACATTAAATGAAATGACTTCTTGTGTTGATGGGTTTAATTGTTAAGCATCTTTTGAAGCTTCTCAATATTTTGTCTTTGGATTTTGTGTAAAAGGATTCATAGTCTTGGTTAGTTTTTGTTTAGTTTTTACTGAAGATGATAAGGATTTCTATTCACAAAAGGAAGCTGACTTTCATCTGCTATGCAACTTCGGCTTCAATAAGAATATTTATTTGGCAAGCTTCAAATATGTTGGTCCAAGGAATGAAGTAGCAGCTTTATGTCTACACATTTTTTTTTTCTTTCCATATTTGCTTATATTTGCATAGTGAAATTAAAGTAATGGAGGATAAGGGTCACACTATTTTTCAGATCTTTTATGTTTGAAAACTCTAGGATACTAATCAAACCTTTGGGTTGTCAACCTATTTTTGGTATCCCTTCCACCCCATCTGGTTTGAAATGAGTAGTAGATCTTATTTTTATTAAGATATTTTCATTTTTGGAAATATTTCTCTTAGTTTTTAATTGCTTTTCAATAATGTCTATCTTCCATTTGTTAGGAAGATAAATTTGTAAGTTTATTTCTATTTTATTTCGTTTTTGTTTGTAGTTGTTATTTTCTTTGATTAATGCAATTTGCATTCCTTTAAAAAAAAAACTTGATATAGATCTTGGAATGTATATGCTTTGATCCATATTAATAATTAAGAGTCTCGTTAAGAAAACTATGTTATTTATATGCATCAGTCTGATATTGTATCAATTTTATTACTTATTTTCATTCAGTGGTGGAACTAGAAAACTTTATTTTTTGTTCAAAAGGACACTACAGGAAAACGCCAAACACCGGCGGTTTTTTCCGGCGGTTAGGAAGGCAAAACCGGCGGTTTTAAATTTTACCGACGGTTTATCGGCAATTTTTAAACCGCCAGAATAATTGGCGTAGGAAACTTTTACCGGCGGCTTATTACTGGCGGTTTAGTTAGGCGGCGGTTTTCCGGCGGCGTATGCCTCCGGTGACTACCGGATTTGTAACCGTCGGTTCTCCGGCCATTAAGCCGCCGGTTATATTACCGACAGCTAACCGGCGGTCACTGTACCAACGGTATGCCAGCAGTTAAGGAGGCCGTTGTGTGTTCGCTTAACCGCCGGTAAGCGTCGGTACACCTCCGGTTATTTTACTGACGGCGCCCGGCGGTCAAGGCCGACGGTAATACCGTCGGCATACACCCCCGGCTTTTCATCTGATAACCGCCGGTAACTGCCGGTATTGTACCGGCGGTTTAAGGGAATTACCGGCGGCGTAGCTTAAGCCATCCGGTATCATAACCGGCCGTCGGTAGCCATCGGTGACCGGTGGCCAGCGGTCGGTTTAAGGGAATTACCGGCCGCCGGAAACCTGTAGCACCTGAAAAAAAAATTGTCAGCATTCCCTCTATTTGAGGGAGGTTCACCCTAAATTATAAACCTGCATAAATAGCAATAGATAATAAGATATTTTGGGCAACACGCCACTATATTCATCACAATTGTACACATAACCACAAATTAAATAAACAAGTTTACAATCAAACATTAAGAAGTTCTAAATAAGTTCATCAAATATAAAACAAGTTCACCAAGTTCTAAATTCAATAAGGTTACAATCACAAGTTCTAAATACAATCATCAAACATAAAAAAGATCTAATCCTCAGCTGTATCCTCACTGTCTGGAGATGGCTGCTCCTCTTGCTCCTTCTTCCTTTGATTTTCAACTCTATATGATTGTAGCTCTGCTTGTATTTCATTTTGAACTTTTCTCATTTCTTCAATCTCTCTAGATCGAACCCTTCTCATCTCTTCAATCTCCCTTGTCAGCGCTGCAACCCTCTCGCTTACAGATTCTTCAGCTCCACTTGGATCATGAAATGCAGAGGTGTATGAATTGCTCTTAATAGCATAAGCTTGTGAACCCATGCCATATACCCTCCCCCTCTATCTTCCACCAACAACTTCTGACCATGTTTGATATTCATAAACGTGAGCCGATCCAGAAGATGATCCCTCGCCAGTGGACTACCGACTTTCTCTAGCTCGTACAAAATCATCCTGCGAATTACCGACGGCGTGAGATTCGAAGTGAGATCGACGGCTGCAGTCACAGCAAAGGTTGACCAAGTGAGAGGTGGCCAGTGTGGGGTCGGCGGTCGGAGAAACTTCATCGGCGGCAACAAACGAAGCGCGATCCAGCGATGCAGGCGCGGAGGCTACGGGAGAGCGACCGAAATCAGAGAGAGAGAGAGAAGGAGAGAATATAAATGAAATGCGAGTTGCGAGTATGTTCGTTTTAGGGCATTTACTGGCAGTCTTCCGGCAATCCAGACCGCCGGTACCATTATAACTTATCAGCGGCGGCGCAGCCCCTGTTAAACCGCCAGTTTATATTGATGTATGGTGGTTTGTCGGCGGTTTTTAGACTGTCGCTAGTACCGGCGACTTTACAGAACAAACCCACCGGTTAGGCCGCCGGTAAATGCCAGCGGCGAAACCGCCGGGAAAACCGCCTTTAAAACTGGCGGTCAATAAACCGCCGATTAGAACCACTGGTAATCGGCATTTTTCCTGTAGTGGAATAAATTCATGCAATTGGAGTAAGCAGTAGTTGTCCTGTTGTAGTTTAGCAAAACACTTCCTCGTAGGTTTGACAATCTACTTCATTGCTTTATTACTTGATTTGACACTCATACTTACATAAATAAGTGGACATTTATATATATATATATATATATATATATATATATATATATATATATATATATATATATAAAAGCATAATTTAATTTCAATAATTTTTACATTAGCTCATTATCATCTTATTACATTGTATGCACCATACCCCATTAAGTTTGTACCTTCATTGGCCCTACAATCAATGCTTGACTTTTATCAGGTTGGAGCAGGGATGTAAGATAGTGATACAACATGATGCTATGTTTATTGCTCTTTCAAGGTATGGTCATCACTGATACATAATACTGAAGGAAAATGCTAAAGGTTTATATAGAAATTAAATAGGGAGCTGAGACATCCATTAGCGCCTCTACAAATTTAGGAATTTTTTGAGTTTGTGGAGTGTGCCAGATTAATAGAGATTGATTTGGCATTACCGACATCCAAACAAGATGAGAGCTTTAGGTATGATGTCAACACGAGGACTATAGATGAAGAAATGTGGATAGGGATAGTGCTGGTAATAATAAAAGTAGATACAGTGATTCAAGGGATCAAGATCAATATCACCTACTAGAAACTATGATGCATGTATTCATTTTGAAAAGAGGCATGGATATCAGCATTATCTACTAAGAAGATAATATTTTTGATGTGGATAGCAAAGGCACAAGGCACAGGATCATCCATAAAGAGTAGGAGTTAATTTAAGAGCAGGACAATCTAAAGAGTTTGAAGGATATAGAACTCTAGTATTAAGAGAATACAGTGAAAGATCAGCTAATAAGGAGGATGCTAGAGCTATCAGTGGTATTCATAGGATGACTGTTGCACCATGACTGATTGCACATACTCCAATAATATCACATGTGTATAACTTATAATACCTAGCAGACAGATAATAACATGAGAGTTTTGCTAGCAAGAAGGTTATTTTAAATGATATATGATATATCATATCATACATAATCGAATGATATGTGATAGAATTAACTGCAAAATTGTATAATTCCTTAATGAGTTTTAATTTAAGTTTGATATGATTTGAGTTTTATCGTATATATTTAGTTTATATCGACTTTATGTTCGAATCTTTAAGGAAAATATCAGGGATAATGTTTTTTAAAGGTGGGTAGATTATAATAGCTTGTATTTTACTATGATAATAATATGTATGTGTGTGTGTAAAAGATAAATAAAGATTGGTTGACCCATTGTTTGTAGATTGATTGAGCTATATAGGATGGTTGGCCAACAAGCTTCCCATTAAATATTATAGCTGGTGTTATCCTATATAAATATAATAGTCCAAGGATTGAGAGTAATGATGAGTTATTTATGTGCCAATAGATAAGAAGTGATAACTATGTATACTGAGCCAATAATTACCAACTAACGATTACTGAAAAACACCATGATAGCTAGAATTCTTATTTATTAAGTGTGACTACTAAAATGCATGTTATTGAGGTATTATTCTTATTCCTATATAAAATTATTATTATTGGACAGATTTATTTTTATTGTATTATTTTATTTCTCTTACCATTAGACTATTATTGTTACTGATATAGACACTAATACTCTTTCATATTATTGATTCACTATACTGATACTAAGAATATGATATATTGAGTATGCTATATACTAATTTGATATTGATATAGAATAGTTATATAGTATGTGTATACTCTTATATAGTTATAATTTTGATAGTCTTTATAGATGCTTTAGTTTTACCACTTCATATAATTTATTTATTGATTGATAATACTAATATAATGACCATAATATTGATTTGACATCCATATTGATTTATTAAATTTCTTACTATACTGCTTTACTGGTTTCCAGACTGTATTATTTTACGGCTTTACAAACTTTATTGCTACTACATGTGATTTTTATTTTTTTTCACATTGATTTAATGATCATTTGAATGCTACTATTATGATTTGATTGTTGATATAAATATTACTCCTTTACCAAGCTTTGAGTTTAGTTGTAGGTTTTAATAACTTGTTGGACTTTTTAGCTTATTATATATAGTTTAATATTTTTAGGTCAAAGCAGAATATTAGGAGTGTGAGGTCGGTCAGAATTGTTTAGGTTTACTATTAGCTTATTTCTTTTTGTTAGTAGCTATTTTTGAATACTCAAGCATGATAAGTATATTATATTGATGTTTTGATCAATAGTTTTATTAATGCTGGTATTTATACTTATAAAAGAAATTAGAAAACTATAGTTGTGCAAATTAAAAGATAATAGTATAATTCTTCCAAATTATAATATAGGGTGTGACACACTCTCACTTGGCCCTTGTAGTGCTGCATTTTTTGTTTGTTGGAAAGCACTTAAGCGTGTCTGGTGCCTTAGAATTAAGAAAGCCTTAGTATATAAAAAAAATAATAATGAATTTTAAAGATTCTGAGTATTTTGATATGAAACATATCGAAGTTTCACTGGCTAGTTTAAATGTGTTGCCGATTTTACTGATTATATATATTGATTCTAATGGTAGTGCTATATAATAATAAAAGTTTTTAGATGATGCTATAAATTTTATTTATGAATGGTTTTATATTTTACCAACATTGGGTATATGTGCAAGTATTTTCTCCTAAAATAATAAGTTTGTTGTACATGTTAATATTTTTCATATTTCTGTGTTATGTTAATACTACTTTTATATGTTGATAATGTGATATTATTATTCTTACTTCCTGAAAATATTTATGTTGTTAGATATACATTTTGAAATTATTATTATTTATGTGTTGATGGAAAAGGAGAAGGGAGGAACATTAGAGAATATTAAAAATGTTATACATACAATACAAGTAGAGTTATAAGGGTACGTGCACTCATGTATATATATATATATATATATCCATTTGTGGGTGCAATACACATGAATATATGTGAGATGACAGTAAAGTTATAAGCAGAAGTAGAGTTATAACGGGATTCATAAACATGTATACAAATGGAGGTATAAGTGTAAGGAAATTATAAGGGGATTCAAGAAATGTATATTAGTGGAGGTATAAATGTAATTGTAGGTATAAGGAGCCACGAATAAAGGAAATGTGATTATTATGTTATGTTGTTTATACTATGATATTATGTTGATGTAAATGTTCATATTTAGATATTATTTTTCAAGATGTTGCTATGAAATACTATCTCTTTTATGAGTTCAAATGATGTACATGTTGTTATTGTTATATGTGCATGTTCTTAACAGACATCTTGTACGGATACAAAACTATTGAGTATACTTTTCATTACAAACACTAGGGTAGTTCACTTTTATATATGATTTATTGTTCATATATTGTAGCTTAAAATAAATCTTGTTTCTTATACAATTATATTAAACTCTATAGTAGTAGGTTTTAGATGATGTATTAAGCATGTGATTGATCACCCTATCTGTTTGTGAATATTTTTAGGAAATGGTAAAACTCTCTATAAGTAGACTGAGTTGATAGAGATTGTTGATTAGGCTGGGCTCCAAGTCTAGGTATGTTTAGTATGTATATATATTCTTTTAATAGTTATTAGTACATTTATGTTTTAATGAAATGAAAGTGAAATCATGATTGATGCATATTATTCTCTTAAACATTTGTTAGATTAATATAAAAGAATATTTATATTTTCATTTCCGCATATATTGGATGATTATAGATGGACCTATGTTCTATATTAAGAAAAGTGTAAAAAAAAAAAAAAAGAAATCTTCAAACTAAGTCTTGGGAAGTCATATATTTGCTATCATGATTTTGACTTAATACAACATATTCAAATGTATCGTGTTGTATTAGGTTGAGTTATGACTTTTGCAACTAATGTCACACAACTACAATCATCTAATCACTATTGCTCAACTATAATATTTTGATATCATTGCTTAACTATGATTATCTGGCCACAATTGCTAATTACTACATTTCAACTATCATCATCAAACTACAATACTACAAATATTGTTGCTCAACTATAATCCTCTTACCATCATCACCTAACCAAGGTTCTATGACCCCAATCACTTGACCAATATCCTCCTTTATTGCTGACCATGATCCTCTGACCGACGTTGCCTGACCATGGTCCTCCAACCCACATTGCTCGACATTGATCCTTCAATTACAATCTCTCAACTAAGATCCCTTAGATACATTAGCGCCTACTGACTTCATCACCTTTTTTTAACTGTTTCATTATGGACAAATGTCATTTCTTCTCTTTTCTAATAAGGTTAATGCACATTACAGGAAAATCCTTTTTTACCAGCAAAATTTTGGGTTGATTTTCAACGAACTAATTTTCGACAAATTTTTCAATGAGTTCCGTCGGATCATGTTGAAATCTTTTCAACTAAATTTAGGTAGATTTTTCGGCGGGTTTTCCGATGGATTTCTAACGGATTTGTTTCCGTCAAATTTTCCGCCAGAGTTTTCGGTGGAATTTATTAGTTTTTAATTAACTATTAAATTAATAATTTAATAACTTAGTTCAATTAATTTTTATTTTATTAACTTATTTGAATTATTAATTAAAGAAATAAATTTTAATTAATTATTAACTTTAATAATTTATTTTTAAATACTTAATTAATAATTTAAAAGATTTTATTAATATGATTTCAATATTTTAATATTAATATTATTTTTTAAATACTAATTTATTATAGTTTAATTATGACTTCTAGTTTTTAATTAAAAGTAGGAAATTTTAATAAATAATTAACTTTAATAGTTTATTTTAATTTAAAATATTTTATTAACATGATTTTAATAACTTAATATTAATTTATTTTTAAAATACAATTTTAGTTTAGTTTAATTACATCTTATAATTTTTAATTAAAATATTAAACTTTAATTAGTTATTAATTTTTTAAATTTATTTTTAAATAATTAAATATTAAATTAAAATCATTTATTAATATGATTAATTTTAATATCATCTTAATATGATTTTAATAATTTCATTACTCTATTTAAATATAAATTTATAGGTTTTATAACAAATTTGTTTCACAGCACATTGGTTAAGTGTTTAAAGTTTTTATAGGTTCCGAGTTCGATTCCAGGGGGAGAGTCGTGTGGGCGACAAGCGTGCGTGGGGCAGTCGGACCACTGCGGGCGTACGGGTAAGCAGAGGGGGCTAGCTGCCTTGCGCGTTCTGGCCCTTCGGGCGGCCGTGGGCTGTGGCTAGCTAGAGCTTTCAAGCTGCTACGGGCGGGCCAGCGTGCCATTCAGGCTTCCGCGAAAGGGCTGGCTTTGCGTATTATGCCAGAGGCCTCGACAGCATGAGGAACAATTATTAGGTCAGGTGTCCTGACATAGCTCTACATTCGGACATCAATAACATGTCGCCACGTGCTCTTATTCTTTACCGCGCGGCCCGATAACTCGACCCGGAACGGCCCCGGGATTGCTATGTTCGCGTATTGCTCGGTATTAATAGGTATTGCTAAGAATTGGTCGATTTTGCTTGGCAATAATGAGAAATACCATTATGTGAAGACCAATACTGAGCAATACCGAGTTATTGCCAAGCAAAATCGATCAATACCTAGCAATACCGAGTAATATCTTGCTATACGCGAACATAGCAGTCCCGGGGCCGTTCCGGGTCTGGTTGTCGGGCCGCATGGTAAAGAGTAAGAACACGTGACACTATTTTACTGGCGTCCGAACGTAGAACTACGTTAGGTCACATGACCAAATAAAAGTTCCAATGCGAGGGCCGGCATGCGAGTTCCAGAATCCATTGGCAATTTTTTTTTAGTTTTTTCCAGCATTTTTTTTTTCCGCCTGACAACCATCAAGAAAATTTTTCTCGAAAATTTTATCTGATGGATTTTTTTGTTGAAAAAAATTTATGACTCCCGATTTATAGTCAAAAATTTTTTTGTTGGAAATCCATGAAAAAATTTTGAAATTTGCCAGAAAATTCTTAAAATTCCGTCAGAAAATCCGCTGTTAATACATAATTTTCCTATAGTGGCAGATCATCGCCATAAGACTAATGAAAAAATATCAACACCAACTCTAGGTCTTCAATTATTTATTTCTTGGTCTTTGATCTCACCTCCTCAAAGAAGCACAACCAAAGAAATAGCAAATAATTTTTTTGAAGTTAGCTCTCATGCCACATGGCTCTCTCAACCACTAATACGAAGTCTGTTTTGTAAAGTTTATTTATAATATATTGTATCAACATCTTTTTCAATCACGGAAAGGGCATCACTTGTAACGGATAACAAACATTCATTAATTATTTCAATTAGGTTAGGCTTATGGTTTTTTCGTTTTTGACTATTTCATGAGAAAACTCTGATTTCTCTTGCAACTTCTATTTTATATATATGTATGTGGGGAGAAATTATTACATGTGGAGTTCAGATGTAGAGTTACATTCAGACTACAATAAAAATGTGACCTGTGTTCTTGTACGCAATGTGAACAAATTTGTACATACTGTACACAACTACGTACACGATGTATATATTATGTATATAAGTATGTACACGCTATGTACATAATTTTGTAATTTATATATATTGTGTACAGGTGTGCACACTGTGTACAAGAACACATGTCACGTTTTTATTAGAGTCCAGACATAACCGGACTCCGCACGTAATAATTTCTCGTATCTATGTGTCGTATCTATGTGGGATCTTTGTATAGAGAAAAGATGTTAATCTCTCTATACCGCCATAAATATTTTGGTGAATTTATAATAATAATAATAATAATAATAATAATAATAATAATAATATAAAAAGGAAACAACACATATATAATTCTACACCGAAATAAAACTTTTAAATTAGCTATTTTGAATTGCGTTTTTTTTATTATGATTGCGCTGGTTTTCCATTTATTTTAAAAAATTAATTGCAGAATTAATTTTAAACAAACATAATTTCTTTTTCAGTAGTAACATAAGCTAACCAAAAACTGCAAACTCAAAAAATAAAAACGAACCCAAACAACTATGATTCAATCATTTGTGGGTGCGTTATATATATATATATATATATATATATATATATATATATATATATATATATATATATATATATATATATATATATATATATATATATATATATATATATATATATATATATAGTAAGCAAGAATAATCAAAATAATTTTTTAAGACAAGTGGGGAAGAAAAGGTAAGAGAAAGAGATATTCCAAAAACTAATCTTCAGCGTTAATAGCAGCAGCAATGAACGTCTCTTTCCCTCACCTCTCAACCTCTTATAACAAGTAAACGTCAACTACAGTCGCAACCAGAAGCTGAAAAGAGGACATAAACCAACTACATAGTTGGGCAGATTAGCTTTCTCTATTGGAAGTTAGCTAAGTTTCCAATATCCATTGACAATAATTGCTCATCTTTGTTTCTAGTTAGGATCGAACACATGCAAATAATTAATATATCTCACCGACTCCATTTATGATTGTTAGCTATTAATGGTTTAAAAATTGACGTTAAGAACTGATCTGTATCAAAGCTTTAAGACTTTTCTGGTATCAAATAATTGATATAGTTGGCATCCTTAGGTTTAGTTATGTCGCTTTGAATTCCGGTCCAATAAGGAGGCCGCAAGGCTTTAATTAATATCTTGATGCTGACCAAGTCCAAGTTTCTAGCTGGATTGACACGTGTCTCATTATTATTATTATTTGCATCTATTTTAAAGGGTTTTAGCTTTGATTTTAACAGCTAAAAAATCTTCCCAATAGCTTTTGTTTTATTTATTTTTTTTTATTTTTTTTTTTTTTTGGGGGGGGGGGGGTTTGAGGGACAACATTTAGACTAATTAAGGCAAAGTCACACGCACATCACATAAACAAGATAAGAACCCAAGACCTCTTGGTTTGTAGCCAAGGCTCCCAACCAGCAGACCAAAGAGAGCTGCATCGCAATAATTTTAAAACTATAACAAAACCGCTACGAATATTATCCTCTAGAAACTCAGTTGGTAGCACTTTTACAACAAGGGAAGCCTTAACACAATTTAATTTGTAGTGAATATAACTGCAATAATTTGAAAAACAATAAAATAAAATCAATCAAGCATGTGGTAGGTTTAAAAAAATTTAAGCCATGGTGAAGGTCAAAAGAAAAGAAAATTAGGATGGTCACTCTCCAATAAGAAAAAAAATGTATTGTAAGAAAATAAAAATATTCTACATGAAAATTCTCTTAGATTGTCTATTTATTCCTTTAAGAAACAAAATGAGTCAAAATAGAAGTAATATATATATATATATATATATATATATATATATATATACATATGTAGTTGTCCAAAATGAACAAAATGACTACTTATTTAAGAGAAATTTATTAGAAAGACAAAAAAGTTAGAAATATTGGCCAGATAGTTGCTTTGTTCACTTTTAAGAAGACTCCATTAAAAATATGGAGATGATGGCATGCAGAAAAGTTTTAAGTTAGATTTTATGGAGGACCATAAAAAATGCATTAATTAATTTAACCAAGGTGGTTATCGAAATAAAATATTTAAATTAATCAGCCTCTCCTCCAGGTATTGCACTAAACTCGATAACTCTCCATTTTATCCCATAGTAAGGTGGAGAAGCCTGTACAAAACTCCTTTCCAATGAACCCGATGAGGATGAGAACCTAACCCCTTTCGCTTCCTCCTAAAGTAGGCAAAGAAACTGACTCCTTTCGCTTCCTCCTGAAGCAGGCAGAGAACTCGCCTCCTTTCACTTCCTCCTAAAGTAGGCAGAGAACCTCAATCAATCAATACAGTACACCTCTCTAAAACTTCCAAGGAACCTGGGACAGTGACTAGAGAAGATGACTCGGATCCTTTCTTGGAGCAACCTTTAAAAAACCCTCATAAACTCACCCTCATAAGATCCTCTCTCTTTCCCAAGCTCTCCCTCTCCTCTTGGATCTCTCAGGTCAGGATAATAGAAAAATATTTAATCTTGAGTAAACAAGAGTTATTATATAGAAAGGCTTCAAATTTGCCCTAAATTCAAATAAATCAATAAAGATCGTCAGGGATCCTGTATGATCAGTAAAAATTTAACTTAATTAGTTAGGATGATCTAGGGGAGGATTGATAATTAGAAGATTTGTTTGTTTTGATCATCCTGTATGATTAGTTCAAAATGTCAAGTATCATCCAGACCATTGCTCTATTTGGCCAGACTTTTCGATCATGTTGGACGATGAAAAAGTATTTGACCGTCCTGGATTATTTTTGGATTATCTAGTATGGTTAGTTTAAATGAACATTGTTCTAGTCATTTAGGAAGAAACTATGGTTTGTTTAGCCGATCATCTAAGATAATATGGCGATGGTCTTATATGATATGATCGATCAATCAAACCTGAATTGCTTTCCTTATTCATCTAACTAATTTAGGCATAATTGTAATGTATTATCCAGGATGATGTCCAACAATAATAACATGCCTAAAAGAGTTGGCAGTTAATTCATTTTGATTTTAGCATATCGTGTAGGATGATTTGCTTATTTTTTATTGCCTTAACCAAGATGCCCTAATTAGGGTTTCTATTTTTAATTGATCATCTAGGATGATTTTAGATTATCTCAGATGATAGGATAAAAAAAAAAATCTAAAATATATAATTTTCCCTTGAGTGTGTGTGCAAGGTTACTTAGCATCAGTACCCACTTTGTTACATTTGGCTCAAGAAAAGGTAAAAAAACTTGACGTACACTTACAAACTAACTTAGCCCTAATCTATCCAATCTTGAGCTAGCTTAATTTGCAATTCATCTTGTGGACCTCAAATATTAGTAGGTAGGGCAGTAGTAGAAAAATAAAAATGTCTGAAATCTTTGTTATCATCAAAATTATAATCCCTAAATCCAGATTCGCTACAACTCTATGAACATTGATATCATCCCTAAATTGCAACGAGAGATTAAGTATCCTTATCCACACTGAAGTTGATAAACCCTTCATAGAGGATGGAGAAAATATGGGAGGCCATTTATCAATGCCGATGATATATCCATTGACATACAAAGGTCCATCAGGCAAGATGGAATCCATCATTTCAGATTCATTAAAATAATATAGAACCCAATCATAGCTCTGCGTAATTAAGTGAAATTTACCAACTTGACACCATTGTCTCCTTAATTCTAGTTTGATCATACGAAAAGTAACATTACCACCAAAAACATTAATAACTACTGCATTCTAAAGATTCCTAATGTTCTCCAAATCATTCTAAAAATGTAACTTCTCTGTTTTACCATCTTTTATCAAGCAAGATCCAAAATCTAGATTATCAATCATTATATTGACTTTTTTCTTAAAACATTTGGCATCACATTACCAACAGGAGCCTTTGTATTGGGAAACGCTAACTTAATGTTCTCTTGGTCCCCCAAATTTAATTATCCTGAATCACCTTGATGGATAGTCTTGAGATCATCTGCTCTTTGATTAGAACAATGGCATTTGCACTAACTATCTTCGAGCAATGAACCTCTATGCCAATTTTATCACCATTATTAATATTACCTGCTGAATCAATTGAATTAATAGGCTAGTTAATCACCTTTGAAACCAGATCTTCCAGAGCCACCAGATTTACATTATGATTCTAAAAACTATTAACTTAATTTTTCTGCCCTAATGAAGAAGAAGCTCCCGAATCCATATTTACGAAACCTCAAACCTTCTTAGATTTAATGTTTTCAGAAACTCTTGGACACTTAATTCCACTATCAATCATAACCTCTCTACCTTTTCAAACAACGAGAATATTCTTCCCAACAAAAGGCAACCCTCCTTCATTAATCACCAAAGGGTTTTCCATGGATTTCATATGAAGAACATCCAAGAATGGAGAAATCATAGAAGCACCATTGAAGACCTATCTATAAGAATGAATAGAATCATTTAACTCTGAAAGAGAAAGAACCCAAGAATCACCTGAGGAGAAACTAAAATTCCATAAAAGATTCACTAGGGACCACCAATGGATGAATGACAATCATCAACCACTATATCAGAGACCAAAACTGAGGTTAAAGGAAATTTGAAAATCACACACTCTCACTATAAACCCGAACACTCTCTCTAGAAATGGACTCATCAATTTAATTACTCTGTTCACTTTTAAGAAGAATCCATTAAAAATATAGAAATGTGTTCACTTTTTAGAGGAATCCATTAAAAATATGGAGAAGATGAAGTGCAGAAAAAATTTAAGTTAGATTTTATGCAAGACAAACTCATAAAAATGGATAAGTTAACTTAACCAAGAAGGATATAGAAATAAAATTATTTAAATATTAGATAAAGGTTTTTAAAATACACTTTATTTTAGCATGATCAAGTGTGATATGTGTGAGGGAGATTGAGTTAAAGATACACAACAACAAGTAATAGTGGGGGCCATGTAGTTAAGGATATTTATTAGAATTAAGGGAAGATTTTGTATTGGATTCAAGATATACCAATTGGTTGCAATGGTTTTAACCACTTCTAAGATATAGCAATTGTTAATTACTACATCAAAATATCAACATTTGCAGCATTTTTAAAATTGCTGCTAATATCTGATGTCTTAAGTATAGGATTTTGAAAGTATCAGTTTCTATAAGTGTTTTTTAGAGGATAATCTTACAAATGATTTAAATTTTAGTGCATGAAGTATTTTAATTATAATATTCATAATTTTGATGATGAGAAGTGAAAGGGTTTGGAGCAAAAATATTTTAAACTAGCAGAGATTGAAAGGTGTGAGCAGACTATAAGGTTTAAGATGGTTTTATGGGGAAATGGGAGATTGGTGGAAGGTTTTGGTATTGGAAGGATTAAAACCCAAGAAGGGTTATTTTAGGTTTTATAGTGTAGATTTTAGGGTTTAGTTTGGAGGGGAGTTGTGAATGTTTTTTCTCTTTTGAACGCTTTGAGGAAAGTTTATGGATATCTTGGAGTTAAGGAGAGGTGTTAGAGCCAATTTGAGGCAAGGGCTTTGGGGAATATTTGATTTCGAGAAGTGGGAGGATGGATGAGGCAATATAATATAAAAAATGGATAATCCTTGCACTCACCCAATTGAAAAAATTAAAATTAGACACTAAGCATCGCCAAATTAGTGAGAAGCCCACCTAGCTTCCTTTCACAAGTTGCAAGAGAGCAAAATTGAATTTTATTAATAATCAAAATTATTTTATAATATTTATAGAGAATATTCCATCAAATCATATGGTGTTCATCTATTCTTTCACATAAAATCAGGTTTGGGTTGCTTACAAAGCTACAAATAGATTGGTGACATGGGTAAATTACTAAAAGAATGAAAAGAATAAAAATAATCATTTAAAAAAGTAAAGGAATTTGATTAATCTACTTTTGAAATAGAAGTGGCTCCAATTTTCAAGCAATATTTAATCAATCTTTCCCTTGATTTGGACTAGTTAACTTGAATATCTTTGGCAAGAATTAGGAGTTCTTTTTTATTAATTTTTAATGGAAGGGACTAAAAATGCTTATCAAGATATTATAATTGAGTATGTTCTTTTCTTTTTTCTCTCCATGATGGGATCAAACTTATGAAGATTACACTTCCAACTTGAAGTAATGCTCTTAAAATGGTGATAATCTTGTCTTTATGCTGCATCATATCTACCACATATCAAAATATTCTACACTATTGAGTTAAAATTACTATAGTCATCCATGGGTGAGAAAATTGATCCAATAATTTATAAGTTTGCATGGAATGTGGTTGTGGAATATCTATAAATATGAGAGCTTTCGGTAAAATGATGATTCCATTTTATGAGACATCTTGTTTATAATCTATATGTGTGTAAGTGGAGTAACATATGTAGGTGTAAGAGGAAACTTCTGTGGAATACCTGCACCTATTAAAACGGATCCTTATCTTGTACACGCAGGCTATTTGGCAAATTGTAAGGCTTGAAAAAGCCTTTCAATGGTAAAATGTTATATGCATGAAAAGTTTGATAAAACCTTGATTTATAAGTTTTAATTATTAAGTAAAATTTGGTGGTCTTATAATTATGAATCGAGGGTATATTAAAATATAATTAGTATCATTATATTTCTAAGGTGATTAAACCTAAAATTAATTTTCATTAAACATATCACTATTTATGCCCACTTATTATAAAACTTTTTAATGAAGACCAAGTGCCTAAAATTCTTAATGATGATGCAATATCAGATAATAAATGTTGAGTCATATCAAGTAGGTTGAGAGGAGTTAAAATTAAACCATAAGTTTCTCTATATAACTTATGATAAACAGGATGATATATAGAGTATGGGGACCCAAGGATATAATATACATTAGGTACCATGTCACATTGGAATATGAACTTAAGAAATATTTTACAAAAGAATGAGTTAACTATGCCTTGATAAGAATATGAAACCACAACCAATACTTATATTTCAAGATGCAATACTGCATCATCCTTCTCAAGAAGAGAAGTCTCATTAAGTAACTCATTAGGGGACATATTAGACATAAGAACTAATATTAAACCTTGCGCTTATATCTTAGGAGTTGTTGGCGTATCAATCTTTTTAAGAAAATAATTATAATAACATGGGATACCGGGAGATAAAAACATAAAAAGTTCTAAATAATGTTTGAAATCATGAATGATATACACATCTTAATTAAAAAAAAAATAGTGATAAGAGACTTAGTAGTATGTTCTGTAGATAATCTCTCAAATAACGCAATAAAATATTTTGAATGCATAATAAGCTTGTGGTTTTTATTAAGAGGTTATGTATGTTCCTTCAAAGGAAAGGGGATATTATGATTATGGGGTCTATGAAGCTCTATTAGAGGACTTGAGGAGCATCATGTATGTGATTATTAATAGGTAAATGTGTAACATCTTTTAAAGGTTAGGAGTAATAAGATGTCTACTTATACTTGAAGAAGAACCATGACTAAGTGATGTGAAGAGGCATGTCTAAGTGATGTAGCCTTGAAGTAAACTATCATAAGGCTCTTTTTCAAATAATCAATTTGAGCTTTGTACAACTAATCCATACCTATAATAATGTAAAATTCATATATAGATAATAATATCAAGCTAGATCTCTACTCCATATCAAATATTTCAATATCATAGATACATACTCAAGTAGTTATCATACCATATCTAATCAATAAAATAACTGATAGATAAAAGGGCAGTAATATGTATGGAAAGTGTAGCAAAGACAAATACTTCATAAAAAATAAATAAGTGACTATCTCCTGATTCAATTAAAATTTGATAAGATAGAATAGAAATAAATGCCTTACCTATAACCATATCCTAAGCATCCCTGGCCTCATATTGAGCCAAACTATAAATACATGCTTGAATTAGATTTGGAGAAACTATAAACTATCAGGCTCTCTCAAACCACTCAAATCGGTCTCTATGCCATAGAATTAGAACCATTACCTCTACTAGAAGATCCTTTTTAAAATATGTGAAATGGAATTGCCCTTGATCTTCCCATATATCTAATATAACTCTCTAAACTGGGCTTTGAATGTCAATTAGATCTTACATATGGACACTCAACCACCCTATACTTAGTATGACCATACCTAAAGCACTATTTTGTAATCCTAGAACACTGACTAAAGTGTCTCTTGCTAAAATTTTGATTTACAATTGCTCCATTCTATATAATTGTTAATGATAACAATACTAATGAGGAATGATAATATTATCCTCCGGGCATAACTATTGCATGGCTAATCTTGTTCATTGTTTGGAGAAATCTTGTTAAATTTTGTATCTTGAAATTATTACCATAGGTATAATAGAAACAAACTCTCTTGAAATTATTACCATAGGTATAATAGAAACAAACTCTCTTGGCAAGTGTTTCACGAATCTTGTTAAAATTTGTATCTTGAAATTATATATATATCCCTCAATTGGAAGCAATCAAACTCTCTTGGCAAGTGATTCACGAATCTTGTTAAAATTTGTATCTTGAAATTATATATATATATCCCTCAATTTGAAGCAATCAAAATACATTGCGATAATGAATTTTTGACAAGGTAAAGGCAATTTTCTTTAGCTTCGTGAATCACTTGCTATCAATAATAAATATGATTGCATTAAGACTTTGTGAAGGATGTTTAGAAGTATGTTAAACTCAAAGAATCATGATTTTAGTAACATGCCTGCATGCATTCTTGAGTTTAAAATATACATACTTGTCTAATAGTACGAAATGTAAGAGTTCATAAGCATATTGAACAATTTCATCATTGTGTGGTTTATGGTTGTAAGTTAGAAGACTTCTATTTCTATATCCGTATTCATTCATGCCTTGAATATTTGTGAGTAAAATGTGCTTAGTTTCATACCTAATTTTAAAGGATGTTTTGCACACTGATCAAAGATTCATTTATAAAACTCTATGTTAGTCAATAATGTTTTGTTAAGTCATGTATTAAATACACCACTCATCAACAATTTGCATGTGATGTTCACATCTTAAATCTCAAACGCTATGTACATGCATGATGTTATTAATCACATGCAAGCATTGATTTAATCCAAAGTTGTATAGTATATGTTTGAAGGTTCCTTGTGTTTTGGAAAAGAATGAGGATGCTTCAATTCATTTTTTTTTCTTAATTACATCGAACAAATTTCATAAAAAAAAAAAAAAAAAATTAGATCATACACTTCATGTTTTAACTTGAAAGTACACTAATTCATATGCTAATTACTTTATGATTGATTTGAAAAAGCTGTCATATATACTTGTGTTTGTTCATTCTATATCTGGTAGTTACATACAATGTATTCATAAAACTTCATCGTTATATGATTTAGAATTGATTGGAGAAATATCTAAGTGAATTCATGCTTAACATTATTTCAATATTGGGCTTTGAGAAACTTTTATATAAATGTTTGTGCTATGATCAACATGCATATTTCAAATTTGAACAATGTGAATAAAATATTATTGCAATCTTTCTATAATTCATTAATTACGTAGAGTTGTTGTAAAATTCATGGTTGATTGGAGATATTTATATATGAAAGTATGCTCTCAATTATACCTCCAAAGAGTTCATAGATGATTATTGTAAGATAAGACTTGTACGAATGCATATCCTTGACTATTTCTCCAAATGATTCTTATATGTTGGATATCAGCAAAATATGAAGCTTTAGTACACATATTTAGATGTATATTTCATATTTTGATTTCAAACTATTGTCATATCAAATCTAGATATGCACTTTGTGTATTATAAGGATATGCATACATACATGTTTAATAGATAAAAGTTGAGTTATTACTTTGGAGAGATATGTTTAGATGTTAGTTGGAAACTTTACAGACAATATCCTAAATTGCAAGACATTTTTCTTTTGTATTATTTACTGAATGAATTTCTTCATGATCCCACTAATGTCATGCTCAGTGAAGTTCAATTTTTGGAGGTGTTTATATTATAAGATTGAGCTTTAACATGATATGTACATTTGACACCAAGTGAAATTTATAAGTTTGCTGAAAATTTCTCATGCATGTTTGAATTCACATGGTAAGGTTTGGTACCTATGTTGGGAAGCTTTCACATTCTATACGTCTAATGATGGCATACATATGCTTAGTGAGTTCAAAACTAAGAATGTTTGTTAGCTAGATTTGTAAACCCATGCATGTCTCTAATGCATTCTATTGGTATCATTTGAAAAATTATGCAATCTTTCTCTATGTTAATCTTCTTTCATGCACATCTTAATAAATGACATTAAAGTTTAAAATATGTTGCATTGGGTATTGTCTTCACGCCACCCACTTTTGTCCACATGATTATTTCATGATTCTTACACATTTCTCTTTTTATTTCTTGTTAGGGTTTTATTTATGCATGTTAGTTAAAGGGTCATGTTTCCTCGAGACTCTGGAGAGACTCCTATATTTTGTTGGGGTGTTTGAATACACCTCGGCACACCACGGTTAGATATACTTTATGCAACCCTATACAGACCTCCTCTTTATTTTTGCGAATGGAAACTCTAGCACACACGAGGCTATTGTTTTATTTTCCCACCCAATGATTCATGGAATAATGTATTAGTCATTGACTAAATGATAGTGAACTTATGAAGCCATAGCCAACTAAGGCTTTCCCCCCTCTGTGAACCTTAGAGGCCTTCATGGTTACCCAGGCCAGTAGTGTAGGCCACCAACTTATGCCATGTGCATCATTATTTTCATGCACAAAGTGGGCCTCGTTGGGATAATTTCTTTAGGTTTTAAAATATTTAAGTAACCATGAAAAAATTTTTGCTTAATAATTTTTTGGGCCTTTAATCCATGTTTCCCAAAATATAATACAAATTTTAAAATTTAATAAATTAAATTTGAGCTCTAGCATGTTAGGTTGATCTATGTTTTGGCTTTCTATTATAAGTCTACTTGAAGTTCATTTATTACGAACAAAGATAAAGAAAATATTAAAAGTCAAAGTAACCAAACAAATTGATTTGGTGTAACTAATGAACGCATAATCAATCCTAAAATTCGTATTGAATCAACTAAAAATAATAATCATAAATAAAACATTAGTTAAATAACAATCAAAAGTAATCCTAAACAAAGATAATCATTACTCAACTTAATTAATCCATAATAAATTATTAACAAATGAAAGCTTTTATAACCTCTATCACATTCAACTTGGAGAATAAATGCACATTAAGATTATAAAACTTTAAAGTCGAGTTGACTAACAAATTAAATGAATATGTATATCTTCTACACAACCCATCCTATCAATAATGTTTATAGGCTGGATTATCTCGAGTTGTGGTGATACATGTCATAAGGATTGTAACAACTCTATGAATTGATTGATGAGAAAATTTGTTAAAAAAATAAAAAAAAATTAATAAATTCTCATAAACCCATTAAACCATCATAAATAATAAACTAAATAAATATTTTGATTAATAATTTATATCTAACTCCAAATTAATTAAAACCCCCTAATCAAACTAGAACCTTAAAAATTCATTTACAAGTCAAATAAAAAATAGAAAAATATTAAGCAAACTCCTATAAACTCCTAACATGATCATGAACCAAAATATATATATTAATTAGGAGAAAACCAAATTAAACATTAAAATCCTCTCTCATAAAATTTCCTACACTTAAGTAAAAATACTAAAATGCTAAAATCTAAACTCAAATTAAATGTCCCTCAACTTCAAACAAATAAAAAGAAGATGTTTGATGACTAAATGAACTTAGATTAAACTTTAGTGATCTAACCTAAGTTGGAATTATGTTCATCTTTATACATTCTCCATTAATACATATAAGGTATATAGGCTGGACCATCTTGAGCTACGATGCTACATATCCTAAGGAGGACTTGGTCATCATGTCAATTGTGATAATGCCATATACCTATCAAATTAAGGGAGAATAGTCTAGCAGTCTATATATATTATCCTCTTAAAAAAATCTGAAGCCATCCTTGAGATTCCAGTCCAACTCTATAACCACCCAAATATCAAGCCTTAAGTTAGGTAGAAACCTCGTATATCTATTGGTAGCAAGTATTTCAATCTTATGTCAACCTTCAAAATTGATTAACCTTAGATATAGGAAGCCTAAAATTTTTGTGCTGGGTGATACGCCAGCTTAGTGTGTCACCCATTGGCCCTACCTCTAGAAAATTAAGGAATGATTAACTAACTTTGCAACCTCATAATCATTTCATCCTTTATTAGGTGTAATATAGACATGGGCCATTTGGCCGTCAATTATTTACATCTTTAGCATAGGTGAAGGCCTATGAATTTAGGCTCTTCATAAAATAAAAATTAGAATTATGACTCTAAAATTAAGTGTTATCTAATTCACTTTAAATGATTATTCACTTAAAGATAAATTTGACGGCTAATAAATTGAACAATATGAAGTTGACCATTCACTTTAATCATTCACTGAATCTTGGGTAGTTAGGTTATACTAATTTTGCACACACTTAGGTGTTGGAGATGGCACATTTTTGTAGGTATCCTAGGTTATGGTGTAGCTGGGATACATTTACAATTTCTTCATTTTTTTACTTTGCATTTGTGAATATTGGTTTTGGTTTTAGATTATTTATGGCTATTTTTATTTTATTTTATGGATTAATGAGTGGGAACTTTCCCTTATGTGGTTAGAATATTTATAGAAATATCTTCTACTGGTGGCCATATTTCCAGGGGGATAATAAAAATGTTTTCATAATAAATGGTAATGTTCTCTCTAATAGGTATTATAAGGATTACTTAGCCTTAGGAATGTGTCCCTAAGGACTAAGTCTAAATGTATATATTAAGGCCTTATCTTAATTATACAAATCTCTTTTTTGTAGGGTGATTATGTAATTTTTCTTTTTCAAATATAATTTTTGTTAGAAAAATTGTGTAGGTTTGTTGGCATTTTAAAAGGTTGGTGGCCAAATATGTAAAGACTGATCAGGGCCCAACACACCATTTCATTTTTTTACAATTTTAGTCTAAGTTGTAGTAATGGCAGAGCTTTGCTACCATTTTTTCATTTTGTTGGGGTGTATTGTTTAACCCAATTGTATTTATGGCCTTTAATTATTATTCAATATAAGATGGTTGGTGTGTTTACATTGTTTATGCATTAGAATTGCATGGTTTTTTAAGTTTCTTTCAATACTTTGCTTGGGGGTGGCTCAACGGAGTCCTTATTAGGCTCTTAGGGTGTTTAATTTTCTACAAAGATAAAATTTACCTCAGAAAGATAAAATGAACATAGGACTTAAAATCAACTAATTTTTCAACACTAATGCATGACCACTCTTGGGTTAACTTTTTAAAATGTAATTATTATTTCAAACCTAATTCACCTCATATTAGCTACTACCTTATTCTAATTAGCCTTACCCTTCATGTATAGCCTGAGTCAAACCATATAGAATTTTCTTTCATCATATATAGGGATAGTTTAATATTGCATTAGAATTGTACCTTTCATGGTAAGGCTTAAGGCCCATTTCTCTTCTATACCTCACACAATTCTTGCATTTGTATAAGACTAGACTTGATGAAATTGAGATATTAGATGGAGTTTTAGCTTATACCCATTTTAGAGCAGGGTGGTAAATCTAGGTCGAGTCTGCTTAGATCCTTAGTAGGGTTTAAGTTATAAACCCCCTCACTGTATTACATTAGTTAAGTTAGAGGTATTAGTACTTGGAGAATGGTACATCCTTCATAGATGTAGGATCAAAGGCTGGTGGTATGGGTATATCATAGTAGGCCTTACTGTTGGGTAATGATTGATGTTATTAATTGACTTGTGGACCTGAAATGTTAGTTAGCAGGGCAACAAATTAGATATACAATAATAATATTGATATAGACATAATAATGTTTATTATCATCAAAATCATTTGTAATAGTCTTCGCATTTTTTAAGATGTTAATATTATTATTTAATAATATTGAACTCCCCTTTTGAATATGGAATTTTAAAAGTATGAAAAGTTAAAAAAAAAAAAAATGTTTTAAAGGAAATACAAGACATGAGTAAAAATAGAAGACAATTAAGCAGAAAACTAGTTTCAGTAAAATATAGGATGCAAACAACACACTAGCCCCATTTTAGACATCACAAAAAGGACAAAAAAGAAAACAACAAAAAACATTTTTTTCAAATTAATTTGGTCAAATGATAAATTTGACTTATTATTAGATTTAAAAATTAGTAAGAAATGAATTGACATGTTTAATTTTTTACTAGACCTAAAGACTAAGGACTGTCCTATGAATTGACATATTCCAAAAGTGCTTTTCTTTTCAACTCTACATCCTGTAAAATCTAAATCTGAATATCCTATAATTTCAAAAGAAGTGTTATGCCTAGGACACCATATTTATAATTTTTGGGTTCCTAAGTGATATCTAAGGATTCTCTTAAAAGCAGTCAAGTGGAACTTTTTTGAATCAGCTTGAAATCTAGCACAAAGATAAACACTAAATATACTATTAGGTATGCTAGTAGTTAAGTAAATAATTGATCCAATTATTTATCCATATTTCTTCTAATCAACTGATTTTCTATTTGAGTCCTCATCTAATTAAATAGTAAAACTCAAGGGAGTGTTTATTAGCTTGGCCTTATCCATTTCATATTTTTTAATGATGTCCTTAATATATTTTGATTGACTAAGTAAAATTCCATTATCCTTCTACTTTATACTAAATCTAAGAAAGTAGATGAGTTCTTCCATTATACTCATCTCAAACTCCTTACTCATTATTTTTGAAAATTCATTACATAGATTTTTATAAGATGATCCAAATAGAATATCATCAACATAAATTTATACAATGAGTAGTTCAACACCAACCTTTTTTAGAAACACGATGGTGTCTACGCTACCCTTAACAAAGATTCTGTCTAGTAGAAATGTGCTTAGCCTTTCATACCATGCTCTAGGTGCTTATTTTACTCCATATAATGCCTTTCTTAATTTGAACACATTATTAGGAAATTATGAATTTCCAAAGTCTAGGGGTTGTTCAATATAAATATTTTCTTTTATTACTCCATTTAGAAAGGCACTTTTGACATCAATTTAGTATAATTTGAAACCATCAAAGCAGGCAAAATCTAGTAGCACTCATATAGCTTCCAGTCTAACTATAATGGCAAAGGTTTCTTCAAAATCAATTCCTTCTATCTATTTGTACCTCTTAGCTACTAATATTACTTTATTTATAACCACTACACCATAATCATTCATTTTATTTTAAAAATCCCATTTAGTTCCAACAACACTATGGTCCTTAGGTCTTATAACTAGTTCCCAAATATCATTAATCACAAATTAATTTAAATCTTCTTGCATGGTTAGGATCCAAAATTCATTATATAGGACTTAGTTTATATTGGTGTGTTAAGTCATTGAGATGAAGTTAGAGTGGTTTACTTCTTTTTTAAGTCCATGTCTAGTTATAAAACCTTCATATGGGTCTCATAAGATCAATTCTTTAGGATGACATGAAGAATATCTCCATTCTCTAGGTAGTGAATTTTTAGGTTCTATCCTTTCCTCAAGATTTACAGATTCTACTTCTTGGGTGATTTCTACAACTTCTTCTTCTTCTACCCTAGACCCTCTAGAATTATTAGAGTTATCAAATATGGCATGAGTAGTCTCCTCTACCACTAGTGTCCTTTTATTAAAAACTTTAAAGGATTTTCCAACATTTGAGTTCCCTATGAACACACCGTCATATTTGGGGTCACTCTTTCCAAGTAAAGATTTTCTATTATTCAGAATGAACACTTTATATCCAGAGAAAAGAAGGTGATAGAGGTTGGGTGTCCTACCCTTAAGGATTTTATAGGGTGTCTTATTTAGTTTGGATCTAACATTAACCCTATTTAGAACATAACATGCTATATTCACCACTTCTACCTAATAGTATTTAGGAAGTGAGTATTCAGCTAACATGGTTCTAGTGATTTTTACCAAGTTTCTATTATTTCTTTCATCTATCCCGTTCTGCTAAGGGGTTCTAGGAGCAGAAAAGTTATGATCTATCCCTTACTCCTTATGGTAATATTTTATTTTTATTATTATTTTCAAACTCTTCACCATAATCACTATGTATTTTAGAATTTCATAACATAACATCCTCTGAATCCAAGTAGAGAATGTCCTAAATTTCTTGAATGATTCACTTTTATGAGATCGGAGTCTAACCTAAGTAAACTGTTGCAAATCTATTTTTCATGACTTATGTTTTGATGATTAACAAACACTGTTGCTCTTGGACTGCTTGTTGCTTCTAACTTTTCAGGAATCAAAGATCGGACGATCAAGAAGGAGCCAAGTCTAGGATTGCGTAGGTTTAGGGTTGAGTCAGTCTGTACGTTTGATTTTCACCTTTTGAGTCTACTTGTAATAGTCAAAGAGACTGATGCTATGTAACCCTTCACACACACACACTTGACAGACTTAGAATTTCTGTTTTTACTCATATCGGCCAGGATGATTTTTGGATCGGCCTGAACGATCAGCTTAAAACAGAAAGTCTAATTAAGGATTCTTAATTAAGGCAGCCGACATTAACATATCGTCCTGGATGATACGTGTATCGACCAGGACGAAAACCTCAAAACAGAAAGTAGTAGCCGCCATAATCAATTATGGCATACTGTATTTTTAAATTATCGGCCAGGACGATCCTCTGATCGGCCTGGACGATATTCACAAATTATGCCATAATTGTTCAAGAAATCAAGGGAGTAATTAAGGATGATTGATACGATCATATCGTCCTGGACGATTGCAAGATCGGCCAGGACGATCCAGTCAAAAACCATAAGTTACTTCAGGACGATCAATATCGGCCAGCCCGTATCTAGGGCTATTATCAGGACGATTTGTCTCTGATTTGAACTGATCGGCCCGGACGATCGTGATATCAGCCCGGACGATCAAGCCAATTTTCAATTGTCCTGTTTTCCATCCAAGGTGATGCTCTGGCCGATCTTCATTGATTTGTACTGATCGGCCCGGCCGATGTCCATATCGGCCTGGACGATATTGTCGGCAACTTGCAATTAATGAGCTCTTTTGAAGCTATTCTATTTAAGAGCTCTTGTTCAACGTTTTGAAAAACCTTTGGCTACTGCCTTGACCTGAGAAGACCTTGAGGAGAGAAAGAGAGAGAAGAGAGAGAGAGAGAGGATCTTGTGAGGGGGAGCTTGTGAGGGGATTCACAAGGGTTGCTTCAAGGATCGCTCTGCGTCGTCTTCGTCTAGAGTTTCTCGTCCGTGGAAGGGTCGGTAGAGGTAAGGAGTTTGCTTTTAGTTTTGGTTCTCTGCCAGCTTCAGGAGGAAGCAAAAGGAGATAGGTTCTCTGCCTTGCCGGGTTGGCAAAAAGGAGGTTCTTGTGAGGGTTTCTCCGCCTAGCTGTGGGGGCTAAAGGAGAGTCACGTTTTGTAGTGCAATACTTGGAGGGTGCCTCTAAGGAGTGGACGTAGGTCGAGTCGACCGAACCACTATAAATTTATGTGTTCCTTTTTCTTACTTCCGCACTTTTAAATTCCGCATTTATTTTTGTGGTGTGATTTAGTTTATGCAATTTTCTTTCTTTGTGAAAAGATTTTTTTTTTAAATACCAATTCACCCCCCCCCCCTCTTGGTTAGTTTGGGACTAAGTTCATAGGGCTTAACATCCCCATCGAACTTTCTAGTGGTATCAGAGCCTGATTCGAAAATTAAAGTTTGAAAACTTTTTGAATTTGATCCATGTCTAACTTTGGGAATCGCAACACTATGGAAGGGTATTCTATTACCCGACCTCCTCTGTTCGATAACCTACCTTTTGATTTTTGGAAAACTCGCATGTCAACTTTTTTACAATCTACTGATTATCGCATGTTGATGCTTATTCAAGAAGGTTATTCTCCACCTTCTCGTGAAATTAATGGTTTTAAAATTGAAGTTGCTTTTACCGAATGGACTTTTGATGAACGAGATTTAGCTCAATTAAATTCAAAATGTTTGAATTGTTTCTTCTGTGATTTGAAATCTGAGGATTACATGCGTGTTTCAACTTGCAAAACTGGTAAAGAAATTTGGGATAAATTGTGCATCACTTATGAAGGCACTAATGAAGTTAAACAATCCCGTTTAAACATTCTCTTGCATGACTACGAATTTTTTCGTATGAAACCTCATGAATCGATTTCTGACATGTACACTAGGTTTACTCAGATTGCTACTTCATTGCATGCACTAGGAAAAGAACTTTCGAACTATGAAAAAGTTAACAAGATTTTGAGATGCTTGCCTTCGTCTTATGATGCAAAAATTACTGCCATCACTGAATCTAAAGATTTGAACACCTATTCTATTGATAACTTGCTTGGCTCACTCATTGCTTACGAGCAAGGGATGAATCAAAGAAATCTTGATGCAGGTGAGAAGAAAAAGGAAAAAATAATTGCATTGAAGGCGTACAAATCGAATTCTGAATCTTCCGGGTCTGAAAGCGATGAAGTTGCCTTCATCACAAGGCAATTTAAAAGCTTTCTAAGGAAGAAACAAAAACATCATCAAAGTTAGAGAAAAGGTAAGGATCACAAAAATGTAAAAGAATCTTCTGATGTTGTTTGTTTTGAATGCAGAAAATTTGGACATGTGAGAACTGATTGCCCTAAGCTTAAAGATCAATCAAATAAAGAAAAAGGTGATGAGAAAGCTAATTCTAGAAAGGACAAGAAGAAAAACCAAAGGAGCTTTTGGGCAGAATCTGGTACTGATTCCTCTAAGACTGAACCAGAGGAAGAAACTACAAACTTGTGTTTCATGGGAAAAGATCAAAGTGATCAAGAAGAGGTATGTGAACTTTCCTACGATCAACTTCTTGAAGTTTCAAAAAAAATCTATGCATCATATAGGAAATTAAAGAAAACTCATGCTAGCTTGAAATTAGAATTCTTAAATCTACAAAAAGAGCATGAAATTTTGCTTAAAGACCATCAAACAATTGATTCAAATCACATGACTTTACTTGATGAATTTTATGAGTTAAATAAAAATCATAGTGAGTTAGTTGAAGAGCATGAGGCATTGAAAATATCACAGACATCTCTTGAATCTGATTTTAAGAAGACAAAGGAGATAGAGAAAAATTTGAGGATTGAAAATGAAGTTTTAAAAAGCACAAACTTGAAGGTTCAAAATGATTTAGAAACATGTAAGAAAACTAGGATGACTTCTACTTTTAATCAATTGCCAAAACCTAGAGAGAGACATTATAACTCAAATCACTTAAGAGATCCCTTTCCTGGAGTTAGATGTTTTTCTTGTGGCATGCTAGGACACATCTCACACACTTTCATAATTCACCATAGTACACATTAGGTGTGGAGACCTAAGGTGCATGATCCACAGCATACCACACATGCATTGCATTCTTCTCTTCATAAGAAGGAACCCAAACTTGCTTGGGTTCCTAAAACTAACATTTGATAATTTTGCAGGAAGTCTCTCACAAAAGACCTCGTGAGAGTATGTGGTACCTGGACAGTGGATGCTCTCGACATATGACTGGTGATGCTAGCCAGTTTGTTGTACTAGAGTCCAGGACTGGAGGCAAGGTTACTCTTGGAGACAACACCACTAGGAAGGTGGTAGGAGCAGGTATAATTGGTAATTCCAAGAACCTTATGATTGAAAATATTTTGCTTGTAGATGGATTGAAGCACAACTTACTCAGCATCAGTCAATTCTGTGACAAAGGCTTCATCGTGCAATTCTTCACGGATTCATGCATTGTAAGTTTAAGTAACAACACTATTTTACAGGGAAAGAGGGTCAACAACGTCTACATGCTTGATTTAAATAACATTGAATGTGCTGCTTCTTTTTGCTTAAAAACTGTTATTGATGATTCTTGGTTGTGGCACAGGAGGCTTTGTCATGCAAGTATGAAAACCCTTAGAAAAGTGACCCAAAAGGACCTAGTTAGAGGTGTCCCCAAACTTAAGTTTACAAAAGACCACCTTTGTGATGCCTGTCAACTAGGAAAGCAAATCCACTCCTCTTTTCACCCCATAAAGGACATTAGCACCTCTAGACCTTTAGAAGTCCTTCACATGGATTTGTTTGGATCCATTAGCATAGCTAGTTTGGGAGGGAAAGTTTATGGTTTTGTGATTGTTGATGACTACTCGAGGTTCACTTGGACTAGATTTCTTTCTCATAAAAATGAGTCTTTTGAGGAGTTTAAAACTTTTTCTACTTAGATTCAGAAGAAGCTAGGTTGTGAGATTTTGACCATCCATAGTGATCATGGGGGAGAGTTTGAAAATGAAAGATTTTGAGATTTTTGTGAGGAGAAAGGGATTAGCCACAATTTTTCAGCCCCTAGGACCCCTCAGCAGAATTGGGTAGCTGAAAGGAAGAACCGGACCTTGGTGGAAGCCGCTAGAGCCATGCTTGCTGAGTATTCACTTCCAAAATACTTTTGGGCTGAAGCGGTTAACACAGCTTATTATGTGTTGAATAGGGTGAATGTTAGAGTCAAATTAGAAAAGACACCCTATGAGATCCTTAAGGGTAGGACACCCAATCTTTCCCACCTTCATGTCTTTGGTTGTAAGGTTTTCATTCACAACAATGGGAAGTCTCACTTGGGAAAATTTGATCCTAAATATGATGAAGGAGTATTCTTGGGATATTCTAGTATTGGGAAGTCTTTTAGGGTGTTTAACAAGAGAACTTTGATGGTGGAATAGACAACCCATGTAGTTTTTGATGAGTCTGATCCTAAGAAACATGGAGTAGAAGATGATGATGTTTGAGAGATTATAAGTGGAGTAGAAAATTTGGGGAAGGGGAGTGAGCACCTAAGTAATGGAGGAGTAGAAGGAGTCACCCAAGGAATAGAAAATTTTGATGAAAGGGGAGAAACTGCATACACTTTCCCTAGAGATTGGAGATACTCTACTAGTCATCCCAAGGATTTGATCTTAGGAGACCCTTCTAGTGGAGTTAAGACTAGACATGGACTTAGGAAGGAGGTGAACCACTCTGCCTTTATCTCTATGACTGAACCCACCACCATTAACCAAGCCCTTTCTAATGAGTTTTGGATTTTGGCAATGCAAGAAGAGTTGAATCAATTTGTTAGGAATGATGTTTGAGAACTTGTGGAAAGACCTAAGGGACAAAGTGTAGTTGGGACAAAGTGGGTTTTTAAGAACAAAGTGAATGATTCAGGAGTGGTGGTGAGAAATAAAGCAAGATTGGTGGCTAAGGGGTACAATCAAATAGAAGGGATAGACTCTGAAGAGACTTTTGCCCCTGTAGCTAGATTGGAAGCCATTAGAGTGCTATTAGCCTTTGTCTGTTATAAAGGATTTAAGCTTTTTCAAAGGGATGTCAACAGTGCCTTTTTAAATGGGAAGATAAAAGAAGATGTGTTTATAGAACAACCTCCAGGTTTTGAGAGTTCTCAATTTCCAAATCATGTGTTTAAATTAAAAAAGGCTTTGTATGGTTTAAAGCAGGCACCTAGAGCTTGGTATGAGAGGCTTAGCACATTTTTACTAGAGAGGGAGTTTGTCAAGGGGAGCGTAGACACCACCCTTTTTCTTAGAAAAGTTGGAGATGACTTACTCATTGTTCAGATTTATGTTGATGATATACTCTTTGGATCTTCTAATAAAAATTTGTGTGATGATTTTTCTAGAACAATGAGTAGAGAGTTTGAGATGAGTTTAATGAGAGAATTGTCTTAATTTTTGGGGTTTAGCATAAAACAATCGGAAGATGGAACTTTTTTAAATCAAACAAAATACATAAAGGACATTTTGAAGAAATATGAGATGGACAAATCCAAGCTAATTAACACCCCCATGACTTCTAGTGCTCCTTTGGATAAGGACCCAAGTGGTAAGTCTGTTGATCAGAAGAAGTATAGAGGCATGATTGGATCCTTACTTTACTTGACTGCAAGCCGACCTGACATCATGTTTAGTGTGTGCCTTTGTGCTAGGTTTCAAGATGACCCTAAGGAATCCCACATGACTGCTATTAAGAGAATTTTTAGATACCTTTTGGGGACACAAGGATTAGGGATTTGGTACCCTAGACATAGCACTTCTTTTGAGATTATTGGTTTTTCTGACTCTGATTTTGCAGGATGCAAGGTGGATAGAAAGAGCACCTCTGGAACTTGTCAATTCATTGGACAATCTTTGGTCTCTTGGTCTAGTAGGAAGCAAAATTCTGTTGCACTTTTCACTGCTGAAGCTGAATACATTGCTTTTAGAAGTTGTGTGGCCCAAGTTCTTTGGTTGAAACAATAGGTATTGGATCTAGGATTACATGTAAGCACCATCTCAATCTTTTGTGACAACACTAGTGCCATATGCATCTCTAAAAATCCTATCCAACATTCAAGAACTAAACACATTGACATTAGGCATCACTTTATTAGAGATCATGTGACTAAGGGAGACATTGAGTTACACCATGTGACAACTGAAAACCAACTGGCAGACATCTTTACTAAACCACTGGCCTTCGACACTTTCAGTTCTTTAAGGACCAGATTGGGTGTGATTGACATAAATGCATGAAACCTTTTAGCTAAGTTTTCTTTTACTTTTTTGCTTTCTTTTTTACTTTTTCGTGTGCTTTATTTTTAGATCATCATTGACATGGTATTATATTCCTTGTTCTTGTTTTTAACAATTTGTAGTTAATATATTTTCATCTACTTAATCACTTAGATAGTATGAATATTTTGTGATTGTGTCTCTTTCCCTAAAACTTAGTATTAGTGGCATAATTTTCTTTTCTAATCAAAAGTCTATCTCAAATTAAAAGATTGTTTATGAAACTAAGATCTTTTCTTAAGCTTGCTTAAGGAAATCTATCTTGTATTTATAATAATTAAAAGTCTTTTTGTCACATCAAGATCCCTCGTTACTCTTGTCTTCGATTATTAATCCTGCTTGTGGTAATTCTTCCCTATGTTAGAGAGAGAGCTCATATTCTCTAATATCTGAGAAGATATATTCATAACTAAGTTTTTTTTAAAGGATTATAAAAGGGAATCTAGCTTGCAAAAATAAAAAAAATTGGCCAATGATGCCAACAAAAGAAGCGCAAAGACGCCAAAAATTGAAAAATCAATAAAAAGATGCGCAAAGCGCCACAACATTGACAAGAGGCATAAAATGAGCCCACTCAAAAGCAAGCTACTCTATCTTTTTATATCTTTTAGAACTTAGAAGTTTTGGTTCTCAAAAGGCTTGATCTCGATTATCGTTCGATTGTGATAAATCTACCTCATTATTTTATGAAGATATTTTTCTTACGACAAGTGGTGGGTAGATTCTTTTTCTCATATCCAATTAATTATTTGAGTTAGGTCATTGATTTCAAAAGACAATTCTACCCTAAGAAAACATTTTTGAGCTAAGGGTAAACCATGAACGGATATTCTACTATTCTATGGATTAAATAAGATTGGTAACTCATTAACTCACAAGTTTTTAAATCAATCACATGGAATACTAAATCATTGACATGCCTTGATTAAAAAAAAAAAAAAAAAGGGAATCTCTTTTGCTGTGCTTTCTTGTACCATCCTTTTTGATATGTCAAAAGCAGGAGAAGTTTATGAGGTTCTTTTTTCATCCATCCTGAATTTTTGCTATTAACTGTATTTCGTAGTGTTTTGCCATCATCAAAAAGGGGTGGATTGTTGCAAATCTATTTTTCATGACTTATGTTTTGATGATTGACAAACACTGTTGCTCTTGGACTGCTTGTTGCTCCTAACTTTTCAGGAATCAAAGATCGGACGATCAAGAAGGAGCCAAGTCTAGGATTGCGTAGGTTTAGGGTTGAGTCAGTCTGTACATTTGATTTTCACCTTTTGAGTCTACTTGTAATAGTCAAAGAGACTGATGTTATGTAACCCTTCACACACACACTTGAAAGACTTAGAATTTCTGTTTTTACTCATATCGGCCAGGACGATTTTTGGATCGGCCTGGACGATCAGCTTAAAACAGAAAGTCTAATTAAGGATTCTTAATTAAGGCAGCCGACATTAACAGATCGTCCTGGACGATACGTGTATCGGCCAGGACAAAAAGCTCAAAACAGAAAGAAGTAGCCGCCATAATCAATTATGGCATACTGTATTTTTAAATTATCGGCTAGGACGATCCTCTGATCGGCCTGGACGATATTCACAAATTATGCCATAATTGTTCAGGAAATCAAGGGAGTAATTAAGGATGATTGATACGATCATATCGTCTTGGACGATCGCAAGATCGGCCAGGACGATCCAGTCAAAAACCTTAAGTTACTTCAGGACTATCAATATCGGCTAGCCCGTATCCAGGGCTATTGTCAGGACGATTTGTCTCTGATTTGAACTGATCGGCCCGGATGATCGTGATATCGGCCCGGACGATCAAGCCAATTTTCAATCGTCTTGTTTTCCATCCAGGGCGATGCTCTGGCCGATCTTCATTGATTTGTACTGATCGGCCCGGCCGATGTCCATATCGGCCTGGACGATATTGTCGGCAACTTGCAATTAATGAGCTCTTTTGAAGCTATTCTATTTAAGAGCTCTTGTTCAACATTTTGAAAAACCTTTGGCTGCTGCCTTGACCTGAGAAGACCTTGAGGAGAGAAAGAGAGAGAAGAGAGAGAGAGAGAGGATCTTGTGAGGGAGAGCTTGTGAGGGGATTCACAAGGGTTGCTTCAAGGATCGCTCTGCGTCGTCTTCATCTAGAGTTTCTCGTCTATGGAAGGGTCGGTAGAGGTAAGGAGTTTGCTTTTGGTTTTGGTTCTCTGCCAGCTTCAGGAGGAAGCAAAAGGTGATAGGTTCTCTGCCTTGCCGGGTTGGCAAAAAGGAGGTTCTTGTGAGGGTTTCTCCACCTAGCTGTGGGGGCTAAAGGAGAGTCACATTTTGTAGTGCAATACTTGGAGGGTGCCTCCAAGGAGTGGACGTAGGTCGAGTCGACCGAACCACTATAAATTTCTGTGTTCCTTTTTCTTACTTCCGCACTTTTAAATTCCGCATTTATTTTTGTGGTGTGATTTGGTTTATGCAAATTCCTTTCTTTGTGAAAAGAATTTTTTTTTAAATACCAATTCACCCCCCCCCCCCCCCCCCTCTTGGTTAGCATGGGACTAAGTTCATAGGGCTTAACATCCCCATCGAACTTTCATAAACCTCTAGTAATCATCAATAATTGCATACCCAAAGACTTTCCCTCCTAGGCTTGTAGTGTTAATTGGTCTAAAAAGATCCATGTTAAGGACATCTAAAGATTTGTTAGTGTTAATGTCCTTGATTGAGTGGAAGAAGGATTTGAATTGCTTTCCTAACTAACAAGAATCCAATAGGTGGTCCTTAGAGAATTCTAATTTGGGTATGCCCCTCACTAAGTTTTATTATGTATTTTTCTAAGGTTTTTCATGATTGCATGATGCAATCTCCTATGTCATATGCAAGATTCATCAACAACATTTTTTAGGCAAAGAAAAGAATTAGGATCAAAACAGTTTAAATCAAGCATTTAAATATTACTGATTCATTTTCCTTACAATGCATTACTTTTATTTAAGTTTATCATGCAGTTGGTGAATAAAAATTTTATGCTGAAGCCTTTATTAGAGAGATGACTTATGCTGAGTAGATTATATTTTAAGCCATTTACTAGTAAAACATTTTTATTGTCTCCTGCCCTAACGTCTAGCAAAATGAATTGATTTATATATGTAGTCATGTGTCTTGAACATATATTGTTCAGGTACCATATGCCCTCATGAGATCTTCCATGAGAGTATCCCTACAAAATCATCAATGATCATACTTGTGAACCCAAATAAATTTGGGTTCCACCTTATAGAATGTGGGATGAAATGTTTGCATGTTATGCTGTGAATTATGTAATATTGGTCTCCACACCAAATGTGTTCTATGGTGCATAATGCAAGTGTGGGATATGTGTCCTAGCATGCCACAAGAGAAACAACTAACTCCAAAAAAAGGGTTTACTAATTTATGTAGGTTATGGTATCTCTTCCTAGGTTTGAATGCATGATGTGATGGTGTGTTATAAAACTATACAAGTGTTAGAGGTGTTTTGTTTTCTTTGAAAGCTTTTAATTGAACTTGTAAATATTTTTTTCACTTTCAAGATTTGAATTTTTAATTTTTAATGTATGCTCACTACCATCTAATTTACATGTAAGAGTTTCTAATTCCTTGAATACATTTTCTAATTCAAAATGCAATAATTTCAAGGAATCTTATTTAGTAGTTAAAAGAAGATGCTACTTATTTAAAGATTCAAATTAATCTAATAAAGCTATTGATTACTATCCAAAGTGGAATGATCTTTCCTTAGGCATTCATGGTCTTTTTACAGATTTTAAATGTTAGATTTAAGGCTAGCATATAGCTCCTTGAGCTTCCTATATGCAATATGAATTCTTTCAAAAACTTTAAATAATTCATCATAAGAAAGCTCACATGCCTCCTCTTGATTAGAATAATTAAGATGACTATCTTCCACTAAGCACAAGTTTGTTACCTCCTAATCTGCTTCAGTTTTAGATGATTCTAAAGCAGAATCTGACCAGAATTCCTTCTGAGTCCTTTGCTTGTCCTTCTTGAATTTAGTTATTTCCTCACCCTTCTCCTTTCTTGGGTGAGTTTTAAGACTTAAGAAATTCGGCCTTACTGCCCTGGCTTTTTGCATTCATAACAGATAATTTCATAAGAAGCTTTAAAATTTTTATAATTCTTATCTTTGCTCCACTACTGATGATCTTTTGAAGTGTTGAGTCATCAACAATATCTTTCTCTCCTCCATCAAAAGAATTATTTTAATTATTAGCCTTTAAGGCTACAATTTTCTCCTTCTTTCTTTTCTCCTTGATCATATTGCCTTTGGCTTATGCCTTGTTCATAGACGATTAGAGATTCAAGTAAGTTATTAATAGAATAAACATTTAAATCCATGGATTCTAAAATAGCAATTATTTTGGCATCATATGAACTAGGTAGACAATGCAAAATCTTATAAATTTTTTTAGAATTTGATAATTCTCTACCTAAAGCATATAGGGATGTGATGATTTGTGTGAACCTATTATATATTTTAGATATGGATTCACTAGCTTTCATGCGAAAGAGTTCATAATTATGGAGCAAAAAATTTAACCTAGATTATTTTACTTTACTTGTTCTATCATAAGTAATGTATAATTTATCCCAAATTTCTTTACCAGTAGTACAAATATATACACATATATAATCTTCAAATTTCAAAACACAAAAGAAATAATTTAGGCATTTAGCATTAAATTGGGCTAAATCTCTATCTTCTATGCTCCAATTAGAAAGAGGAAGTTCATGTTTTGTTCCATTAACTAAATGTGAAGGTGCATAATATTCTTCTTGAACTAAAATCCATATTTTTTTAGTTAAAACCCATGGAGGGGCTTACGCGTTAATTAATAAAAATAATTAGAGATTCCTTAAAGGAAATCATCAGCTCACTAATGCTCGAATGAGCTACAAAATAAGCAAAATAAAACCTTCAAGCTGATAATCTCCACTAAACAAAAGTATAAGGTAATCTAGTAACATTCTAAAGATGCTATAGACAAGCATCCAAAAAAGAAAGCTAAAGGTAAGGAAATGAAGTACAATCTTTTTGCAAAAAAGCTTAAAGACAGCCATATGCATCTCCACTTGCAAAACGAAACGGTTGCAAAAGTACAAGCTAGACCACAAAAAATTATTGGTTAACCGAAAAATTAAACTAAATATAAGATAGTACTAAAATAAGATAAATAACATTTATATAGTAAGAAGTAATCCAAGCCATGCCAGCACCTTAAGCCAAAGAAGGGATGAAGACTTATGGAGCTCATAGTAGAATTAATATAGAAAGCCTCAATTAGTTTATCCACAAGCCACTCAATCCTACCCTTAGGAGCAATCAAAGACACCTTAAATGACCCCAAATAACAAAGCTTAAAGCCCCTAGAGAAATAGCATAAGTCCTTCAGCTTATTAGCCATACCAAGATTAAATTAAAACCCATGCCAATCAACTACATAAGGTTTGATAAATGCAAAGCCAAAAACCAAGGGATTACTAAACACCTGCAGGCAACAACCAAACCGAAAATAGAGTCAACACAGCCCAATGCCCAGCCAGCCACTCACAGATACCTTGGTTAAGCCAAGAAAATAACTTGAAGGTAGGAGAGCAATAATGGGACAAACCATCAGCCATATAACCTATGTAATCACAGCTCAAGTCTAGATCCACATAAACTTCAGCTAAATATAAATCCATGGAGAGATACCAACCACAAATCATAAGAAGTAGGCCAGCATAAAACTAGAGAATTAAGAAGAGAACATAACAACACATAGAAACCCAAAGAAAGAGCAAAATTAAGAGCCAACATAGATAAACACCAATCCAGGCATCTAGAGAGATGAACCAAACAAAGGAAATAGTACACCTTTAAGAATTAATGAAGAAATGTATAGAACCATCCAGCCCAATAAAATTATAAATAGCAAAAGAATAGATAGTGGCAACATCCCAACTAAGAAAGCCCTAAAGCCTATCCATCATCTCACGGACACCCGTAACAAGCCAAAAAGATAACCAGAAAATAAAGAGAGGATGGGAACAACACCCAGAATCCCAAAAAAAGAGTAAAATTAGGAGACAACATAGAGAATCTCCATACCAGGCGTCTAAAGAACCAAGACAAACTAATGAAATCATAACACACCTTTAGAAAGAAGAGAGGAAATGCAGAAAACCACTCAGCCCAAGAAACACCCATATAGTAAAATCACAAAAAAGTAGCAGCCATAATGAAAATGCCTACTAACATAAGAATTATGAAAACCACCACTAAGTAGTAGATAAAACCAAAGAGCCATCAAGGAGTGATGGAACCTCAAACCAACCCAACAATAAAAATTCCAAAGAAAGGCCCAGCTCACCCACCAGAAGACCCAAAAGAGGGCCCTAAACAATGAAAGCAAAGGAAATCACGAAACAAGAAAATTATGTTCTAACATAGGGAAGACCAAGAGCATCCAGATTAAGCATACCTTTAAGAGCCACCGGAATAGTGGACCAAATAACATCAAAAAAGAAGTCAAGATTACACCCCTAATTAGCAAGCCAAGAAGCACACGCATTGCCCTCTTTACTAATATGATGAAATGAATAATTCATAAAAATCAACAGATTTTTAATTTCCCTAACTTGATAAAAGAGAACTGGGGAGCAATACATATCATCATTTGCATAAAGGAAATGGAAATAGTAATCTGACTTAACCTCTATAAACAAGTTAATTAAGTTAAGGAAAATACATAACTTAATACCATAATGAATCACCATGGTGATAGCAATAAAGTTATTACCATCCAACACAAGACTAGCAAAAGTCATAATAAGGGTACCATTATAATCCCTAATAGATAATATTAATTAGCTTTTAAAGCAGTTAGATCCCCCTTCAAGTTAAGGCCTAATGCATTAGCAACAAAGTAATAGTTTTTGAAATTCTTCACAGAGAGAAGTTTAACAGCCACAAGAGATAAAACTTTATCCTTCACCTTTTGAATAACCTTATGATGATTTATTCGAACATCATTAAAGAGAGAATTATTCCTCTCCAACCATAAGAACCATAAAATGAGAGAAGGAATAACATTACGGATGTGCCGTTTAGAATTCAAGAACCAAGCATTAAGAATAGATTTGAGAGATAAATGAGCATTAAAATAATTTAACTTAAATAAATAATTAAAATAAAACCAAATTTTAAAAAGAACAAGGCTAGAAATAAAAACATGATGCATATTCTCCAAATGGAAACGACATTGACACTTGGAAGGCAACAAAAACCCTTTTTGGTAAGATTATCATACATTGGAATAAATTTATATAAAATTCTCCAAGCAAAGATAGCCGTAGTAGTAGGAATGCTTTGATTCCAGATCAAGGAAAAATTATTATTAATATTTCTCTTAGATCTAAAAACATGACAAGCACTTTTTAAGTGAATAACACCATCTTTGGAGAAATCACATAAGATAGTATCCTTACTAGCAGGATTAATAGTTCAAAATTTTATGAATAATGTAATCAGGAACAATAGTTGAAAGTTCTCATAGTCCCAGCAATTGGGAAAGTTTCTCATAGTCCCAACAATTGCCTTTAAAAAAAGAATTAACCTTAATAGAAGTAATAGAGGAAGAATTAAAAATGAAATCAATAGACTGATTATCTAACCAATGATCTTGCAAAAAAAAAGTATTACCTTCACCAAGGCCCCAAGTAATGAAGGGCTCAACATCCCATTTAACCTTATAAAGCCTTTGCCATACTCTAGAATCACCTTGCTTAAAGAAACAATTAGTAAGGTGCTTTCCAACACAATATTTCCAAAATATGAAATTAGCCAAAGGTATACATGCAAATTTGAATATTATCAAATAATGAAGGTCGTGTGATTGAATATACTTATGTGGTATTATAATTTCCAAAATTAGCAATTGATCATTTTTCAAAAGTTATTTAAAGCTTAATATTTTAAATCCTACTCTAATACCACTTGAAAGTTCATGAAGGTTGTTAAACCTTTCAGAACAAGCCCGAGGCTAACCAAGAGGGGGTAAATTGGTTATTTTATAATTACTTAAAGAAAAAAGAAAAAGTCTTTTTATCTTTTTAGATATTTTAAAACAAATAAGATTATCCCATAATGCGGAAGCAAATTAAGGCCTTATTTGGGACGGCTTTCTTCCTGCTTCTTAAAAAAAATTATTATAAAAATTAAAATTTTTGTACTAAAATACTATTTTAAGAAGCAGCAAGAAAGCCACCCCAATTAAAACCTAAGTTCACAATAATAAAAAATTTCAACCACACTAAAACAACAAACAAGTGTGGAAATTATAATGGGAAAAAGAAAAAAAAAATGAACACATTTGATTTTATAGTGGTTTGGTTAAAACTGGCTTACGTCCACTCTAGAGGCCTCCTCCAATATTGTGTCTCTCCTTTTGCCCCCATAGTTAGGCTGAGAAGCCCTTACAAAAATCTCTTCCACTGACCCAGTGAGGCAGAGTACCTTGAATCTTTTTCACCCTCCTCATGAAGGCAAAGAACCTAAATCTTTTTACTCTCTCCTAGAGTAGGCAAAGAGCCTAAATCCTTTTACTCTCTCTTGGAGTAGGTAGAGAACCTGAACTCTATTTTCACCATCTAGGTGATGGTAAGAGAACCACAACTCTATTTTTATCCTCCAGAAGATGGTTAGAGAACCATGATCTTTTCTGAAGAACTTTTTTGGAGCCATAGAGAATCCAGGCATACACTTGTAGATATTTGGTAAGATTCTTTCTTAGAGCAACCTTATGAATCCCATCATAAAATCTCCCTCTCTTCTTTCACAAAGCTCTCATTCTTCTCTCCCTCAAAGTTCTCTCTCTTAAAGTCTAAACAACCAAATATATATTCTCAAGATAATAAGAGACATTAAATAGAGTGTTAAAATAGTTGCTATTTTTATGCTTTACATTTTTGTAACTTGTATTGTTTTGATGATTCCAAACATTATTGTTCAAATGTGTAGTTATCTCCTAACAATTTTAGAAGATTTGTACTTGCTCTTGTGTGTACTAACATTTCAGGAAAATCAGACTCCAGACTATGAAAACTTCAAATCAAATTCAACATGAGATACTTTGTGAATTTGAAGCTTGTATTTTTCTTTGAATTGAATTTGAAAGGGAGTGATTGTAATTGAGTGAATAAAAACACACATACACACATAAGGAGATCATATATAAGTTATACTGATCGTACGGGATGATATCCGATCGTACGGGACGATCAGACAGTTATCTCCTATTGAGCACATAGAACGAATAGGAACTGGCTTGAAAAATTTTCTAAGTCCTATTCGTTCGGGATGAAATAATTATCGTCCAGGACGATCTGGTCTCTGTAAAATTTTCGTCCAGACAAAATTAATTATTGTCAGAAAATGATCTGCTCTCTGTAAAAATTTCGTCCAGACGAAATTAATTATCGTCCAGGACGATCTGGTCTCTGTAAAATTTTCGTCCAGACAAAATTAATTATCGTCAGAAAACGATCTGCTCTCTGTAAAAATTTCGTCCAGACGAACAAATTTTTGTCCTGACGATTAACCGACTTAGAACGGTTTTTAGCAGTTTTCTAGACCGACCTAGTAATAACCGTTCGTACCGGACGAATTTAGTTCGTACGGGACGATCAGTGTGTACGAAGATATTTCGTACACATATACAAATAGGGTAATTTCAAAGCATTTAAGTAAAATTGTCCAGGATGATCCACGATCGTACGGGACGATCCACTGCGTACAGAATTGAAAATTTGCTGTTTTTGGGCAGTTTTTCTTGTCTTTTGTATATATAGTCCAAATTAGACTGCCACCCAATCTTTTTGTCTTTTGATCTTCGTGCCTCTTGAGAGAATAGCTAAGGAGAGAGTGGAAGAGTGCATTCAAAAGAGGATTCCTACCATTGGAGCGTGAAGGCTTCACTTGGAGTTCAAAGGTAAGAATCTCTACTTGTGAATTGGGATTACTTCACTCTTTTCTTTCTTCCTTCTAGATATCTTGTGAGAAGATCAGTCAAGGAGATCCTGTTCGCTGCCGACACTTGGAGAGTGTGAATAGCCGAAAGGATCGCTTCCTACATTTGGAGAGTGTGAACAGCCGGAAGGGTTCTCTGCCCACACTAGGAGAGTGTGAAAGGATGGAAGGGTTCTCTGCCCACACTAGGAGAGTGTGATAGGACGAAAGGGTTCTCTACCCACACTAGGAGAGTGTGAAAGGACGGACGGGTCTCTGCCAACACTGGGGATTGTGTAAAAGGATGACGGTTCTCTGCCGCACCGGGTAGTGGTGAAAAGAGTGTGTTGTAAAGGCTTCTCCGCCTTGCTGTGGGTGCAAAAGGAGAGTCACTATTGGTTTTAGTGCAATACTCAGAGGATGCCTCTGAGGAGTGGATGTAGGTCTGGTTATAGACCGAACCACTACAAATCTGGTGTCATTTACAGTTTTTTATGTTTCGGCATTTTATTTTAATTTTTAACAACTCTGTGGTTGAAAAATATTTTCTAGAAAAACTTTAAAAGAAAAATTTTCATTTCGGTTCAACTTAATCTTCAAAGAGGGATTAAATTTTTAAACTACCAATTCACCCCCCCTCTTGGTAGCCTTGGGACATTAACTTAGACTTAACAACCTAATTACTAGATTCAACAAGCCTAAAATAATTTACCATTAAAGATCATCCAGTATGATCATGAGATCGTCCTATATAATTAGTATAAAACATCCCTTGTAGACATTATTAATATCATTATCATGTACGATCAATTTGAGTATTTATACTGATCATCCAATCTGATTCTGTGAACATCATATATGATTAACTCAAGATACTATACTGATCATCCAGTATGATAGATGATGATAGGTGACAATATAAAAATCATCCTATATATTTCTCGCATCGTCCTATATGATCTACCTGTATGATTAGAAGAAAAATAACTATTTTTCATCTTGGATCATACAGGATGATCAAGTATCATCTTATATGAAGTTATCAAGCAATTCTAACATAATTAGTCCCCTAATCATATAATCAATTTAGGCATGATTATCATAAATCATCTAGTACGATGTATATCGTGTTGTACTATTATAAAAAAAAAAATTTGAATATAAAAATATTGCCTGAATTTTAATTGGTAGCTATTTTCATAATCATAACTGATCATCATGTGCAATATAAATCATCTAGTATGATTAATTAATCAATCACAATTAACATGATGCCCTAATTAGGATTTTTTTTTATTTTAACTGTTTAGCTAGTATGATATACATTATACTATACAATTAGTTCAAAAGTTAAAAATTTCTCTAACTCACCAACTCACTCCCTTGAATGTGTCTGTGCAAGGTTACTAAGCTTAGTGTCTTCCATATACATGATTTAACTAAAGGCAAAAGTATATATAAATTTAAATTACATTAAAACGCAACTCTAGGCTACCTGATTTTGAGCAGATTTACATTATATGTCGACTTATGGACCTGAAAAGTTAGTGAGAAGGACAACAAAAATAGATATGCAATAATAATATTGATAAGGAAATAATAATATTTGTTATCTTCAAAATTATAGTACGTGGGCCCAGATTTTCAACAACAAATGCAAGTAGAAGAACTAAATAAAATTAATATAATTTTTTATTATGCTGATTTTTATAACAACAATAAACAAAACAACCAAAGCTTGATAATCAAAAAATAGATTTATAGGAATAATAAACATGAAATAAATTAAAATATAAAAAATACATAATGAAATTAAAAGTATAACGAGCAGACTATATTTTATAATGGTTAAGTCAAAAATTGACCTACGTTCAGTCCTCGGAGTCCTATCTGGATATTGCACTAAAACTTTTAGCGTATTTCCTTTAGCCCCAATAATAAAGGTAGATAAACCCTTAAAGAGTCTTTTCCACTAACACAATGTGATTGAGTACCGAAACATTTTCACCCTTCTAGTGCAAGGCAGAGTACCTTGAAGCTTTTTCACTCTCCTAGTGAAGGCAGTGAGCCTGCAATCCTTGTTTATCCTCTTAGTGCATGTTGAGAACCCGGGTCTTCATACTTGAAGCCTTTCTCCCTAGAGTAACCCCAAGAGACCAACAAAGCCACTGAGGAATCAAGGTGGGAACCTTCCTAAGGCAATCATGTGGAATCGCCTCATAGTACTTCTCCCTCTCTCACAAGTTCACCTTCTCCTTCTTCAATGCTCTAAAATCCCTTAAAGCTCTTTCTCTCTCAAATTTTCTTAAATAGCTAAAAGAACATTTCAAAATACTAATATAAAATTTTTTATACAAGGATTAAAAAACACTAAAAATTTAATTCTCAATAATCTGTTCATATAGTACAATCGATGATCAAATAGTATAATTAGTTTAAAAACTAGAGTTTGTTCAATATGATGTAATAGTTATAGGATGAATTATTCAAGTTTTTTATATTGATTGTAAAATATGATATATAGATCATACGATATGATTAGTTTAATTATCTTAAGATCATACATGACAGCCTCCTAGATGATTAAAATCATCTTTTCCATTCATCTAGTATTATTGACATTATACTATTCAATAAGTTCAAAAGCTAAGGTTTTATCTAGGATAATCTTCAAGATGATAGAATTTCATTTCTTCCTATCATATTATCTGATTCAAATCATATGGTATGATTTTCCATATTAATTAAACCCTAATTTTATTGAATAACCATGATGATTAATTTAAATAAGTTTTTAAATATCATATAGTACAAAGGGATTCATATAGTACGAACAGGATAAAGTCAAAAAGTAAAAATTCTTACTTAAAACTTATTGGTGGCTAGGGTATTAGATTAAATAGATCGTACATTACAATCAACTTCATATAGTACAATAAGGATAGTCCTTGGATGATCTTTAAAAAGAGATCATCTCAAGGAGTCGTCCGATGAATTTTTGACTAATGGATTGTCCTATATGAATAAGTTTTTATATAGTATGATAGTGCAATTATTATCATATTGCTCTATTTGAATTTTTTCAATGGTTGTCGACACATGGATCATCATGTAAAAAGTGGTGGTTGTACAGTTTGATCACCAATTATTGGTTAGATTCAGGTCATTAATTTCATGAGAGGAGAGAATGTGCAGACATGTGAAGGCCGTATAGTACAAATGAAGATTGTAAAGTACGAATGAGGTTTGTATAGTAAGATGTTGTTGACCTCATTTTTGTATGAGGTCACTCTTGATTCCTTTCTGAGTCCTAGATCCTAGGATCTTCCAAGCTCCTAGCCCTTAGGCCCAATCCAAATCTTAAATTCAATCCAAACCCAGAATCCTTAGGCTAAAGACTTAGGTCCTAAAGCCCCTTCTAGGTGATTTTTCCATCACCTTGAAATCCTGTCAACTGGCATCCGATTCAGGGTCTACCAATTTCATATTGAAGTGACATGTCTCTAGTGTCAACCCTCCAAATTTGAGCTCATTTGGAGGACTCTAACCTCAAAAACTTAATCCATACCCAAAGGCTACAAAACCTTTAAAAATTTACAGCCAATGCCACTGGACCTTCCACCTAGTGGAATTTGACCTTTGAGCCCTCTCCAAACCCTTTGATCACCTCTAATACCTTGATATTGATCTGTTGAACAATAGTCTGCATCTTTTCAAACTCAACTCGATCGAGAATTGACTCAAGGCCAAAATGACCAAAATGTCCTTTAAGGGGATTTTTGGACTTTTGGCTTGGCCTAAACTTGATGTGGTGTGACCACCAACTTTTAAGATTTATCTCTAATGCTTTCAAATGATTTTTGAAATCATTTTGACTCAATTCCAACCTTAGATCAACTTGGTTGACCAAGTCAACCTAAGTTGACCAAATAATCCTTGAAGGGTTAAATGGGTCAAATCAACTCATATGATTAAATCAAATCAATTGAACTCTCAAATCCATATCAAAAGATATCCCAATCATGGTTTAAATATTTCCAACTTTTTTATTTTGGCTTAAACGTTACTTAGCTTGATTAAGTCACTAAGTTAAACTTTGTCAAAACCTCTTTCCATACATAAATATGCATTCAATTCTTGAATCCTTAATCTCAAACCATATTTAATTTAATAAAATCAATTCATCAAATCTTCCCCCATGCCACATCATTCCATTGACTAATTTGACTAGTCAAATAGTCAAACTAAGGCATTAGGAGGGTTAAAAAATGGTCAAAACCCATTTTAAGCTTAAGCCTCTCTAATTCAAACTTATCCATGCATTTTTATGGCTGAATGAAACACTTGGAAATACCATAACATTTCCCTCTCTCTCTCATTAAGCCTAGGCTATCATTAGTGGGTAGCAATGATGGTTGACTCAACTCAAAGACTTGGCATCATTCACTATCTTCCAAAATTTCTAATTCCATCAGCTCAAAAATCTATCCAACTGAAGATTTATCCTCTCCATCTATAAGAGAAGTTCACCCAAGCTTTTCTCAAGTTTTTTTGAAGTATTGAGAGCTAAAACTAAGAAGAGAGAGAGAGAAAGAGAGAGAAAACGAGATTCCTATAGAAGTTTTTGATCTAGCCATTAAACGTTCTTGGGTACTTCAGTAAAGTTGTAGAGGATATCAAGAGCTTTCCAACGAGCCTAAGTACATCAAAATCCGTCCACAGGATTGTAAGATATCGCAACTTTTCTCTAAAACTTTGACTTAAAACTGTAGAAAATCTACAACACATGAAGACTCTAAACTTCAGGTGTTGGAAGATTATATTGCCCTAAAGCTACGTTTCAAATTTCGTTAAATTTCGTTGAGTATTTTGGGAGATATGGACATTTAAAGTTTTCTATTCAAAATGAACTGCGGTAGATCTGGACCATCCGATCAAAGACGGACAGCCCAGATGTGGGCATACCGCGTGAAGTTGAACGCGGGTCATCCCAAAGTCCAGGTGCGTGACGTGGCGAAATCCTGATCGTCCATCTATGCAATGGCCGATTTGACCAGATTTGGTCAAAAATAACTCAAAAAAAATGTCGAGATCTTCTAAAATTCATAGAAAATTGAATTTTCCACCAAATTTGATGTTCTTGGGCTCGTTGGAAAGATATTTTCATGTAGTATTTAATAAAAGTAATTTTAATTTATTTTGAGTTCTAGATTATAAGAAAATTAATTTTATTTAAATTTATATTTTCCTAATTTTCTTACAATCCAGGGATCAAATTAATCCCAACTTTTGGTGGAATGTTCTTGAGCATCTTAGTCATATTATGTGATTTTTCTAGGACCAGATGCTCTTTAATTTTCTGTGATGTGAATTTTCAAGGTAAAAGGTCCATTTTGGACCCTAAACTTTGAAAATTTATAACTCTCTAGATACTTAGTAGTTTTATGTGAAATTTCTGTGATATGCATGTATGTGTACCAGGGTTAGACACATCAAATTTCATGCCCATTTGAACATTAGGGACACTTAAGGAAAATAATTAAAGAAATGTCTAGAAAACTTAGAAAATTTCTAGGGAACTATACACACACCCAATAGGGGTTAAACTCAAACACATTAAACTTACGACATTTTAAACCATAGGTTTAAATTTTACTGAGTTTGGAGCTCATTAGGTTAGAAAATTATCCTTCTCAAAATTCAGCCCATTTAAGGACTTGGAAAATTTAGAAAATTATAATAAATCAAATTTTAATCCAAAAATTACAAATAATACCTTAAATTGTCCATAAAATAATTATATACCTAAACAAAATAAAATCTTATTGACTAGACCTTCAATTTAACTTTAATTGATTTTCTAATGAAAAATAATAATTAATTAATTTAATTAATTAAAAATTATTAAAAAATCCCAAATAATTTCCAAATTATTGGAAACATTCCCATGGGTCATACCTGACCTTTGGGAATTATTACATGCAGTTTGGAATGAGTTTGGGTCGAAATAATCAAAACCTTCTTAATTAAGGAATTTTAAAATTCAAATAATTAAGAAAACTTTGAAAATTCATAACTAATTATAGAAAATTTCAAATCAGTTAAAATCAATGGCTAATGACTCCAATTAAGATCTAGTATTTTCTAAAAACTATCAAGTCACCAAAATATGGTCAAAATCAAAAAGTCAACATTTTGGTCAACTCTAGGTCAAAATCGGGTTAAAACTTCTAAAAATCATAACTTTTGATAGAAAACTCCAAATTGAATGTACCACATGTCTAAAAACTCATAATTAGGTCTAGAATCCGGCTTGTTGTCAGTGGTGCCCGGCCACTTTACTTTTTGTAAGACCCTGGTTTGTAATAAGCAAGGCAACTTTGCCTATGGACATTTATTTATTAATTTATTTATATTTGATGTGTTGAATTGATTGCCTTTAGGATTACATGCTTTTCTTAGTTTTTTGGCGATTGTGTGCCGCTTTTGTTTTCGCCTGGATACGTGAAACTCGTGAGGGTGTAAAAGTTTTCTACTCAAAATCTTAAATGTCTAAAATTTTTGTGAGTCTAAATAACATAAAAAGATAACGAATCTAGGGAATTAGCCGGGGATCGACCCCGGGGTCGCATGCATATTTCTGCATTACTCTTTCCTTGCTTTAGACCCTTCCCCGCCAGCGAGTAGAGTCTGGATAGTCTGACCTATGAGGACGAGGTGCCGGACCTGGGGAAGTCCAGTCTTCTAAAAAATTATTTTATAAGCCTGTTTTTAAAATTTTAAGCATATTTGATTTGGAAGTTGTCGATCAGCATGCATTGCATTAGATACAAATTAAAAGAGTCAAAATTTTAATTGCATCAGTTTTAGCATTTCAGCACCCAACATAAGTCAAAGGGGCTAATTAGAAAAAATCTCTAGATGTCGGCCTCAACTCTCCAAAACTTTAAATACAATGTCCCTACCACTCTTTCATAAAAGACCGGACTCATCTCTTTTAAATCGATTAGGTGGTTAGCTGGCTCCCCAATCCAGGCCGGGGTAAGTCCAGGCATTGCACTATATTAGTTAGGTTCGGACGACTGTGGTCCAGTGTCCAAATTAGACTTAGGATCCGGGGCAGATTTTTGATTATAAGACCCCAAATTTCGGGAATATAATCCCAAATTTCTAATAAAATACTCAACTCTAATTAAAGCTTCATTTTGATCTTAAAACATAAAGCCCAACACTTAGATTAAGTTGGGACACTTCCGGATGGTTCTGGAATCTCAAAGTGTCCCCTACTCTTCTTCATTTGATTTTGTTAATAACTGCTCAACTTTGATCCATTCTCTTTTATGTCTCCAAAATTCACCTCTTTTTGGTATCAATTTTAGAAGATCTAACAAAATTCTGTCACTATTTTAATCGAGAGTTTTCGTAGGGGACTCTGTCTCTCTACGATATAATTAACTACGAGGGCTTGCGCTCGTAGGAGATTTGGAACCACACATTCACCTGATTTCAAAATTGATTTTCTAAAAAAATTATTGGCTTTCTTTAGATAAAATTAAAAGATCATTGTTGTTGTCGCATTCGAAGGATTATTGTTGAATAGTGTTACCTTCCTTTTGGGAGATACATCCTTCTTCGATAAGGCTTCGGATGAGAACACGACGATCACACTTCTTGAATATTGTAGCTGGATATTAAATCGAACTTAATCTTGGTCCTTCGGGGCCATGCGTACTTCTCTTTAAAATATAGTTACGATATTCAAGATGAATTTTCACAATTCTAAGCCTGAACACCGTTAGAAAATTATATTTTTACCTTTCAAGGTGATATACACTCTTTCAATAGGATGGTTCGACTTTAGAATTAGAATCTAATATTCATTTTAAAATTCTCAAAGGAAACTAATATTTTTCAAAAAAACTCTGTTTTCAAAATTCCACCAACAGATGTGAGCAATTTTTTATTTTCATTTTAATTTATTTTTTTTTAAAATAGCTTCGTGTTTGAGATTACAGAACAGTTACTAACTAGAATTATCAAACACACAAAATAAAAGAGCAATAATAAAAATAAATTAAAAAACTTAATAAAAATAAATTATTGCACACGTTGTTAATTTATCTCTGCCCTGAATCAAGCATGAATATCAATGATGCCTAGTCTCGTCCTTAATGTGTTAAAGGTATCATGCTTTAACGGTTTGGTGAAATGTTTGCCAATTGATTTTTAATGGCTACATGATGGAGTTTTATATCTCTCTTGGCTACATAATCTCTAATGAAATGATGCATAATGTCTATATACTTAGTATGGGAGAGTTGAATTGGGTTTTAAGAAATGTAAATTGCACTAATATTGTCACATATGATAGGAATGGCGCGTACAAATAGTCAAAGATTTATGATCCATTAATTTAGTAAAAAAACTTGAGCAACATAGCTTCCTACAAATATATATTATGCCTTACCGATGGATAAAGCTACAGAGTTTTGCTTCTACAAGACCACAAAATTTATGATTATCCTATTAATTGGTAGGTTCATACGATAATTTTTATCATTTTACAACCTATAAAGTTGGAGTTTGAATATCTTATGATTTTAAAGGAAGAGCTATGTCTAGATTATTATAAACCTAAGTTTTGGGTGCCTAAAAGATATCTAAGAATTCTCTTAATTGCAGTCATATGGGATTCCTTGGGATCAACTTGGAATCTTGCACATATACATACACTAAATATTATATCAGGTTTACTAGTAGTCAAATACATACGTGATCCTATAACCCCCCTATGCATCTTTAGATCTATTAATTTTCTAATTGGATTATTGTCTAATTGAATGGTAGAGGTCAAGGGTGTGTTTATTTCCTTATAACCTTCCATCTCATACTTCTTTAGGATCTCTTTTATATATTTGCTTTAACTAAGGAATGTTCCATCATCTCTTTACTTAATGATAAATCCAAGAAAGTATGTAAGCTCTCCCATCATACTCATCTCAAATTTTTTTACTCATAATTTTAGAAAATTCATCACCTAAATTTTCATTTGTAGATCTAAATAATATATCATCCACATAAATTTGAATAATAAGTAAATCGTCTCTTATTTTCATTAGGACTAAGGTTGTATCTATGCTACCCTTAACAGGAGATCTATCTAGGAGAAATGTGCAAAGCCTCTCATTATAGTACCTTTTTCAATTTATAAATATGATTAACAAAGGTTGAATTTTCAAATCTAGGGGGTTATTCTGTATATACATCTTCCTTAATAACCCTATTTAGGAAAGCACTTTTAACATTCATTTGATATAGTTTGAAGCCTCTAAAATATGCAAATACAAATATAAGTCTAGTAGTTTCTAACCTAACTATAAGAGCAAAAGTCTACTCAAAATCAGTACCTTAAATCTGATTGTAACCTTAACTACTAAATTAGCCTTATTCATAATCACTACTCTAGAGCCATTTATCTTATTATTGAACAACCACTTAGTTCCTACAACACTCTCATCCTTATGTCTACTAACTAACTCCTATATATCATTCATAATAAATTGGTTTAAATCTTCTTGCATAGCAAGGATCTAGAATTCATCAGATAGAGCTTGATTTAGAGAAAAATGCAAAATGACTAATCTCCTTCCTAAGTTCATATCTAGTCCTAACTCCTATAAATGGATATCCTAAGATAAGTTCTCTATGATGAATGGATGAATAACCACATTCTCTACGTAATAGCTCCTAAGATTCTTCTGTATTTCCTAGGTCAATGAATTCTACTCCTTAAGTAAACTATATTTCTTATTTTTCTTCTAACCTAGGCTCAACAATTCTAGCTGATTTGTCAATAACAACATTGGTAGACTCATCTACCAGTAAGGTCCTTCTATTAAAGATCATATAGACTTTACCTACAGAAGAATAACATAAAGAAAACTCCATCAGATTTTGGATCTAATTTTCCTATGAGAGATTTACCATTGATGTCTACATCCAAAGACATACAAATGAGAAAGATTTGGTGTCCTACCCATAAATAGCTCATAGGGTTTCATATTAAGCTTGGATCTAATATTAACCTAATTCAAAACATTACAAGCAGTATTCACTACTTCTACCTAAAAATACCTAAGAAGAAAATATTCAATTAATATGGCCTTAACAACTTTTATTAAAATTATATTCTTTCTTTCAGCTATCCCATTCTTCTGAGTGATCCAAGGGGTGAAAAAATTATATTCTATTATTTACTCCTTATGATATGATTCAAACCTATCATACTCAAATTCTACACCATGATTATTATGGATAGTTGGAATTTCCATCCTAATTTTCTTTGAATTCAAGTGGAGAACATTCTAAACTTCTCGAATAATTCATTCTTATGAGATAAGTACCTAACCCATATGAATATAGAGTAATCATTAACAATCGCATACTCAACAGTCTTGCCACCTAAGCTGGTTATACTAATGGGCCCAAATAAGTTCATATGTAGAATTTCTAATGTTGTAGAGGTGATGATGTCCTTAATGGAATTCAATGATGATTTGAATTACTTTCTTAGTTGTCATGCATCACAAAGGTGATCCTTAGATAAATCTAGCTTGGGTATTCCTCTAACTAGGTCTTTTTGGGTGATCTTCCTAAAGATTTTCATGCTTGCATGACCTAGTTGTATATGACATAATCATGATTCATCAACAAAAAATTTTAAACACAAGCATGTAAATATTATTAATTCTTTTACCTTCTAAAATGATTTTTCCATTTAAGCTAACCAAACACTTAGTTGATAGAAACTTAATATCAAAACTTTTATAGCATAATTGATTAATATTAAGCAAGTTATGTTTCAGATCATCTACTAGCAAAATATTTTTAATGATAAAAATTTCAAAGATGCCAATCAAATAAGAACCAATCACTTTCCTAGCTTTGTTATCTTCTAGTGTTACCTTTCCACCTACCCTAACCTCTACCATGATGAATTTCTTTAAGTCTCTAGTTATGTACCTTAAGTATTTGATGTCCATGTACCCTATACTCTTACTAGGTCTTTTATGAGAGCACCTTTATAAAGTCATTCAAGGGTTAGAATTGGGAACCAAAGTGAGTTTGTGTTCCTCCTTATCCTTTAGTGGATGAATGCTTGTATGCAATGCTATGATACATTTGGTTTAGTCCTCCACACAAGGTGTGTTATTTGATGTATAGTGCAAGTACAAACTATGTGTCCTAACATGCTACAAGAATAACACCTAATTCCAAGGAATAAATCTTCTAATATTTGTGGGGTGTTGTGCCTCTTCCTAAGGATATAAAATGCATGATGTGGTTGTATATGAATTGACACATGAGTGTTTTAATGTAGTGCACAAATTTTCTTTAATAGATATTAATCTGTGTTGAGTCTAGTAATTAGGTTATTAAACCTAAGTTAATGTCCCAAAGGCTACCAAGAGGGGGGTGAATTGGTAGTTTAAAAATTTTAATCCCTATTTTAAAATTATGTTGAACTGAAATAAAATTATTTCTTTTAAGTTTTATAGAAAACGTTTTTTAACCACAGAGTTTTTAAGACTTAAAAAAAAAATAAAATGCAAAAACGTAAAAACTGTAAAGTAAATGACACCAGATTTATAGTGGTTCGGTCTATAATCAGACCTACATCCACTCTCCAGAGGCACCCTCTGAGTATTGCACTAATACCAATAGTGACTCTCCTTTTGCACCCACAGCAAGGCGGAGAAGCCTTTACAACACACTCTTTTCACCACTACCCAGTGCGACAGAGAACCGTCGTCCTTTTACACAATCCCCAGTGTTGGCAGAGAACCGTCCGTCCTTTCACACTCTCCTAGTGTGGGCAGAGAACCCTTCCATCCTTTCACACTCTCCTAGTATGGGAAGAGAACCCTACAGCTGTTCACACTCTCCAAGTGTAGGAAGCGACCCTTTCGGCTATTCATACTTTCCAAGTGTCGGCAGCGAACCGGATCTTCTTGAAAGATCTTCTCACAAGAAATCTAGAAGGAAGAAAGAAAAGAGTGAAGTAATCCCAATTCACAAGTAGAGATTCTTACCTTTGAACTCCAAGTGAAGCCTTCACGCTCCAGTGGTAGGAATCCTCCTTTGAATGCACTCTCACACTCTCTCCTTAGCTATTCTCTCAAGAGGAATGAAGATCAAATGACAAAAAGATTGGGTGGCAGTCTAATTTGGACTATATATACAAAAGACAAGAAAAACTGCCCAAAAACTGTAAATTTTCAATTCTGTACGCAGTGGATCATCCCATACGATCGTGGATCATCCTGGACAATTTTACTTAAACGCTTTGAAACGACCCTATTTGTATATGTGTACGAAATGTCTTTGTACACACTGATCGTCCCGTACGAACTAAGTTCGTCCAGTACGAACGGTTATTACTAGGTCGTTCTAGAAAACTGCTGAAAACCATTCTAAGTCGGTTAATCGTCTGGATGAAATTTGGTTCATCTGGACGAAATTTTTACAGAGAGCAGATCATTTTCTGACGATAATTAATTTCGTCTGGACGAAAATTTTAAAGAGACTAGATCATCCTGGACGATAATTAATTTCGTCTGGACGAAAATTTTACAGAGAGCAACTCGTTTTCTAACGATAATTAATTTCGTCTGGATGAAAATTTTACAGAGACCAGATCGTCCTGGACGATAATTAATTTTGTCCCGGACGAATAGGACTTAGAAAAGTTTTCAAGCCAGTTCATATTCGTTCTATGTGCTCAATAGGAGATAATTGTCTGATCGTCCCGTACGATCTGATATCGTCCCGTACGATCAGTATAACTTATATATGTTCTCCTTATGTGTGTGTGTATGTTTTTATTCACTCAATTACAATCACTTCCTTTCAAATTTAATTCAAAGAAAAATACAAGCTTCAAATTCATAAAGTATCTCATGTTGAATTTGATTTGAAGTCTTTGTAGTCTGGAGTCTGATTTTCCTGAAATGTTAGTAAACACAAGAGCAAATACAAATCTTCTAAAATTGTTAGGAGATAACTACACATTTGAATAATAATGTTTGGAATCATCAAAACTATACAAGTTGCAAAAATGTAAAGCATGCAAATAGCAACTATTTTAACAATCTCCCACTTTTTGATGATGACAAAACAATTATTGTTTGTATGATTTCAATTTAAACAAATCTCCTTAACTCCCCCTGAATTGATGAATACATAAAAATAAGGAGGCATTTTGAAGCATAGAACAATTTGTTTGTTTTTGTTTTGTTTTTTTAATTTTTAACAAAAGTCATCAAAATGCAATTCAAAATGCAAACAACCAAAACATATAAACACAATAATTTCTCCCCCTTTTTGACAACAACAAAAAGTGAAGAAGAAATAGACAGGAAATGTAAGTAATTATATGAAATTCATTTGAAAAATTTAATCTAAATGGTGATTGACATAAGGTATGCAATCTAAAACTAATAACATTAGATAACTCATCGAAATTCATATAATTTAAGATGTGATATAACATTGTAAGTAAGAAGAATTTATCAAAAACATGATTCAATTTAGATATTTGAATATAGAAAATCATTACAAGAGAGATGAATAAAAATTCTATATTTCATTGTTCAATAGAATATAAATGAACATAAGATTAATTTGAATTAAGAAAATGAAAGAATTTGAAAAGAAGAGAATTACCACATGTGGCGCTTTGCGCATCTTTTTCAAATTTTGGCACATTTTTGTGTATCTTTTGACATTGGACTAATTTTGTGCTTCTTTTTCATATTTGCGAACCTTTACGCATTCCTTTTAAATTTTTGTACTCTTTGTACAATTTTCAAGAGTAATTGAAACCAATTCTTTCCAAGATCAATAATCTAAAATTTCAAATTTTTCTAAGTGCATAAATATCACTTGAGCAAAGAAATCCAAAATAAGAAAACATCTAAATTGCAATAATAATATTAACTTTTATGTAGTCTAAATGAATAGACATGAGATTAAAAATTCTAATTATGACAAGTTATATACAAATTTTAAACTTAGAAAGACAAGATTTTCTAATGTAATTAATCTCAAAATACAATCTAATTTAAGCACAATTAGGATTAAAAAGACTAATGAAATTCATAAAAACTAAACACATTTCAAAAACAATCTAAAATCAAAATCAACTACAACATATATTGATATTTATGAAAAGGATTACAGGATCATTTCATAATATCAATACAAAAGACCACAAACTCTAAAATAAACTCAATCAAAACACTTAAAAATCACAAAATTCAAAACAAAAATCAAAGACAAATAAATTAAGAAAACATAAATATCAATATTGCAAAAACATTTTTATTTAAGCATTCAAATCAATAACACCAATCCTTGTTCTTAATGTACTAAAGGAATCAAAGGCTAAAGGTTTTGTAAAAATGTCTGCAAGTTAATTTTCAATTGAAACATGTGTGAGTTCAATTTCTCCCTTGGATACATGATCCCTTATGAAATGATACCTTATGTCAATGTGTTTGGTTCTAGAATGTTGAATAGGATTTTTGGAAATGCAAATAGCACTAGTATTATCACAATAAATTGGAATAGTGCCTATAGTTAATCATAAATCAATCAACTGTTATTTTAACCAAAGTACTTGTACCACACAACTTTTTAATGCAATATATTCTGCTTCTGTAGTAGATAGTGCCACTGAATTTTGTTTTCTACTAGACCATGAAACTAATTAATTTCCAATGAATTGACATGTTCCAGAAGTACTTTTCCTATCCACTCTACAGCCTGCAAAGTCAGAATCTGAGTAACCAATAATTTCAAATAAAGAGCTAAACTTAGGATACCAAATCCCTAAGTTTTGAGTTCCTAGTAAATATCTTAAAATCCTTTTCACTGCTGTCAAATGTGATTCTTTTGGATCTGATTGAAATCTAGCACATAAGCAAACACTGAACATAATATCTGGTCGGCTAGCAGTTAAGTAAAGTAAAGATCCAATTATCACTCTAAATTTCTTTTGATCAACAGATTTTCCCTTAAGGTCCTTATCCAACTGAACTGAGGAACTCATTGGTGTACTAACAGGTTTAGCATTGTCCATTTCATATTTTTTGAGGATGTCCTTAATATATTTAGTTTGACTAAGAAATGTACCTTCCTCAAGTTGCTTAATGCTAAATCCTAGAAAGTAATTTAAATCTCCCATTAGACTCATTTTAAATTCACTACTCATTATTTTAGAAAAATCATCACAAAGATTTTTATTTGAAGATTCAAAGATGATATCATCCAATTTTCCTTAAAAAGAGATTTGTATCCACACTTCCTTTTTCAAAAGATCTTTCAAGTAGGAAGGTGCTCAACCTCTCATACCAAGCCCTAGGTGCCTGTTTCAATCCATATAATGCATTTTTTAACTTGAAAACATGATTTGGGTATTTAGAATTTTCAAAACCTTGAGGTTGTTCTACAAAAACATCTTCCTTAATTACCCCATTTAAAAAGGAACTCTTGACATCCATTTAAAATAATTTAAAACCTTTAAAACAGGCAAATGCTAGTAAAACCCTAATTGCTTCAAGTCAAGCTACAGGTGCAAAAGTCTCCTCAAAATCAATTCCTTCAATTTGATTATACCCCTTAGCAACTAATCTAGCCTTCTTTCTAATGACTACTCCTGAGTCATTCATTTTATTTTTGAACACCCACTTGGTTCCAACAACACTTTGATCTTTTGGCCTTGTAGTTAATTCCCAAACTTTATTTCTTACAAAGTGATTTAACTATTCTTGCATGGCCAATATCCAAAATTCATCAGAAAGTACTTGATCAATATTAGTGGGTTCTATTGTTGAAATAAAGGCTGAATGATTGACTTCCTTGTTTAATCCACGCCTAGTTCTAACACTCTCACTAGGTTCACCTATAATCAATTCTTTTGGGTGGTTTTTAGAAAATCTCAATTCTCTAGGCAAAGGGTTTTCTCTTTCCAAATTCTCTTCCATATTTTCTTCCAAATTTAATCTATCAATCTTTTGGGAGTTTTCTTCAATCTCTTCTTCAACAACATTTGGCTCTTCCAAATTTCCAGATTCATCAAATACAACATGTGTGGTTTCTTCAATGACTAAAGTTCTTTTGTTGAATACCCTATAAGATTTTCCAACACTTGAATATCCAACAAAAATTCCTTCATCTGATTTTGGATCAAATTTTCTTAAGGCAGATTTTCCATTATTATGTATGAACACCTTGCAACCAAATACATGCAAATGAGACAAATTAGGTGTTCTACCTTTTAGCAACTCATAGAGTGTTTTATTCAAATTTGATCTCACATTCACCCTATTCAGAACATAACATGGCAGTGCTAACCTCCTCAACCCAAAAATATCTAAGAAGTGAGTATTCTGCCAACATTGCTCGGGCGGCTTCTATTAATGTTCTATTTTTCCTTTCAACTATCCCATTTTGTTGAGGGGTTCTAGGTGCAGAAAAATTGTGATCAATCCCTTTTTCTTTATAGAAATTTTCAAATCTTTCATTTTCAAATTCTCCTCAATGATCACTTTGTATAAAAATTATTTCACTCCCTAGTTTCTTTTGAATCCAAGTAGAAACATTTCTGAATTCCTCAAATGATTCACTCTTATGAAAAAGAAATCTAACCCAAGTGAATCTTGAGAAATCATCCACTATAACAAATCCGTATACCTTCCCTCCTAGACTTACAGTTCGTACAGGTCCAAAGAGATCCATGTGAAGAATTTCCAATGGTTTACTAGTTCTAAGATCCTTATTAGACATAAAAGAGGACTTCTCTTATTTTCCTAATTGACATGCATCACAAAGGTGGTCCTTAGTAAAGTCTAGTTTTGGTATACCTCTCACTAAGTTCTTTTGGGTAATTCTCCTAAGATTTTTCATACTAGAATGACAAATTCTCCTATGCCAAAGCCATGATTCATCAGAAACAGTTTTTAAAAAAAAAGCAATAGGAGATTGAATACAATTTAAATCTAGCATATAAACATTGTTTACCCTTTTTCCATTTAAAACATTTTTCCCATTTAGGCTTATTATGCAGCTAGTAGGTAAAAATTTTACATTATAGCCCTTATCACATAGCTGACTTATGCTCAACAAATTATGTTTTAAGCCTTCAACTAATAACACATTGTCTATGAAAAAGTTTTTCAAATTTCCAATCATACCTGATCCAATCACTTTCTTTGTAGTATTATCTCCAAGTGTAACCTTGCCTCCACTCCTGGCTTCCAGCATTATGAATTGAGCAGTATCTTCACTCATTTGCTTTGAACATCCATTGTCCAGGTACCATATGCTCCCACGAGGTCTTGTGTGAGAGCAATCCTGCAAAATTCTCAAATGTTAGACCTGGGAACCCAAACAAGTTTGGGTTCACCTTTATGAAATTTATAATCAGATGCATGTATGATATGTCTAGGTTTATGCATCTTAGTTCTCCACACCAAATTAGATTTCATCTTCAAAGTACAGGTGTGAGCTATATGTCCCAAAAATCCACAATTATTATATTTAACATTAGGAAAAATATTCCTATGTTTTCTTCCATATGATTGTCTTCTAAGAGATTTCATGAATTTAGGATAATATTTTGGATTTGTAAAATCTTCAAGTTTAGGGGGGTTCCTATTATCCTCGAGAGCTCTTATTGTGAGTTTGTAAAATGAATTCATATCTTCCAAGATTCGATTGGTATAATTGATTCTATATGTCTTGCTCTCACATTCATCCTTAAAATTCTTATATTCTTTTTCAAGTTCAGCATAGGATGTTTTTAAATTTTCAAAATTTTTATTCAAGTCATCATATTCATCAAGTAGTTTCATATGATTGTCATCTATTAAAGCATGATCTTTCCTAAGGATTTCATGTTCCTTCTTGATCTCTTCCAGTTCTAAGCTTACACTAGCATGCATCTTTTTCATTTTCTTATATGCATCATGCATGTGTTCAGAAACTTCAAATAATTCATCATAGGTTAAGTCACATACCTCTTCTTGATCTGAGTGATCTGCATTGTCTGCCATCAAGCAAAGATTTGTAACTTCTTCTTCTTTTTCGGTCTTAGATGAGTTTGAAGCTGAATCTGCCCAGAAAGCTCTTTGAAACTTATTTTTGCCCTTCTTTACCATTGGTTTCTCCTCTACTTTCTCCTTTCTAGGAGTGGCTTTGAGTTTTGGGCAATCAGTCTTGATATGACCTAGTTTCCTGCATTCATAACAAATTACTTCATTAGAAACCTTGCCATTTCTGTTAAACTTACTTCTATTCCATTGCTGGCATCTCTTCTGCTTTCTCTTTAAAAAGCTTCTGAATTGTCTAGTCATCAGTGCAATATCATCTTCATCCTCAGGTTGTGAGTGTTCACTCTCTGACTCTTTCACCTTTAGTGCAATATTCTTCTCCTTTTATGGTTCACCTGCATCAATCTTTCTTTGACTTACTCCTTGCTCAAAAGCAATGAGTGAACCAAGAAGATTGTTAATGGAGTAAATGTTAAGATCTTTAGACTCTTTAATTGCAGTAATTTTAGCATCATAAGCAGTAGGTAAACATCGAAGAAATTTATTGACCATTTCAGCATTAGTTAATTCCCTACCAAGTACATGCAAAGAAGTGACAATTTGTGTGAATCTTTTGTACATGTCTGAAATAGATTCATTAGGTTTCATTCGAAACAATTCATAGTCATGTAACAAGATATCGAGTCTTGATTGCTTGACCTCATTTGTCCCTTCATAAGTTATACAAAGTCTATCCCATATGTCTTTTCTGCTTTTGCAAGTGGAAACTCGCATGTAGTCTTCAGATTTTAAAGCACAAAAAAAACTATTTAAACATTTGGCATTTAATTATGCTAAGTCACGTTCTTCTATAGTCCAATCTGCATAAGGTGTTTCTACCCTAACTCCATCAACTAATCTAGTTGGTTTTTTGTAACCTTCCTGGACTAGCATCCACATGCGATAATCAAGTGACTGTAAGAAAGTAGACATGCGTGTTTTCCAAAAATCAAACTGAATATTGTCAAACAGTGGATGTCTAGTGATAGAGTAACCCTCAGGTGTGTTTCGGTTTCCAAATGTAGCCATCTACGTTAATCAAAAAGTAGTTCAAACTTATGGTTTTGAAATGATGCTCTGATACTACTTGTTGAGTCTAGTAATTAGGTTGTTAAACCTAAGTTAATGTCCCAAAGGCTTCCAAGAGGGGGGTGAATTGGTAGTTTAAAAATTTTAATCCCTCTTTTAAAATTATTTTGAACTGAAATAAAATGATTTCTTTTAAGTTTTGTAGAAAAAGTTTTTCAACCACATAGTTTTTAAGACTTAAAAAAAAATAAAATGTGAAAACGTAAAAACTGTAAAGTAAATGACACCAGATTTATAGTGGTTCTATCTATAACCATACCTATATCCACTCCCTAGAGGCACCCTCTGAGTATTGCACTAATACCAATAGTGACTCTCCTTTTGCACCCACAGCAAGGCGAGAAGCCTTTACAACACACTCTTTTCACCACTAGCCGGTGCGGCAGAGAACTGTTGTCCTTTTACACAACCCCCAATGTTGGCAGAGAACCGTCCGTCCTTTTACACTCTCCTGGTGTGGGCAAAGAACCCTTCTGTCCTTTCACACTCTCCTAGTGTGGGCAGAAAACCCTACAGCTGTTCACACTCTCCAAGTGTAGGAAGCGACCCTTTCGGCTATTCACACTTTCTAAGTGTTGGCAGCGAACCGGATCTTCTTGAAAGATCTTCTCACAAGAAATCTAGAAGTAATAAAGAAAAGAGTGAAGTAATCCCAATTCACAAGTAGAGATTCTTACCTTTGAACTCCAAGTGAAGCCTTCACGCTCCAGTGGTAGGAATCCTCCTTTGAATGCACTCTCACACTCTCTCCTAAGCTATTCTCTCAAGAGGCACGAAGATCAAATGACAAAAAGATTGGGTGGCAGTCTAATTTAGACTATATATACAAAAGACAAGAAAAACCGCCCAAAAACTGTAAATTTTCAATTCTGTACGCAGTGGATCGTCCCGTACGATCGTGGATCGTCCTGGACGATCTTACTTAAACACTTTGAAACGACCCTATTTGTATATGTGTATGAAATGTCTTCGTACACACTGATCGTCCCGTACGAACTAATTTCGTTCGGTACGAACGGTTATTACTAGGTCATTCTAGAAAACTGCTGAAAACCGTTCTAAGTCGGTTAATCGTCTGGACGAAAATTGGTTCGTCTGGACGAAATTTTTACAGAGAGAAGATCGTTTTCTGACGATAATTAATTTCGTCTGGATGAAAATTTTACAGAGACCAGATCGTCCTGGACGATAATTAATTTCGTCTGGACGAAAATTTTACAGAGAGCAACTCATTTTCTAACGATAATTAATTTCGTCTTGACGAAAAGTTTATAGAGACCAGATCGTCCTGGATGATAATTAATTTCGTCCCGGATGATAATTAATTTCGTCCTGAACGAATAGGACTTAGAAAATTTTTCAAGCCAGTTCATATTCGTTCTATGTGCTCAATAGGAGATAATTGTCTGATCGTCCCGTACGATCTGATAACATCCTGTACGATCAGTATAACTTATATATGATTTCCTTATGTGTGTGTGTGTGTATGTTTTTATTCACTCGATTACAATCACTCTCTTTCAAATTTAATTCAAAAAAAAATACAAGCTTCAAATTCACAAAGTATCTCATGTTGAATTTGATTTGAAGTCTTTGTAGTCTGGAGTCTAATTTTCCTGAAATGTTAGTAAACACAAGAGCAAATACAAATCTTCTAAAATTGTTAGGAGATAACTACACATTTGAACAATAATGTTTGGAATCATCAAAACTATACAAGTTGCAAAAATGTAAAGCATGCAAATAGCAACTATTTTAACAATCTGCACTTCTTTTAACACCTAATTAAACTAGTAATTCATGTTCTCTTTACAATCTAATTATGATGCAAGTGTCTCTAACTCCTTAAATGTAATTTCTCTAAATCAATATACTCATATTTCAAGGAGCTATATGACTTTAATAATTCAATATGACTTTTTATTCAATGCATTAAAATTTTTTAGTAAAGAAGGATGTTCTTTATCTAATGAAGAATGTTCAATTCTCAAGATATCAACATCTTCTTGTAGTTCAAAAAATTTTAAGTACAAACTAGCATGGAGTTTCTTTAGTTTCCAATATGATTTATGCATTTTTTAGATGTAACAAATAAATCATCATATGAGAGTTCACATAGCTCATCTTGATCAAAGTGATCAAGACTATCATTTGCCATATGGTACAAATTAGTTTTATCCTCGCCTGCTTCATGATTTTATGAATCTAGGTAGAGTCTGTCCAAAAAGACTTATGCATCCTTTTCTTTCCTTTTTAGAAGTTTGACTTTTCTTCACTTCTTATTAGTTAGGGTAAGCTTTTAAGTTGGTGCAATCAGATTTTAAATGTCCTTGTTTCCAGCATTAAAAATAAATAATGTCAAAGAAAACCTTAAGAGTTTTACTTGATTTACCTTTAGTCTAGTTTTCATGATATCTTTATTTTCTCTTCAGAAAGCTCTTGAATACCCAGGTCATCAACATTATATCATCATCTTCTTCAGCTGCAGAGATGTCACCCTTTAAATTATTGGCCTTTAGCGCCACTTCCTTCTCTTTCCCCTTATCACATATATTCAAAAGTTTTTGACTCACACTTTTCTCATAGGCAATGAGTGAGTCAAGCAAATTGTCAATAAAATAGACATTCAGATATATATATTAACATATAGGGTAACTTTAGCATCAAAGTTATTAGGTAGATAATTTAAATTTTTTTTTACCTTCTTAGAGTTTGATAGTTTTATACCTAGGACATGCAGAGATGTCACTATCTGGATAAACCTAATGTAATCTCATTATATTTCATATGAAAGAGTTTGTAATCATGTAACAAAATATTTAACAACGATTATTTAACTTCATTAGTACCCTCGTAAGTGTTGCATAATATATGCTAGATCTTTTTGCAAGTAATAAAGGTAAAGACACTCATATAATCTTTGGATTTGAGTAAATAGAAAAATAGTTTAAATATTTTACATTAATTTATTCCAGATCTCTTTCCTCATTACTCCTTTAATTAAATTTTATTTCAACTTTCATGCCATTCAAAGTTCTAAACAGAGAAAAATAACCTTCCTGAATCATATGCCACATGCAGATTTTCTAAAAGCCAAATGGTATATTATCAAATAATGGTGGATGTGTTATAAAATAATCCTTCACAGTATTACTTTTTTTAAAATGCGCCATTTGATATTTTCTCAAGAATATTTAAATCATTAATTCTGAGACCAATTTTGATACCAATTGAAAGTTCAAGAGAGGTAATTAAACCTTCGGGAACTGCCGTAAGCATACCAAGAGGAGGGAGAATCGGTTATTTAAAAATTATTCTTAAAGAAGCCCTTTTTGAGTTTTTAAAACTAAATGAAAACTTGAGCGAAATAACTTAATAAAAATAATGTAATTTTTTGCTCATTTGATTTTCATAATAATAGTAATCATAACAACAAAAGCTTATTAATCAAAACATAGTTATGTAGGAATAATAAACATTCAATAAGAAGAAGGAAAAATAAAGTGTGGAACAAGAAGAACGAGCACCCAGAATTTATAGTGTTTCGACCAAAAGTTGATCTATGTACACTCCCCGGAGTCCTCTTCTTTAGGTATTGCACTAAAATTTTTAGTGTATCACCTTTAGCCCCCACAATAAGGTAGAGAAGCCCTTACTCTGTCTCTTCCACCAAACTAGTGTTGTAGAGTTCTGAAAGCTTTTTGAACATTCTGGTGATGGCAGAGTACCTTGAAGCTTTTCACCCTCCTGGTGAAGGTAGTGAACTTGGAATCATTTTTCACCCACCTGGTGAAAAAAGAGAACCTAAATGTTCAACCTTGAATCATTTATCCTATAGCAACTCTAAGAGACCAACAAAGCTAGTGGAGGAATCAAGGTGCAAGTCTGCTTAGAGAAAACATAGGGGATCCCTTCACACTACTTCTCCTTCTCTCATAAATTTACCTTCTCTTTCTCTAATGCTCTAAGAGCTCTCAAATCTCTCTCTCAAAATCCCTTCAACATAAAAAATAACATTTCAAAAGACTAATAGACAAATTTTTATACAGGACTTCCAAAAACACCAAAAATTCAATTCTTTCGACTCAGTTCATATAGTACAATCAATGATTGTGTAGTATAATTAATTTCAAAACTAGAGTTCATTTAGTATGTTGGAATAGTTTTAGGATGAACTGATCAAGTTTAGTATACTGATCGCACATTATGATTTGTAGATTATTTGGTATGATTAGTTGAATTGTCTTAAGATAATTCATAATAATCTCCTTGATGATCAAAATCATTTCTGCCAGTCATCAAGTATTACTGACATCGTACTGTATGATTAGTTTAAAAACTAGAATTTTGCCTAGGATAATCTTCGGGATGATTGGATTTCATCTCTATTTATTAGATTGTATGTTTTGCATTGTATTGTACAATCTACAATATTAATTAAACCTTAATTTGGTTTACTAATCATGGAGATTAATTTAAGTAAGTTTTTTAATATCATATAATATGAAGGGATTCATGCAGTATAAATAGTATAAAATAAAATAAAAATAATACTTGCTTACAATTTGATTGGCAGCTAGGGTTTTTTATATTAAACAAATCATACACTATGATCATGTTCGTACATTATGATTTCTTTAAAATCATTAATAATATAATTAATTATTTAAACTAATTTTATGAATAATTGGTTGTATAATATGATCTGGATTTTACAGTATGATTATTTCAAAAAAATTAAAATTTATTTCCTCACTCCCTAGGGTCTGTGTGCACGATTGCCAAATAAGCATATACCCTTATATTCCTTAGACTCAAGAAATAAAAAAATCAAGAAAATAAAAATACAGAGACTAGCAAAATGTTGTCCTATTTTGCCCAATATTAAGCCCTGAAACTTCTTGCTTGGTGTATGACGTAATTGAAATATTGATAAACATAAAAAAAATAGATATACATTATAAACTTTAAGAGAAATAGATATTCAATTAGTAATATTTTTTATCATCAAAATCACAAAATTGGGATCCTAAATTATAACATAAGAGGTTGATAAGAATCTATGATTATTTTGAGACTGAAACCATCAAATCTCTAAGGTATTGTTGGGCCTTAGGCTGCTGAGGATTCACTGAAGATAATTGAAAATTCCTTTGATGGTATATAGTGTCTTGAGGGTAGGAAGGTCATACTAGTTGTGTTCCAACTAGATGGAGAAGCGAAGTGCAAATGAAAAAAATTTCTTGGGAGGATTTTTTTGTAAACTTTTAGACGTTGGTTCTTTCCACCATTTGCTAGGAACCAAATGCATGAGCCATTTCTAAGATGATGTAGGGAGTAAAACAGTGATGCAATATGAGATACAATTTATAGCTCTTGCCAGACATGCTCCCTGGTTGGTCAATACCTCAGAGGATAAGTGTTATTACTTTTTATGAGGATTAAGAAACAGTTTGGGCACCCTCTACTCCCATTCAACATCTATGAGTTTTTTTTTTTTTTTTTTGGTTAAAACCCATGGAGGGGCCTAGACATTAATATAAGAAAGTGATTATAAAGTCCTTAAGGGAGACAATCAACTCACTAATTCTCCAACGAGCTACAAAACAAAATAAAGAAAAACTTATGAGCCAATAATCTCCACTAATAAAAAATATAACAATACCTAGTAACATACTATTGATGCTACTGAGAAGCATCCAAAAAAGAAAGATATAGTAAAAGTAAGGAAGCTCGATCTTTTTGCAAAAAAAGTTGATGATGACCTGACTCATCTTCACTTGCAAAACAAAAGGTCTGCAGAGCAAAAGGGTATAGCATAAGATTTTATAATTAACCGAATAAAAATTTTAAAGCTTTAATCTAAAGAAGAGAAAAAAAAAGATTAAAAACACTGAAATAGAATTAATATAAAGGCAGGCACCACTGAAAGCAAAAATAGGGATAAAGATTGATAAAGCTCAGGAATAAATTAATATAAGAAGTCTCATAAAGGTAATCCACAAGCCACTCAATCTAACCCTCAAGTGCAAACAACATCCAGCCCTCTAAATAATTACAGCAGTAGGGGATAACACCAGCAACAAGATAACACCATCCAGCCCTCTCGATTACACAAGGACCCCCAAACCAGAATATAAAAGCATAAGGCCACCCACAATAAAGCTCAAATCCTCCAGAAATTCACAAAAAAACTAGCCCAAAGGCATTCCAGCAGCTGACATGATACAAAAGCCAAGCCAAAAGCTAAGTCAAAATCCCAGGTAAATGAAGACCATAGGCAAACCAGCCCAAAACCCCATCCAAATGACTATAAAACCCCGCCCACAATCTAAAGCAGCATCCAGAACGAAGGAGAGCACCAATGGGAAAAACTCTCAGCAATAATAACAGTGCAATCATAGCTCAAGTCTAAATCTATCCAGATAATAACGACACTAAAAAAATTGAGAGTTGCAAACATAAAAATAAATACAACACCCATAAAAGCTTAGCAAAGTAACAAGTCCAAATGCCATACGAGCCAACATAAGGTCTAGACAGTAAGAAACTAAATAAACCAGTCAACCTAAAGAGGCAATTAGGAGAAAGCAGGCAACCAGGGTAACCAAGACAAAATAACACAATAACCCCACTATAATTCAGATTCCAAAGAAGATGCCCCCAGTAACAAAATTGGAAAAACACATAACAGCATAAGCAACTAGAGATGCATCCAGAAATGCAAGGAAACCCCAGCAACTAAAGCTAGAACTAGCAATAGAAATAAACAACCAAAACCCACCACAAAACCCTAACTAGAATCAGAGTTACCAACTAAAATTACCAAAAGGAGGAGCAAGTTCATCATGGCCAAAACAGACCCAAAAAAATAACCAGTAGCAATAATCAAAGATAGAACAACCCCACAACTTTTTAACTAACCTAATAAACACAAAATAATGGTAGCAACTAATCTCACACAACAAAGAGTAGAACTGGTAGTGCCCAAGAGGGAAGAAAAACCATCTCAGAAGACCATCAGACCAAACAGCCCTCCAAACAGGCCAAGCTATATAATGCATACCACCATAACCCGCCACCAGGTGAAACTAATAAGCAAAAATAGAATAAAAGAAAAAAAAAAAACAACCTCAACCAGAAATCATAATGAGAGTTCAGTTCAATAAGTAAATTAGTTAAGTTAAGGGAAACACATAATTGAATACCATAAAGAATGGCCAAGGTGACAGTAGTAGAGTAATTTTTAAAATGAACAAGTCCAACAAAAACTAAAATAAGGCAGCCATTACTATCCCTGATAGTAATACCACAGCCCACAGAAGAACCATAACAAGCACCATCCATAATTACTGGGAGGTTTGGTCCAATAGATAATATTAGCATGAGAGACAGTCGGAGCACCCTCCAAACTGAGACCTAAAACATTGCCAACAAAATAATAATTCTTGAAATTATTATAAGAAAATAGCTTAACATACACAAGATAGAAAACATTATCCTAAACCCTCTGAATCACATTAAGATAATTTATCCGCACATCATTAAAAAGAGAGTTATTCCTTTCCAACTAGAGAAACCAAAGAATGAGAGAATGAATAACATTATGGTTGTAACCTTTTAAATTAATAAACCAAGCATTAAGCATAGATTTAAGGGAGAGATGGGCATTAAAATAATTTAACTGAAACTAATCATCAAAGTAGACACAAGTTCTAATAGCAACAGGGCCAGAGATAAAAACATGATGCATATTCTCCAATTAAATGGAAATAACATTGACACTTGGAAGCCATAATAAAACCTTTTTTTGGTGATATTATCATCAGTGGGTAAAAATCTATGCACAATTCTCAAACAAAGACAGACATAGTTTAAGAAATACTCTTAAGCCAAATATAATTAAAAATATTATCAATATTTCTTTTAGCTCTAAAAGAATCCCAAGCATTTTTTAAGTGCAAACTACCATCTTTGGAAAAATTACATAAGATTATATCCTTAGAATCAATGTTGATAGGTAAGTTTAAATGCGGTGAATAATGCAATCAGGAATCATGTTAGAGAGTTTTTCATAATCCCAACAATTACTATTAAAAACGAAATTGACCTTAACCGAACCAGTAGAGGAAGAATTCAAAATAGAGTTAATAAGGTGTTTACCTAGCCACCGATCTTGCCAGAAGAAAATATTACCATCACTTTGCCCCCAAGAAATAAAGGGCTCCACATCCCATTTAACCTTGCAAACTCTTTTCCAAACTCTAGAGTCACCTTGTTTAGAAAATAATTAGTAAGATGTTTACCAACGAAATACTTATATATCATAAAATTGGCCTAAAGACTAGCTTTAGTGTGCAAATTATACCAAAGTTTAAAATAAAAAGCCTTAGCAAGATCATTAAAATTCTTGCAACCAATACCACCTTCAGCCAAAACACCACAACACTTCTCCCAAGCAGCCCAATTGATTTTAGAGCTAGAAGAAGTGCCTTTCCAAAAGAACGTGTTAATAAGCTTGTGGACCCTATTACAAATAGCTTGATTAAAAAAAATAGTTTGAAAACTATAAACCGATAAAGCACAAAGAACACTTTTGATAAGAGTAACTCTACCACCAAAGCAAAGGAAATTTGAGTACCATGATAAAAGTTTGTTGTGGACAGAGGAAATAAGATATTTGATGGGCAAGTGAACATGAGTAAAACTAGTTAGATCTTTAAAAACTAAAATATTATCATTAGAAATTCTCTTAGAAGCGATGAAACAACTTTTGTTTTTGCTAAAATATAAACCACTAACCATCTCAAATTGATAAAAGAAATCCATAAGTTTTTTATTTTTATTAATAGCCGCATTAGTGAAAATAATAAAATCATCCGTAAAGCATAAATGAGATGTGGGAAAACCTCCCCGAGTTCTAAAATAAAGGCTAGGATTGGCATCAAACAAATAGGTAAGACCCCTAGAAAGAAATTCAGCAACAATAATAAAGAGCACAGGGGAAATAGGATCACCTTGCCTTAAGCCATCAGAAGATTTGAAGAAGCCATTATTAGAACCATTCATAATTATAGAAAAATAAACATCTTTAATACAATTCTTAATAAGCTTGATAAAGACATAATCAAAACCAATAAACTCTAAAGTAAGGTAAAAAAAGTTCCAATCAATGTTATCATATGCCTTGCTATATCAAGCTTCATTATCAAATTACCCCCTCTCACCATAACATCCAAGTCTTGAAAGAACTCTTGAGCCAACAAAATGTTATCCGTGATGGCCCAACCATTCACAAGACCCATCTGATTAGAAGAAATAATTCTAGTTAAAATAGAAGTAAGATGATTCATAATAATTTTAGAGTTCAACTTATTGAAAAAAGTATAAAGACTGATAGGTCTAAAGTCATTCAAAGTGTTAACAGTGCTATTTTTATGAATAAGCAAAATAGAAGTAGAAGTTAAAAACATAGGTGTAGGGTTACCAGCAAAGAAATCCAAAATTGCAATAAAAATATTGTTATCAATAATATGCCAAGATTTTTGAAAGAAAAGAGTGGTAAACCCATCAGGCCCAGCCATAGAATTACTATTCATATCAAATAGAGTCTTTATAACCTCTTCAAAAGGAGGCCTAAAGAGATTGACATTCTCCTCATGGGAAATAAAGGGAGGAATGAAAGAATGTTCTATAATCTGAGTCAGATTAAAAACTTTATTGAAATGAGTTTGAAAATGCTACACAGCTAAATTAGCAATCTCCATAGAATTATCACTAACATAACCATCCTCACTTTGGATTCTATTGACACTATTTTTAACCCTTTTCTTCTTAACCAATGGATGGAAATATTTAGTGTTGTTGTCACCTACAACCAAGTGTTTAGTAGAAGCTGTATGCTTCCAAAAAATCTCTTCCTAAGCTTAAAAATTAAAAAGATCATCTTTGGACTTTTTTGAAAGATAGAAACTAGCATTAGAAGGGTCATCTTGATAAGCCAGCTCAAGAGATTAACAAGTTGCTTGACTAGCAAGATATTAGAAAAAACATTCCTAAAAACATGTTGGTTCCACCAATTTAAGACTTGTTTCAGGTTTTTCAGCTTAAACCAAAGTCTCCTCATGCCAAAAATATTATTATCTAAATGTAATAGAGATTGCCAATTATTCTGAACAACATCAAAGAAAGAGTCATGAAGTAACCGCATGTTTTGGAATCTAAATTGGGAGGAAGCATTAAAATGTCTAAACTTGAGGCTAATACGTAAAGGGGAGTGATCAGACAAAGTTCTATGTAGATGCTACAGATTGGTGGAATTAAGGGAATTAAGCCTAGGGTCATTAAAGAGCACACGATCCAGCCTTTGCCATAAGTGACCCCTATTCCAAGTAAAATTATTACCAACAAAACCAATATCAATTAAGTTGTAAGTCAAAATCATATTATTGAAATCCTCCATAGAATGATAAGAAAGAGTGGAACCTCCAATCCTTTCAAAGGGATTAGTGATAGCATTAAAATCACCGCCAACAAGAGAAGACAAATTATAAATTTTATGTAAATCAATAAGTTGATCCCAAAGCAGTTTTCTATTATAAAGAGAAGAAGTAGAATACACAAAAGAAGCACAATAATACAAATTAAGAGCATCAACTTTACAATGCAAAATCTGAGTAAAATCACCAATAACATCAATTTTAATCGAATCTTTTTAAGAAAACCCAAATCTTGTTAGCTACATTAGAAATAGCATAATTAAAACCCAAGAATTGAGAGGTGTTCAACAATTTAGAAGAGGAAATAAGAGGTTCAAGCAGCACAAGAATAGAAAGGTTATGCATAGGACATAAGTTCTTAACACGAATTCTAGAAGATGGACAACCAATGCCCCTCATATTTCAAATAATAACATTAAACATAAATAAACACTTAATGGGAAGTATGCGAGCGAGTGTTTCTAGGAGGTTGTAAAGAAATAAGTTTAGTCTTCCTTCCTCTTTTGCTATGAACCTTATTAAAACTAAAATCATTATCATCCTTAGACATTTAGCAGCAATATGCATATCCTCAGTATCAATCAAAGCATCACTATTATAATAAGAATTTGAAAGAGTCTTACGACTATTTGGGTGTTCCCTTTGAATAGTATATTGACGAAATTCATCCTCCATAAACATACCATCATCATCCATATTATCACGAGTCTTCACAGCAAGCTCTTCGACGCATTTAGAAATAGGCGAGTCATGCTCCATAGAAACAAATTCACCTTCCTCTAAAGGGATGTCATTCCTCTCACCCTCTTTGCAAGGAACTTGAATAGCCATAAGTTCCTATTCATTTAAAGGATTAGAAGAAGTATAGGTAGGCATAATACCATTAGACTCATAAACATTTTGATTAAAAGTGCAAGAAGGGATTGATTCAATAATAGCATTATTTTAAACTTCAATACTAGGCAAAGTATACATCATATTCTTCTCACAATTAATAGAAGGAAAAGAAAATGATTAGACAATAACTCCCTGATCATGATTCAATGAAACATCATTTGTAATAAAAGGAAGAGGATCCTCAACATTAACCTTTGACAGCTCCTCAAGAGATCGAAGATTAGAGGCATTATCCTCTAAATTATCCTAAATAGGATTAGAGACATCCTTAGCAACCATCTCATTTTTTTTTGTTTCAATGAATCCTTTTCTTTACGAAGACAATGATGCTTTTGAAAAAATTCATTCACTCCATGTCCGTGCATCTTTCTAAAAGAACAAAATATAGGTAAATTTTCAAACTCTATTATTTGGAAATACCCCTTGACTTCTGACCCAATCCATATCTCACTAGGATGATTTTTTGAGACATCTAATTCAACCAAAACCCAAGATACAGACGTCCTCGATACAAAGGCAATGGCTTACTCAGTTTGTAACAGTCTCCAGAAAATAGAAGCCATACCCCAAAGGATTTGATGATTAAAAAGGTGAAGTCTCAAATTAAGGAAGCAAATCCAAACCGGTGCAATAGGGGATTCCTCCCTAACATCAAAATTCATAGTCCATTTAAGCAACTGCATTTGACACGCTTGAATATAATAAGATCTCCTAGAAAATATGCTGCTATAATTAAGATCATTAGAAAGTTGGATAGAAACATGTCTTTGATCGAGTAAACTAATGTGAAATGATCTAAAAAGCTTTATATTTAAAAAAACATTTTGTATAACATCAAGGTTCGGGCATCTCAATACAAATTTACTAATAAGCGTCAAAGCATAGGGGGCTGGCAATTGATCAACAACCGAATCTTCAAATAAGAGAGCTGGACAACCCTTGAAGGAAGAATGCATTGATTTCATGTTAGAAGAACTAGATGAAGAACCAGCTAAAACATCTTTAAAGGATTAAAATTTCCCCTGAAAAAGAGAGGAAGATTTCAGGATCGATGACGAAGGGGTGTTGTCATCACCCAGCACCGAAAACCAATGATACTTCAAAATGAGGAAATAAAAGACTGTAAAATGAATAAAGTAAGAGAAAATGATTGTAAAATTTGAAAAGAAACAGTCACGAGATTAGCAAACCAGCATGTAAGAGGAAGCCCTAGAATCACCCCAAAATTTCCTCCGAACCCAGAGTTCAAAGAGACATTTGAGTGGTAGATTAATATTGCTTATGAAATGTTTCTTTGATCATTAGGTGCTGTCTGGAGAGTAACTTAGGAGTGCATGCACTTTGGACTTACGATCTATGAGTTTTTTGATCTTGTGGAGAGAGCTAGGTTGGTGGAGAGTAACCTAATGCCCAGCCAAAAGTAGTGGGATTCTAGCATGAAGAGATTTGGTGGAGAATATTCTAGGAGTGCATTCAATGGAAAACAGTCCAGAGTGGAGGCACATGATTCCAAGAGGGGAGGATCAACAACATCTAGGACTATAGGAGAATATGTATCTTAGTAGTATTAAAGTCATTGGTTTATTTTAGAGGAGGAAAATAGGTCGATATTTTCTCTATATGGGTTAGTGTTCTTCATGTATGGCTAGTCAAGCCATAAGGTGGCATAGCGTCTGTAGAGAGGGCTAAAAGCTAGAACTAAAGTCAGGGAAATTAGAATTAGAGGAAGCAACCATCCCCTTCTAGAGTAGTTAGTAATGCTCATTAACTCGTAGTGAAGGTAGATTTGGAGGGTGATAGTCAGGTGGGCCAACGAGAGGAGTTTTGAGAGAATCTATTATTGTCACCAGTACAACATCGATGTAGCCCAAAGTATATAGTCTGACTCAACAAGAAATAAAGGAGGCAAAAAACATAGTGAATGTATGATACATATTTCTACACTATCTTATCATATTTTATTTTCCTTTTTATCTAAGTATGTGTTGGATGCTTTAAGTTTGATTCTAGATACATTAGCTTCTAGTTTCTTTATTTTGTTGTTAATTAAATATTTTTTGGTAGCTAACAAGATATGTAGGTGTAAAATTAAATTTTTGAATATGAAGCTAAAATTAGAATTGATTCTTACCTCAAAACTAGTTTGATGTCATAGTGGGTATAAATTTGTTGAGTAGGCATTAAGCTCAGATTGACTATAGTATAAAGAATGTGAGCTTGTGTATAAATGGAGAAGTGTTCCACTTTCTGGGTGCTAGGAGTGTTTTACTTTCCTTGATATATGTATTGCAAGAAGATAATGCTTTTACTAAAGGGGATCTTGTTTTTTTTTTACTTATATAAGATATTTAAAGAAATCAGTTAATGGCTTTGAGGATGTTCTAGTGATGAAGGAATTATTTATCGTCCTCATTGAAAGGTTATATGTGTTGCCTCTAGAAAGTGAGGTGGAGTTTTATAGTGAGGTGGTTATTGGTATGACTCTGATAATGAAGACACTTAATACGATGGTACCTAGGAAATTTAGGAGTTAAAGGTTTAGTTACAAGAGAAGTTGGATAGAGATTTTATTTGGCGGAGTGGATCTCCATGGGGAGTTACTATACTATTTATGAAGAAGAAGGAGCTAAATATAGTGACTATGAAGAATAAGAATCCACTACCCAAGATATATGATTTGTTTGATTAGTTAAAAGAAGCAGTTGATTCTTTAAGATTGATTTGAGGTTAGACTATCAATTAAGAGTGAAGGTGAAGAATGTGATGAAGATAACTTTTAGTATTATAAATTATCAATATGAGTTTATGGTGATGTCATTCAATGCGACTAATGCTCCATCAGTATTCATGGATCTAATGCATCGAGTATTCTGGGTGTATTTTGATCATTTTATTATTATATTCATCGATGATATGCTAATGATTAATTAAAAGTATGAATAAAAGATTTAGAAAATATGAGGTTTACTTTGGAGACTCTAAGGTAATTGAATTTATGTGCTAAATTTTAGAATTTCTTTTAGGGTTAACTTATGTAACCTTTCCATGGCATTGTTGACCTCATTTTTGTATGAGGTCACTTTTGACCCCTTTCGCGAACCTTGGACCTTAGGTTTCTTGGGACTTTTGATCTTAAGATTTTCCTAGTTCCTAGCCCCCTTAAGCCCACTCTAGATTGTAACTCAATTAAAATCCAGAATCCTTGGGCTATGGACTAAGTTCCTGAATCCCTTCCTGAACAATTTTTCCATCATTTTGAAACCCAATCAATTGACATCTGATTCAGGGTCTGTCAATTTCATATTGATATGATATGTTTCTAGTGTCAACCCTCCAAATTTGAGCTCATTTGGAGTACTCTAACATCATCAACTTAATCAAATTTCAAGGGCTACAAAACCATCAAATATTTACAATCAATGCCACTAGACCTTTCACCTAGTGGAATTTGACCTTGGAGCCCCCTCCAAACCTTCTGATCACTCTTAGCACCTTGATATTGACTTGTTAAACAATAGTATACATCTTTCCATATTTAATTTACCCAGAACTGACTCAAGCTAAAATGACCAAAATGCCCTTCAAGGGAATTTTTGGACATCTGGACTAAACTTAACTTGACTTGACCATTAATCCTTTAAATCTTCCTCAAATGTTTTCAAACCATGTTTGAGACCTTTTGAACCCAATTCCAACCATGGTTAAATTTGGTTGACTAAGTCAACCCATTTTATATTTGATTTGTTGAAATGATTGCGTATAGAATTACCTACTTTTTCTAGTTTTTTTGCATTTGTGTGCCGCTTTTGTTTTTGTCTGGATTTGTGAGACACGTAAGGGTATGAAAAGTTTTATACTCATAATCTTAAAGTTTAAAATTTAGTGAGTCTAAATAACATAAAAAGATAACGAAATTTAGGGAATTAGCTGGGGATCGACCCCGGTGTCGCATGCATATTTCTGCACTACTTCTTTCCTTGCGTTAGACCTTTCCTCGCCTATGGGTAGAGTCCGAATAGTCTGACCTATAAAGATGAGGTGCCGGACCTGGGGAAGCCCAGCCTTCTAAAAAATTATTATCTAAGCCTATTTTTAACTTTCAAGCACACTTGATTTAAGGTTATTAACTAGCATGCATTGCATTAGCAACAAATCAAAAGTGTCAAAAATTTTAATTACATTAGTCCTTAACATTTTGCACCCAATATAAGTCAAAGGAGCCAATTATGAAAATCTCCAGATGTCGGCCCCAGCTCTCCAAAACTTTAAATAAAATGTCCCTACCACTCTTTCATAAAAGATCAGACTCACCTATTTTAAATTGATTAGGTGGTTAGCTGGCTCCCAAATCCAAGTCGGGGTAAGTCCATACCTTGCACTACATTAGTTAGGTTTGAATGACTATGGTCTAGTGTCCAAATTAGATTTAGAATTCGGGGTAGATCTTTGATTATAAGACTCCAAACTTCAAGAATATAATCCCAAATTTCTAATAGAATGCTCAACTCTAATTAAATCTTCTTTCAATCCAAAATGTAAAGCCCAACACTTAGATTAGGTTGGGACACTTTTGGATGGTTCCGGAATCTCGAAGTGTCCCCTACTTTTTCTTCCCTCAATTGCGATAACAACTCAATTTTGATTCATTCCCTTTTAAGTTTCTAAAATTCACCTCTTTTTGATATCACTCATAGAAAATCTAATGAAATTTTGTCACTATTTTAATTGAGAGTTTTCGTAGGGGACTTTGTCTTCCTATGATGTAATTAACTACGAGGGCTTATGCTCGTAGGAGATTTAGAACCATACACTCATCTGATTTTAAAAAATTAAATTTTCAAAATTTATATTTGATTCCTTTGGGAAAAATTAAAGATGATCATTATCATCGTATTTTAAGAATTATCATCAAATGATATTTTCTCTCTTTGGGGAGATATATCTTTCGTTGATAAAGCTTTAGATGTGAACTTAACGATAACACTTCTTGATTATCATAGATGGATATTTAGTCGAACCTTATTTTGGTCCTTTGAGGCCATATGAAGTTCTCTTTAACATCCGGTTACAATATTCAAGATGCGGTTCATAATTCTAGATCTGAATCACATCTTGAAATTCTATTTTCACCTTTCGAGGTGATATATTTTTTCTAACGAGATAATTCAATTTTAGAATTAGAATCTAACTTTAATTTCAAAATTCCCAAACAAAATAAAAAAATTCAAAACAGTTCAAAATTTCACCAACAAAAAAAAATGGCACACCCGGTGGGACTAAATCTCTCTCTCTCTCTCCATCTTTAATAGAGACAAAATTTCATTTCATCGGTAGTCTTAACTACCCTTTTTTCTGTTGGTCCCTCCACCCATTTCTTTTTTGGGTGAGTGTGGCCGACATCTAGATTTTTTGGCCTTAAAGGTGAGGAGAGTTAGGCTACCTACTCTACTTGACCCTTCACCTCCTTTTAACCTTTAAAGGTGAGGAGAATTAGGCTACCTACTCTACTTGAGTTTTCTCACAGTTCCATAAGCCTTCAAGCAAGGGAAAACTCTGCCCGTTGAGTTTTGGAATTTGTGAGAAACCCACCTTAAATCTCATAAAATTCAAATTTTCTTTGGAAATTCTCATTGAATCTCAAGTCATCACATGCCATCCCATGGAATTCTCTTGTGGGCTAGCATGTGTTACAAAATTGAATTCTTCTCTGGCACATATCCGGTCTCTTTACCCTACTAATATATGTTGAGTGACAATTTCTACTACTCAATATATATTGGAGGGTTAAGATCCCCTTATAAGCCTTAATATTATAATTTTTTTCCTTTCAATAAAAATCTAATTCTGATCCCTTCTCTAAATTTCAGAAAATTCCAATGGTTGGCAAATTAATCTTCTCTTTTGACCGAGAGCTATCCTCAATAGTGAATGACCAAGGAAGCACTATCATTTTTGGGATGGGATTTAACACCCTTGAGTTTTCCATGGATGGATACCAGATAGTTAGCTTGGATGCCAGTAAGGAAGTTCCCCTAGTGGTTGAGTTGATTATGGGATCTACACCCACCTTGCTAGTAGTCTGTGATGAGCAGAAATAGTTTGAACCAGTTGTTGAGGTGCCCACTGAAGTTAAGTCTATTTTTGAGGAAGGATCCAGTTTTGGACTTACCTTTGCCACTAAGAACTAGAGAAAGAACTATCTGAGAAGACTTAGTAAGAAGATCTCCAAGGCTAAGAGAGTTGTACTTTTTAAGACATTAGCCTGAGTAGAGATTAAGGCTATTGAGGAGTTACCTATTCCTGCTTCCTCTCCCCTCCTCAAGGGGAGTCGCTTCTACCCCCATGCTGCTGCTCAGGGGGAGGAGAGGGAAGCTAGGATAGCCCGTTCCCCACCTTGCCCAGTTTACTATTCAACCAAGAAGACTCCAAAGTAAAAAATACCTACAGAGAACAAGGACATTAAGAAACATAATTCATACCTATGCTGCACAGTCTGGGCAAATTAAAGAGGAGTATATGAAATAGTTAAAGGGAGTTATCTCCCATCGCTTTCAGAAGGAGATCTTAAAAGAAGAAGTTTCTGAGCCAAAGAATTTAACCCCTCAGCCTGTTAGGAAGAACAAGAAGTATGTCAAACAACCTATCACCTCAGTACTAGTTGATGGGTATCATTGGGTGCCACACCTTCCATCCTCTAAAATGGAAGGTATTGTGTTGACTGGGTCTCAGAGAGGCCACCATTCTACTGGTAGACCCCTGGTACCCCCTCCTAGACCCTTAAAGCTGGCCTCAGAGATTGTCAAGCCAAAGGAGACTGAGATTTAAAGACCTGTAGATGTTAAGGGCAAGAGGCCCAAGTCTCCTGAAAAGAAATTTGTGCCCAAAAGAACCAAGTTAGAAAGCTTGCCATCACCTCCTAAAAATTCTAAGTTCATTCTTCAACTCCAACGAGTTCCAGTCACTCCTCCTCCAGTCCCAGTTAATCAGATGGATGTTCTCGTCAGTACTCCAGTTGTCACAGTCGATAGTTCTCCCACCACTAGTTTAGTTCATGATCCAGTCATCACCCCCACTGCTGTTCTAGTTGTTGATCCCCAAGATCTGAGTGTCATTCCTAGGCTCCCTAGTCAGGTGTCTGAGGACCTTACCTTTCTAGATGTGGGAGCTATTACCTTACAAGCTCCTACCATATCCCCCGAGGTAGATATTCCTCACCTAGTAGAGGATGCCACTCTTCTGACTACCAGTTCTGGGACAGTCGGAGAGGAGAGAACTGACCAAGATCAGGAAATGATAGATGAGCCAGCTTCAGAACCTCAATCAGATCCTAATCCAAAGCTTACAAAAATTATCTGCAAATTATATTCTAAAGAACTCTTTGACATGGCTGAATATAAAGGACACTTACCCCTCAATCCTGAATCGATTGAGAGTAAACCGGTTGAGGAGGTAATATAAGAGATAAGAAATATTCTGTTGAATAAAGAAGGAATGGCCTCTTTTGACCCAGACCTGGATGACCTCCTCGGAGATGAGGATTATTATGTTGGTAGCATTTGTATAGTTGAAACCATGGGGTCTAATAAAGAAGCTGAGCCCAGCAAGCGTTGGCCTGTTAGAGATGATGATTCACTTGCTGTAGAGTCAGATTTAGATGAGTCATTAAAAGCTAGATATGAAGAGCATATAAGAAACTTGGAGACTTAGCTAGCATGCATGATGTCACAAGTCAGGGAAATGTAGGAACGATTGGATAAGTCACATCAAGAATCTCTTAAAATCTAACAATTAGCTAGAGAGATTGTAGAAAAAGCTAAACGGGTAGAATCTAGTTCCAAATCTCCTTAGTCAGCACCTGTGATCCCTCCTTGTCCACCAGAAGCACCTCCAATTTAGCCCACAGTTTCCACTGCCCCTCTATTTTTTCCTCAAAAAGACATTAAACAACTGATTGAGGACCAGGTAAGGGAGGTCATAGCTCTTTCACAAGGGACCACGTCTATTCCAAAGGGTAGAACTTACCCCGAGGAATATGACTCAGTTCCTTATCCATAGGCTTTTGTGCAACCGTCATTTAAAATTTTCACTGGAGTAAAAAATCTGAGGCAGCATCTGGCCCACTTCCGAGCGAGGTGTTGCAACGCAGGAGGGTCAGATGCTCTAGTTTTTTGCCAGTTTGTAAATAGTCTATCCGGCAATACTTTTGAGTGGTACGCTGATCTGCCCAATGGTTCGGTGAGAACCTTTAATGATCTAGAAAATATCTTTTTAAAGAGATTTTCTAGAACGCAGCAGCGCACCACTGTGGGCGATCTTGTTGTTGAAAACCAAAAGTCGGGAGAGTCTCTGGTTGAATACATCTTGAGGTGGAAAAAATTCTCGATGAAGTGTGAACCCCAGTTGCAAGAGAAACATGCCGTGAAAATTCTTCTAAAGAATATTTATAGACCATTTGCTTTTCTTCTGAAGGGTTTCACTATTAAAACTTTTGAAGAACTTCTCAACAAGGCTAGCAATTTGCAGGAAGAGGCTCCTAGGATTCCATTCTTATGAGAGGAGCCTGAAGATAAGAAGGGCCCAAAGTTAGTGAAAACTTTTGAGAAGAAATATGTGGTCTCAATAGTTGACAAAGGAAAGTGGCAATTCGTTAGTCAGCCTAGCGCTCCACCTCCACCACAGCCGCCTCAGAAGTAGCCATTTAAGATAATTCCTGAGCAAGCTAGAGATCCCGCCTTCATCCCTTTTAGAGAGAGATTGGCAAAACCTTATCCATTTAAAAGGGAGTCGGTAAAAAAGATTTTTAAGAGTTTGTTAAAGAAGTCAGATTTCCAGTTACCAGAGGCTAGGAGGCCAAAGGATGAGAGTAAGAAAGAAGATCCTAAATACTGCATGTACCACCGAATGCTTAGTCACCCACTCGAGGATTGTGTTGTGTTCAAAGATTGGCTCAAGAGGAACTACATTACAGGTAACATTATAATTCCTAAAGAGTATTTGGTGGATCTAGAAAAGGCCTCAGTCAAAACTATCTTAGGTAATCTTCCTAATTATTCTCTTTCAATCGAAGATGGTTGGTACATTGCTCTGTCTCGGGCATTTAAAAAGTTGATTAACAAATCTTATCGTCTTTCTCAATAGCTGACTATGACAGCCGAGGGTCCGGTGTGGGAAGTTGACCTAGATGCTTTGCAGGAGAATTTTGAGCCACTTCCCTCTCCAGTAGTCGTTGTAACTTCTATAAAACATGAAAATGAAAAGAGAGATAATTTTGTAGAGAGGAAGTGTGTTGATGAGAGATGTATCCAAGTGGCGGATGGTTGTGTGAAAACCCTTTTCCCTCTCTTGTTATCTAACTTTTACTTTGCCCCATAAAATAAAAAGGGTTAAAAGATAAATAAAATACATCCTTCTACCTCTATCTTTATGATTAGCCATAAGTCTGAAATGCAACTTGATGACTCTCCTATTTAAGTCAAAATTCTGGTGAAGTAAATCTCAATATCAAACAAACTGACCTTCTCAAGTTTCATATACTTCATTCAGCAACATCCTTTAACGCTCTTATTGGTAGACCTTGGATCCACGAATATAGAATGGTTCCATCTACCCTACACCAATGCGCCAAGTACTAATGAGACAACATTGAACATGTGATTAAGGGAGATCTACAACCATTCTCTATTCAAGAAATTGAGATCTACGAAGATGCTGCATACTTTATACCAAAGGTTCCTCGTCTTGTTCTAAGTTTGAGATCAAAATTGAGGAGAAACTGGCTGGACAAAAATCCAACCAAGAAAAAGAAAGAGAAAAAGATGAACATAAAATTACCAATCAAGAAATGATAGAGTCGAGTAGAGAAGACGACTACGATATCGTTGTCCTTATGCCTCCAAACAAATTACCTCAAAGAGGTGAGAAGATGGCTCTTAAGGGCACGAGGTCGAGGCCATACCTCACTAGATAGGAGAACAACATCTATATGTATTGACCCGGAATCAGATTTCGATGGTGAACCAAAAAAACAAGGTGTTGCACTCTCTCCCAACTACAAGAATATAAATACTCCTCCAAAATTTGATCTCACCTTAGACCAGGACAGTGACTTTGAGGTAGATAATTCAAAGGGTAAAAGTGACGAGCTTGAATTAACAATGTACGAAAAGCTCAATAGGAGGATTGAGGCCCTTTCCCTGACCCTACTGTCGGTTGGCAGGATTGCAGGGTTAGAGGTTAAAGTGGCCCCCAACCTAAACGGTGAAGTAAAGAAAGTCCAGAAATTCTTTTCTGGTTCCTCCTCCGCAAGGGATGAAGATGATGTAACCCTTGAGGAGGCAGATTTTAATGAATTAATGGAATTACCTTTCTGATACTTCCCTATTTGTGTGAAAAATACTTTCACCAAAGGTCCTATGCCGTATCGATGGACTAAGGGTCAAGCCAGATACCATGAAAATATTTGGCAAACTAAGATTAATAAAAACCCAATTGCTGCTATCGGGTTTAAAACTGTTAGTTCTTTTGATGACAATGAGTATTGTTTAATGATAACTTACCATCTTAAATCTCAAAATGTCCCTATGGATACCGTCGGTCCCCTCGATGGGCTCTATTTGGAGACTTTAGATGATCCTGATGAACTTCAAGTTCAGGATGCACCCCCTGAATTTGAAGAGGAAATTAAATTGATGGTCAACAAGTTAAAATAAATTAACCTGGGAACCGACGATAACCCTCGACCTACTTTCATAAGTACTCTACTGAGTGAGGGTGAGACCCAGGACTTGATTCAATTGTTGTCTGAGTTTAGGGATTAGATTGCCTGGACATACGACGAAATGTTGGGTTTGTTCGCTAATGTAGTGGTACACAAACTTGGAATTTGACATGATGCCATTCCTATCAACCATGCTCCTCGGCGCATGCGCTTAGAGGTAGAACAACAAGTCATTTCTGAAATTAAGAAATTGGCAGAATTCGAATTTATCCGAGAGGAACAATACCCCTCTTGGGTGGCCAGCGTCGCCAGTCTGAAAGAAGAATGGTCAGATTCTAATTTGTGTCGACTATAGGGATCTGAATAAGGCATGTCCTAAAGATGAATTCCCTTTACCTATACATGAACTTATGGTGGATATTTCCTCCTCACATGTTATTTTATCCTTTATGGATATCTCATCAAATTATAACCAAATTAGGATGGCCCCAGAAGATTAGAGGAATACTGCATTCAGAACCCCTATAAGGATCTTTTGTTATAAGTAATGCCATTTGGCCTAAAAAATGCTGGGGCGACCTACCAGCGGGCCATGACTCATATCTTTAACGATTTAATCCATAATCAAGTTGAATGCTGCATTGATAATTTAGTTGTCAAGAGTAAAGTCAAAGAGGCTCACTTATATGACTTAAGGGTTATATTTGAATGGTTGTGCATCTATGATTTGAAAATGAATCCCTTGAAAAGTGCCATTGGTGTCACTTCAGAGAAATTCTTTGGATTCGTATTGAGCCACCAGGGAATTGAGATCGACGTTGCTAAAATTAAAGCTATCTTGGATATGCCATCTCCTACGAGCCTTACTCAGTTAAGGTCTCTACATGGTAGATTGACATATATAAGGAGGTTTATTTCTAATCTTTCCGGGAGATGTCAACAGTTTTCTATCCTTGCAAAGAAAGATACTAAATTCATATGGGACGAGAAGTGTCATAATGCCTTTGATGATATCAAGCAATACCTCTATAACCCACCAGTTTTAGCAGCCCTGATTCCAAGAAAATAATTGATCCTCTACACTGCGGCCTTAGGCGAATCCTTAGGTGCTCTGTTAGCTCAAGTCAACGATGAAGGGAAGGAGAATGCTCTCTATTACCTTAGCCGAAGACTTTTGCCTACTGAAATTTGATACCCATCAATTGAGAAGCATTGCCTTGTTTTAGTTTTTGCGGCCCAAAAGCTAAGGCATTACATGCTTTCCCACTCGATCAGTTTGATTTATAGAGTTAATCCTTTACAATATCTTATGACCCGACCTACGTTATTAGGATGCTTGGCTCGCTGGTCTATAATAATACTCCAATTTGAGATTACTTTCATTCTCCTTCATGCTGTAAAAGGACAGGCCGTTGCCAATTTCCTGGCAGCACACCAGCTGCCGGCGGATTCTTCTTTGAATGATGATTTACCTGATGAACAAGTCATGAGTTTGAGAAAATCTGAAAAAGTTGTCTGGGAGCTATATTTTAATGGTGCAGGATCCTCCCACCGGGATGCAACCCAATAATTTATAATCCCTGGAAAGGTCGAAGTCTGCTTAATTTTTGTAACGTAGGAAAAATGGATGATGCATTTTTCCTACCACTTATTAGAGCCTTGCATAAATAACGAAGCCGAATATGAAGCTCTAATAACTTGTTTGAAACTTGAAATTTTGATGGAGATTAAAGCGATTAAGATCTTTGGCGACTCTAAATTGGTGATTAACCAAGTTGCAGGGACCTAAAAGGTCTTGAAACCTAATCTCTTAAAATACCACCAGTACACCCTTTATTTTATTAAACAAATTCCTATCGTGAATCTGTATAGGGTTCCCCATGGAAGTAATTCTACGGTGGATGCCTTAGCAAAGCTTGCAAAGGAATTTGCATGCCTAGAGGAAGATTCCATCCCTATAGAGATTTAGGGACACAAAGCCCTCTCTCATATATATTTGAAATATATCAGTAAGAAACCTCTCCAAGTCCTTTTTGCCTCTTCGATGACTGATGAAGAAGGCGATTGGAGACTACCTTTAATTGACTACCTTCAAGAGGGAAAACATCCCCATGATAAGTCTCTCTCTAACCAGATTAAGAAACATGCCATATCCTATACACTAGTCAACAATTTGTTGTACTGCCGATCATTCGATCAGATGTGGCTCCGTTGTTTAGACAAATGAGAAGCCTTGAAGGTCATCAATGAGGTCCATTCAAGACTATGTGGTGTACATCAATCGGGCCCAAAAATGAAATTGAGAATCAAAAGACTTGGTTATTATTGGCCAACAATGATTAATGACTGCATAAGTGTCATGAAACATTGTCATCAATGCCAGGCACATGGTGTACTGTTACATTAGCCGCCTAATGTGTTGCACCCCACAATAGCTTTGTGGCCCTTCGAAAGTTGGGGCATAGATATTATCGGGCTGATTGACCCTTCTTCCTCGAGAGGTCATCGCTTCATATTAGCCACGACTGACTACTTTTCAAAGTGTGCAGCTGTGATTCCCCTATGCAATGTGATATCCCACCATTTGTTAAAGTTCTTTCGTGATCATATCGTTTATTGATTCGGTGTACCTCGCATAATCATATCCGATAATGGGTCCACTTTTAAGTCTACTAAAATCAATAACTTTGTAAGACACCATAACATTGATTGGAGATACTCAACAATCTATTACTCTCGGGCAAATGGATTGGCTGAGGCCTTCAACAAAACATTGGTAAAAATCATTAAAAAGACCCTCAATGATAACAAACAGCAATGAGATGAGCGGTTGGTGGAAGCTCTGTGGGCTTACCACACCACTTATAGAACCTCAACCCAATCCACACCAATTGCACTAGTGTATGGATCTGAGGCCATTCTACCCTTAGAGATACAAATTTCTTCGCTCAGAATTGTAGTTCAGAGTCAAATAAAAAATGAAGAAAATGCAAAACTGTGGTTGGAAGAACTCGAAGGCCTTGAAGAGCGACGTCTCCAAGCTCAACAAAGTCTAGAGTTGTATAAATCTTGAATGGTTCAAGCTCATGATAAGTTAGTGCGACCTAGGACCTTCCAAGTAGGAGACTTGGTCCTGGTCCTTCGGAGGCCTATCATAGCCCACCGAAAGTTGGGAGGGAAGTTCGAACCAATTTGGGAAGGACCCTTCGTTGTAGAGACTATCTACAAAGGAGGCTCATATCAGCTAGTGGATTATAAAGGAAATCACCCTATGTTACCTGTCAACTTGGCATTTCTTTAAGAAGTACTATGCTTGATGTAGCTCATTTTATCAATTAATAAAGTTTTTTTTTCTTGACTTTCAACTTTGAATCAGTTCAGCACACTCTTTTATGCTTCTCAACATTCTAACCCGTTTATCTTTCCCTTAAGGATAGGTCCTTCCTTCCCTTAGGATTAGACTCACTAGTGGTGGAATACACCCTTCGTGGCACCATCCTAGCATTTGACTTAGGGATTAGTGGTGGAGTACGTCCTTCGTGACACCATCCTAATTCACACTCGCTAGTGGTGGAGTACGCCCTTCGTGGCACCATCCTGGCATTTGAGTTGGGGATTAGTGGTGGAGTACGCCCATCATGGCACCATATTAATTCACACTCGCTAGTGGTAGAGTGCACCCTTCATGGCACCACCCTAGTTTTCCAGTTTCGATCCTCTGTGTGGAGCAAGTTTCCTCCACACGTGATCATCCAAGTTAATATGTCTATTAGGAGTAAGTCTTATATCATCATCCTATAGACCTAGGGTTGTGTGATGCCCTTCCTTTGACCCAAGGTTAGGTGATTCCTGTTGCGGATCTATGATTTTAATGATAGCAAATATTCTTTATTTCTCTACAATTGCCTTATGTGCTAATGTTTCATGTCCACACGATTAGACTGCAATCTGGAACCAGCTCAAGATTGGGTAGACTAGGTCTGTGTCAGTATGTAATCTTTTTCCTTTCTTGAGTCTATTGTATTTTGTGTGGTATCTGATGATTTGTAACTTGGAAGATTTTCTGTTGTGCCCTAAAAGATTTCTATTTATGGTAACATCGTCCGGGACGATAATTATATCGTCCTGGACGATCTGACAAAAGTAGAAATCCTTGTTAGGGCATCCTCATTAAAGTAGTCGTCTTTTTGCAAAACACATCGTCCTGGACGATTTTGTATCGGCCAGGACGATCGGCTCAATTCAACAAGAATCTGCCTCCATATCTACTTAAGAAAATCTTATTTTTGGACATCGTCCCGGTGGATTTTCCTGGACTATAAAATATCGTCCCGGACGATCCAGAGCAATTTTTCCAAAATTTCTCAGGCAGTTTTGGAAAGCAATTAATGGGGATTTTGTCTGGGCCGATCGCAAGATCGTCCGGGATGATTAGACATCGTCCAGTTTCATTTCAGGGTGATATTCAAGACGATTTTCCTCATATTTGAACTAATCGGCCAGGATGATTTGGCTATCGTCCTGGACGATAATGGCGACAATTTGCATTAATGAGCTTATTTTGATAGCTTCTTTTTAAGCTATGGCAAGGCACTTTATAAGTGTGGAGGGGGTTCCATACGGTTGCTCCGGCGAACTCGCACCTTAGTACCATCGAATTCAAGGCTTGTCTTGATGTAAGTTCACCAAAGAAGAAGTCTCTTTGGTGTCAAAGGACCCAGCAACTCCGCCGCACCGGGAGAGGTGGAAGTGATTTTGTAAGGGCTTCTCCGCCTAGCTGTGGGGGCTAAAGGAGAGGCACTTGTGTTAGTGCAATACTTGGAGGGTGCCTCCAAGGAGTGGACGTAGGTCAAGGTTTGACCGAACCACTATAAATCCGGTGTGTTCTTTCTTTATTACTTCTGCACTTTAATTTCCGCATCGTTGGTTTTCTATGTGGTGATATTGGTTTTAGTTTTATCTTTGGTTTTAAAGTTTTCCAATTCACCTCTCTCTTTTAAATTAGCTTTGGGCCAGTTCTATAGGGCTTAACATCCTTAACGAACTTTCAAGTGCCATCTGAGCACTTTCAAGTGGTATCAGAGCGGTTTTCATAAAATAAGTTTTTAAAAACTTTTGAATTTCGATCCATGGCTAATATTTCAAATCATATTTTTGCGGAAGGATATTCAATCACTAGACCACCATTGTTTGAAAATATTACATTTAATATTTGGAAAATTCGCATGTCTACTTTTTTGCAATCAATTGATTTTCGCATGTGGCATATGATTTTAACTGGTTATTCATCACCATCACGTATTGTTAATGGAATTAAAACTCGTATTCCTTTTAATCAATGGAATAGGAATGAACGAATGGATGCTCAATTAAATGCAAAATCTTTAAATTGTGTTTTCTGTGCTTTAAATTCTGATGATTTTTTGTTAATCTCCACGTGCACTACTGGTAAGGAAGTTTGGGATAAATTGCACACCATATACGAAGGCTCTAATGAAATCAAGCAATCAAAGTTGAATATTTTAATGAATGATTTTGAAATGTTTTCTATGAAACCTTTTGAAACGATTTTAGACATGTATACAAGGTTTATTCAAATTACAACATCATTGCATGCCTTAGGAAAAGATTTTTCAAATTTTGAAAAAGTTAACAAAATTCTTCGTTATTTACTTGAAAAATTCGATGCTAAAGTTGTTGTTATTTGTGAATCAAAAGATTTGAATGATTATTCTATTGATAAATTGATTGGCTCACTCATTGCCTACGAGCAAGGGTTGGGTCAAAGACTTTTGGATGCATGTGAAACGATCATTCTAAAAGCTGAAGATATAGAAAGAGGAAGCTTAGTTGGTGACGATAGCAATGAATTGTCAAGCAAATCACAAAGCTCACCAATGCATAAGCAAAAGTGGAAGAAAGGTAAAAGTGGTATGGATGTCCATATTTCCTCTAACATTGTTTGCTTTCGATGTAGGAAACCTGGACATATGAAAAATGAGTGCCCTAATTTAAGAATTCTCCCTGCAAAAGAAAAGGGTAAGGCGAAGTTAAATTTAAACTGGGGAAATAATGAAAAGCAAAAAATCTCATGGGCAGATCTGGTTTCTGAAGCATCAGACCAAGAAAGAGATAATGGATAAAAGCCTTATTTGAGTTTTTCTTTGTTATTTTTTTATTTTATTTTTATTTTTTTATTTTTATTGTTTATTAGATTTTTTAATTTTACTTGTTTTGTTTCGTATTTTTTTTCTGATCAACACACACATCCACTTTTCTAGAAATGAAAATTTTACTTTCTAATTTTTCTTGAAATCTTTAGTAAGTTGTGATTGACTTCTCTAAAAATAATCAAAGGAAAGAAACTCATGTTTTTGACTTTCAATCTCTGTTTCCTAAAAGAGTTTTTTCTACTTTTTGATTTAAAATCTTTTTCATCTTTTAAATTGGTTTTTAAAACTAAATTTTTTATCTCCCTATATTTTATTTATCGCATAGGAATCTTTTGCAAGTTGTTGAATCTAATTCAAAATTTTCTTAATCAAGAAATTCGCTTTATCAATAGTATGGGTTTACTTTTGGTATTTAAGATTTTAGAAAGGTAGCATAATCAAAAAAAAAAAATTGGCCAATGATGCCAAAAATAAAAGAAGCGCAAAGCGCCAAAATTGAAAAATATAGAATACACAAAGTGTATCAAAAGATGCACAGTGCGCCAACCAATTGTCAAGAGGCATAAAATGAGCCCACTAAATTTTAATGCTTACCATTCTTATACTTCTTAAAGCTTAAGAAAATCCTTGATTTTTTGATGCTTGAGTTTGAAAATCTTGATTCATGATTCAACAAATCGTGCATTAATCTTCTATTAGATATATTTTATGAAAGGAGTTTTGAAAAATTACTGTTTCTTTCTCTAATTTATTCCTTGATTTAGATATTGAATTAAAAAGTTTTTGAGCCTTTTTAAAGAACTTGAGTTTGGATTATCAATTCTTGATTTTCTAACCTTTACTGGGCTATGTGTTGCAAATCCAATTCTACTAAGTTTTTTGATTAAAACCCAGAGGTAACTTTCTCATTTTAAGAACATTTATTTTTTCACTTGATCAGGGAATGTTTTTTGTTCATTTTGTTTTTTGTTTGTGCCTCCTCTCTTTTTGATAATGTCAAAGGGGGAGAACGTTGTATCTTTTTTCTTTTCAAAAATTTTAAAATAACAAAAATATTTTCATCTCCTCTATTTTTTTTAAAAGGATTTATTCTAATGAGGGGGAGATTAAGAGAATTTACTTTTATGAAAATTCAAATTGAAATGTTTTGCCATCATCAAAAAGGGGGAGATTGTTGCGGATCTATGATTTTGATGATAGCAAACATTCCTTATTTCTCTACGATTGTCTTATGTGCTAACGTTTCAGGTCCACACAATCAGACTGCAATCTGGAACCAACTCAAGATTGGGTAGACTAGGTCTGTGTTAGTTTGTAATCTTTTTCCTTTCTTGAGTCTGTTGTATTTGGTGTGGTATCTGATGATTTGTAACTTGGAAGATTTTCTGTTGTGCCCAAAAAGATTTTTATTTTTGGTAACATCGTCCGGGACGATATTTATATCGTTCTGGACGATCTGACAAAAGTAGAAATCCTAGTTAGGGCATCCTCATTAAAGCAGCCGTCTTTTTGCAAAATACATCGTCCTGGACGATTTTGTATCGGCCAGGACGATCGGCTCAATTCAGCAAGAATCTGCCGCCATATCTACTTAGGAAAATCTTATTTTTGGACATCGTCCCGGTGGATCGTCCTGGACTATAAAATATCATCCTGGATGATCCAGAGCAATTTTTCCAAATATTTTCAGGCTGTTTTGGAAAGCAATTAATGGGGATTTCGTCCGGGCCGATCGCAAGATCGTCCGAAACGATTAGACATCGTCCAGCTTCATTTCAGGATGATATTCAGGATGATTTTCCTCATATTTGAACTAATCGGCCAGGACGATATGGTTATCGTCCTGGACGATAACGGCGGCAACTTGCATTAATGAGCTCGTTTTGAGAGCTTATTTTTAAGCTTTGGCAAGGCACTTTATAAGTGTCTTTGGCAGCCATTGTAGCTTCATTCTTGTGGGGGAAACTTGAAGAGAGAGCTTGAAAGGGAGAGAGGAAAGGGTTGAGTTTGAGAAAGGGAGAAGATCCTGTGAGGGGGGACTCAAGGGAGTGTGGAGGGGGTTCCATACGGTTGCTCCGGCGAACTCGCACTTTAGTACTATCGGATTCAAGGCTTGTCTCGAGGTAAGTTCACCAAAGAAGAAGTCTCTTTGGTGTCAAAGGACCCGGCAACTCCGCCGCACCGGGAGAGGTGGAAGTGATTTTGTAAGGGCTTCTCCGCCTAGCTGTGTGGGCTAAAGGAGAGACAATTGTGTTAGTGCAATACTTGGAGGGTGCCTCCAAAGAGTGGACGTAGGTCAAGATTTGACCGAACCACTATAAATCCGGTGTGTTCTTTCTTTATTACTTTCGCACTTTAATTTCCGCATCGTTGGTTTTCTATGTGGTGATATTGGTTTTAGTTTTATCTTTGGTTTTAAAGTTTTCTAATTCACCTCTCTCTTTTAAATTAGCTTTGGGCCAGTTCTATAGGGCTTAACATCCCTAACGAACTTTCAAGTGCCATCTGAGCACTTTCAATTCCTACCTTGGGTTTTCCAGTTGATTTGTCTATTAAGAGTAAGTCATCTATCAGCATCCTGTAGACCTAAGGTTGGGTGATGTCCTTCCCTAGACCAAAGGTAAGGTGATGCCTACCTTAATTTCCCAGTTAATCTGTATATTATAAGTAAGTCTTCTATCAGTATCCTATGTACCTAAGGTTGGGTGATGCTCTTCCTTAGAACCAAGGTTAGGTGATGCCTACCTTGGTTTCCTAGTTAATCTGTCTATTAGGAGTAAGTCTTCTATCAACATCCTATACACTTAAGGTTGGGTGATGCCCTTCCTTAGACCCAAGGTTAGGTGATGCCTATCTTGGTTTTCCAATTGATTTGTCTATTAGGAGTAAGTCTTCTATCATCTTCCTATAAACCTAAGGTTGGGTGATGCCCTTCCTTAGACCAAGGTTAGGTGATGACTACCTTGATTTTTCAGTTAATCTGTCTATTAGGAGTAAGTCTTTTATCAAAATCATATAGACCTAAGGTTGGGTGATGCCCTTCCTTAGACCTAAGGTTAGGTAATTCCTACCTTGGTTTCCTAGTTAATCTGTCTATTATGAGTAAGTCTTCTATCAGCATCATATAGACCTAAGGTTGGGTGATGCCCTTCCTTAGACCCAAGGCTAGGTGATCCCTACATTTGTTTTTCTAGTTGATCTGTCTATCAACATCCTATAGACATAAGGTTGGGTGATGCCCTTCCTTAGGCTTTCAAAATTCTATTCAAAATTATCATTCGGTCAATGCCAATGTGCGCAGCAGAAGTTCCTTCTATTACAGACATTGGGGGTCCATTTGTTGACCTCATTTTTGTATGAGCACTTTTGACCCCTTTCGTGAACCTTGGATCTTAGGTTTCTTGGCACTTTAGATCTTAAGATTTACTTAGTTCCTATCCCCCTTATACCCAATCTAGATTTTAACTCAATTCAAACCTAGAATCCTTGGGCTTAGGAATAAGTTCCTGAAGCCCTTCCTGAACGATTTTTCCATCATTTTGAAACCTAATCAATTGACATCTGATTCAGGGTCTATTAATTCCATTTTGATTTGATATTTTTCTAGTGTCAACCCTCCAAATTTGAGCTCATTTGGAGTACTCTAACATCATAAACTCAATCCAATTTCAAGGGTTACAAAACCTTCAAGTATTTATAATCAATGCCATTGGACCTTTCACCTAATGGAATTTGATCTTGGAGCCCCCTCCAAGCCTTCTGATCACTTCTAGTACCTTGATATTGACTTGTTAAACAATAGTCTACATCTTTTCAAATTCAATTTGACCCAAAACTGACTCGAAGCTAAAATGACCAAAATGCCCTTCAAGGGAATTTTTGGACTTTTGGCTAAACTTAACTTGACCATCAATCCTTGAAATCTGCCTCAAATGTTTTGAAATCATGATTGAGACCTTTTGAACCCAATTCCAACCATGAGTCAATTTGGTTGACCAAGTCAACCCATTTTAACCTTAAGGCCCCTTAAGGGTTAAAATGGTCACTTTGACCCAATTGATCCCTCCACACCTTGACACCCTATTCATTAGGTTCATGGGACCAAATTGAATTCAATGGACCTAATTCCTAGTCCTAGGTCAACTTGGTTGACCAAGTCAACCAAGTTTGACTAGATGACCCATATACCCCTCCTTTCATCCAAAGCCTTTGATCAAAACCATTTCAATCTCATTCAAACCCATGGGGTGACTCCTTGGGCTCCCAAGAAACCTCTCTTGGAGACCTAAGCCTTGGGCCTAAATTGGGTTAGCCCTTTGGCTTGACCCAAGTGCCTAAAAAGAGATACCATTTGAGCCATTTCTCAACCCTAATCAATTGAACCTAAACCAAGGTGCCATTGGGCCTCCTCTGACCAAATACACCTCCCTTGATCAGTCCAGCCTTTAAATTCCCTTGGGTCAAGAGTTACTCCAACCCAAAGTGGCCAAAATCACTTGGGATTGATCCAATTTCTATACTGGGCTCAATTGAACCTGACACCAATACTTCTACCAGGTGGCCCTAGGTCCAACTCACCTCCCCCAGCTAGCCCAGGCTCTGGGTTAACTTGGGTCAATTTTTAGACTAACCCAAAGCAGCCAAAATCACATGGACCCGAGCCATTTTTGAATCGATATCAAATTGAACCCAATTTCCACTTGCATTGGGCGGACCAGGCCCAAACCCATCTCCCATGTCAAGCCCAGGGTCTGGCCTGGCTTGGGTTGAGCTTAATTCGACCCAAACTGAGTAGGTTGGGTCAAACCGAGCCACCTGATCAAATTGAACCTCCCCAGGTCCAATTGAGCTCATTCGTAAGTCTACCGTGTCCCGATCCTCCTTTTCAGGTCAACCCGACCCAGACCATGGTCGACGGCGGCTAGAACCAATGGAGAACAACCTCTAGTGGTCCCCCCCATTTGATCCTGACCCAAAGCCTTCTAATGGCTGGGGCTCACTGACTCCAGGCTCACGAGCCCTCTCGATGATGTCCCCTTCCACCTGGTGCCCATCCGATGCTCAGCCCAGTAAATCCCGTTCGTCCAAGCTCGTGAGAGGTGGCTGAATAGGTCAGTGCATCCCAGAAGCCCCCAAAGTAATAAAAAGAGCTTGGCCAGTGTATTTACTTCATTTTCTGCACATATATAACAGCTTGGGAATATATTTTGATTTATTAACTGCTTAGGATAACCCTGCAGGAGAGTCTAGAATTTTTCATTTTTATATAAATGCAATTTGTGCAAATGTAAAGTGTTGTGAAAGTGGGGTTTTGAATTGGGATACATAGGTCCAAAGCTTGGACTCCAAAGAGAAAAAGGACACCCCTTAGGGGAGTAGCTCTTTTCTATTTAGAGATCCAAATTTGGATCACTTCTTCCCTACCTAAAAAGGAAAGAGAGACCTTCCCTTCAAGGAAGTGCCCCTTATCCATTTGGGTAGCCCACTACAACGAATCCAATGAGCCCGAAGAAAAGGGGTCTGAAGGAGAATAAGATTGAAGAATTTAAGACAAAAGTATCCCATTTAAAACCACTTGTGTCTCTACTAGGTTTAGAATCCGGGTTATTTTCAATGGTGCCCGGCCACTTTATTTTCTATAAATTTTGATTTTTAATAAGCAAGGAAACTTTGCCTATAGACCTTTATTAATTAATTCATTTATATTTGATTTGTTGAGATGATTACGTATAGAATTACCTATTTTTCTAATTTTTTGGCGTTTGTATACCGCTTTTATTTTCACCTGGATTTGTGAGACTCATAAGGGTGTGAAAAGTTCTATACTCATAATCTTAAAGTTTAAAATTTAGTGAGTCTAAATAACATAAAAAGATGACAAAATTTAGGGAATTAGCTGGGGATCGACCCCGGGGTCGCATGCATATTTCTGCACTACTTCTTTCCTTGCTTTAGACCCTTCCCCGCCTGCGGGTAGAGTCCAAAAATCTCCAGATGTCGGCCCCAGCTCTCCAAAACTTTAATTAAAACGTCCCTACCACTCTTTCATAAAAGACCAGACTCATCTATTTTAAATCGATTAGGTGGTTAGCTGGCTTCCAATCCAGGTCGGGGTAAATCCAGACCTTGCACTGCATTAGTTAGGTTCAAATAACTATGGTCCAGTGTCTGAATCACATCTTGATATTCTATTTTTACTTTTCGAGGTGATATACTTTTTCTAACGGGATAATTCAATTTTAGAATTAGAATCTAACTTTAATTTTAAAATTCCCAAAAAAAAACCAAAATTTTTAAAACTGTTTTCAAAATTCCAGCAACAGGCACATGGTGAGTAAGGAAGGATTTATTATAAATCCCTAGAAAGTGCAGGCAACAACAGATTGGTCGTGGTCAATATCACTGACTAAGGTTTATAGCTTTCTAGGTATGGTAGGTTATTATAAGAAGTTTATCATATGTTTTTTCAAATTATAATTCCTAACAAGATTGAAATAGAAGGTCGTTTCATTTGATTTGACACCAGAGTGTGAAGAGAGTTTCTAGAAGTTAAAGGAGTGTTTGGCTTCAGCTCATATGTTGACTATTTAGATAACCAAAATAATGTGAAGGATTTATGGTGTAGTGATGCTTCTTTGAAGGTCATGGGTTGTGTGTAGAAGTACAATAAAAAGGTGGTGTGTTATGCATCCAAGCAAATAAATTCACAAGAGAAGAATTACCCGAACCATGATTTGGAGTTAGTAGTTATTATTTTTTTCTTAAATATCTGACAACATTATTTTTATGTCATTCAAAGTGAGACTATACCCACCATTAGAGTTTAAATATTATTTTTACCCTGAAAGAGATGAATTTGAGGCAAAGAAGATGGTCAAAGTTAATTTATGATTATGATTTTGATATAATTTATCATCCAGGTCGAGTGAATGTGGTTGTTGATGCTTTGAGTAGAAAATTATTAGAAGTGGCATTCAGTTTGATTTCATCTAAGAAGAAATTGATTAGTGAAATGTAGAGGATAGAGTTAGAAGTGGTATATTTATATGATGGGTTAATTGGAGTCATTTCCCAAATGTTACTCCAATCTTTAATGCAAGATAGAATTCAAAATATCAAAAGATGGATGTAGAAAACTAAAGCTGATACATCAAATTCAGTTTGGGAAGATATCTGACTTGCAAGTAAAAGATTAGGGTGTAACTTTTTATGGTCGTAGGTTGTGGGTCCTGGGTAATGGTGGTTTGAGGAAAGAGATTCTACATGAAATTAAACCCACTATTTTGGTTACACCATTCATCAGGCAACACCAAAATGTACCATGATTTGAGGACTATGTTTTGGTTGCCCATATTGAAGCGAGAAGTGAAAAATTTTTTTTCTAAGTTGGAAGCATGCCAAAGGTGAAGCATATCATCAGAGATCCAGTAAAATATTATGGGTGTTGCCTATTCTTGCATGGAAGTGAGAAGAGATTACTATATTGTTATAGGTTTTCGTAGATCTAGGTAAGACCATGATGTAGTGTGGGTGATTGTGGATAGATTGATGAAGTATACTCATTTCTTGACAATGAGAAGATAGATTTGGTTGATAAGCTGGCTCAATTGTATATGAAGGAGATCATCGTGTGCATGGAATCCCTAAGGTTATCATTTCTAATCATGATGGGAGGTTTACGTTGAAGCTGTGGATAAGTATTCATGAAAGACTAGGGATTAATTTTAATTTTAGTACGATTTTCACCCCTAGATGGATGGGGTATTCTAAAAGATTTATTAATATTATGGAAGATTTATTAAGGCTTTGTGTCTTGGATTTTAGAGAAAGCTGGGAAGATCATATATGTCTAATTGGGTTTTCTTATAATAATAACTTCCAAGGAATTATTGGTATGGCTCTGTATGAGGCTTTGTATAAAATATAGTTGTAGGATACCATTGTCATGGATTGAAGTAGGAGAAAGGAAGCTAATAGGTTATGGTTAGGTAGATACTTCTAAAAAAAAAATCAGAATGATCAAGAAAAGATAATAAGAAGGCATGATAAGCAGAGGAAATATTTTGATCCTTAGTATAAGTTTGTGGAGATTTAGAATGGTTATTTTTTGTATCTAAAGGTCAGTCCAATAAAGGGAGTAAGCATATTTAGGAGGATAAAAGGATAAGCCTTAGGTATATATGACCTTTTGAAGTGATTGAAATAATCAAAAAAAATTTTTATAAATTATTTTTGCCAGACCATATGGTAGATATTCATAATGTGTTTCATTTATTAGTGCTGAGAAAGTGGGTATCTAATGTGGAAAATAGAGTTCTTGAAGTTGAAGTGGAAATACAGCCCAAATTGAAACACAGGGAGAAACCAAACTCATTATAGCTTTTGATGTGAACCAATTAAATAATAAGTATATCCTAATCTTTAAGATTTAGTGGAAGCATAGATCAAAGTGAGAAGTAATCTGGGAGAAAACGACTGAGATAAGACATGTGAATCTAGATCTATTTTGATTAGAAATATTGTAGATGATATTTTTTATAACAACGGGGCGATGTAATATGAATCATTAGGAAACCTAGGAAATTAATAATAATGTTTTCTTAATGTTAATTTTATTAATAATTATAATTTTTGGAAAACCAATGAATCCTTAGGTGAGCTTAGTGGTGAATTGAAAGAGTGAATTTTGAGGTTACCACAATCTTCTCTAGGAGTACTGCAAGTCCGAGAATAATAGTGCCATGACATCTAGCTCTCTATCTAAAATTTGTGGTGGGGGGAGGAGTGTGCATTGAGGTAGTAGGAGATATGATGTGGTACCGAGTCTTAAGTGGAGAGATTTTGGGAGAATCTAGAAGATTCTCTTAGAGTGGAGTGGTGTAGAAGAGTTGAGTGTCATGGGGTTAGGTTAGATTAGTGGATTTTAATATTAAAATACCTAAATCCATTTGTGTAAACCCTCATCCAGCTACCTTGCTAGGTAAGAAAGGAGGAGAAGAGAGGAATGAGAAGGAAAGAGAAGAAATTTAAAAGTCAAGTAGTTGAAATTGTCTATTGGGTCTATTTGGAATATTATAGAAGTAGACTTATGAACTCATATCTTTAATTTCAATTCCATTAAGTTTAAAAAAAAATAATGACTAAAATTTTGTTTTTCTAAATATTTATAAAGTCTTCATTGTGTAACTTTTAATATGCTATTATATCCATTATTCAAAGCATTTTAGCTATATGAAATTAAAGTTTCACCTGTTGGTTTTTCCTATATGAATTTTTTTGTATGTAATTGAATGCAAGCCTTTCAATAAATTATAAAAGTTATTCAAAAACCTTAAAATGTATTTTTGGATGCCTCTCTAAAATTGGAAGTTAAATAGGAAAAGTCCAGTGAGTATTTTCTTAAATATGCAACGTGGCATTTTATAGATAATTCATTCATTATTTGAGTATTGCATTGAATTTCTAATTTAATTATTGATGCATTACATTGGTATTATTCATAACATGGCATGGGAGATGTTCTGATATGTGAAAAGGTGCACTCTTTGATATATTATAAGAGCTCATATATGTTCTATTTTGGCCCCATATGCTTAGTGCAGATGTGGAAGAGATTCTGGACCCACTTGCTAAAGTGAGTGTGGGATGGTATGTGGTTCCATTCTTTTTTTATTCTGTCCATGCTAGCGATTTGCAGATTTAAGAGGTTAAAGAGAAGCATAAGTGAAAGAGGAGTTATAAGCAGGCATTAAGACATGTGCATTATATTGCATAAGTTACTAATTTAATGAATTAAGCACAAATGAGTTTTGAACCATATGTTAGAGATTTTTTAACCTTAGCATAACTCTAATGAAATGAACAAGTCTAGTGCATTTGAAAAACAAATGATATTGTAATAATAAGTGCTCTGTGAAGTATCAAAAACCTCTGTGAAAAATGGTAAAACAATTATAAGCAAGGATTCAGAATACAATTGTAAAATGAACTCTAAAAATTATATTCTATCAGCATTTAATTATTTTATTTAAGTTATTGCATATTCATTAAATTATTTTTTATTGTTTTGAATTGGATATTTATATATGTGATGTGCAAGGAAAGAAGACTATTGTGCTAATTGTGCTCATTATGTTTCTTTTAATATTTTAGGAAAAATAAAGGGCCTAGCAGAGTGTAGTAGAAAAGTGTAGAAGTATGCACTTCTGAGTATTAGTATTTGAGATATTACATTTTGTAATATAGTCTTTATTTACTTCATGTATAAATAAATTGAAAGTTAATTATTTTATTGTATTTATGTTTTGATAAAATAAATCATTTTTTTGTATGTTTTTATTTAGTAACACTAGTTTTCTTTGACTGATAGATAAATTAAATAAATAATTAATTAGTAGTTTAAGTGATCCAAACCTTCCATTAAATTCTAGGGCGTCATATCTTGGAGCACTATCAACAATCGTTATTTCTTAACTATGATCACTTGATCATCATCTCCTTCCCACTATCATCTGACCATATAATCCAACCTTCTAAATATAGACATATGACTATAACATGGCACACTATGAGGCTGGTACATGTCATCAACACTAATGTTAATACCCACTGACTTTGTAACCAAATATCACCAGTATGTTAACACAAATTATCAACTATAAAGTTAATGCATGTCATTTATACATGCCATCACTTATAAGGTTAATGCACACAATTAAAGCATGTAACACATATGAGATAAATTGCTCCATCGATACTAATGCTGGCACCTATTCATTTTGTTATCTATAATCACTCCTAATGTTAGTACTTGAGATTGGTGATAATAATGTTAATGTATGGCACCAAAATTAATTATGATTCCTAATATTAACACTTACATTATTAATAGATCTCTTAGTCATTAGGCTCCCCTCATCAAAAGATAACAACATAATAGAATACAAATGCACTTGAAGATAACACCAATTCCTCAATGGTTTTTTAACTTCCCTCATAAAATATATCATTCAAAATTTATATCTTCTATATTCTAACAATGAGACCCTAATTACTATAAAGAACATCATTTATAACCAATAATATATACTAATAAATCATTTTAATTTGGTTAAGCCCATGATTTTCTTAAATTTTTTATCTTTTCTCATAAAATCTCTGATGACTTTTATAATACTCTTTAATCTTTATTTTCATCAAATTTTCACATAAAATTAAGATGTTAAACTATCTCACTTATCTGCCTCGAATATTTTAGCATGCAATACTTGGGCCCTATTTATCGTAAATATTTTTAGTATAATATAGGTAATTTTTTTATGTTTGGAAACCAATATCGCAAGCATGAACAACATAATCCATTCAATGAAGGACAACGAGGCTTAACTTTGGGCAATCATATACACAAGATAGAGGGGGTTCAAACTCAAATCATTCAGCTTTTAAAAAAAGCTAGATAACAATGAGCACCATCACAACACAATGAAGCTCACTCCATAAAATTATAACAAGTTAGGGCTAATCAAGTTTAATGCTACCCATATAAAGCCCACTCATTATCATGTTATAGTTTCTCCTTCGGCATAGCCACATTATAATTTCTTGGACAATATAGTTCAACCCATCCTTCTATGTTACTGACATTAAGTTGTAATTTTTTACATCCTTAATGAACTTGAATCAAACTTGTCTTCTTAACAGCTCTCATGATGTTATAAAAGACAAATCTATACACATTATTTAGGAGGAATTTTCCTTAGAATTAGGGACAAATTTACCCTTCGTAATTTCTTTGATGAGTCCGTAGCTCCAAATAATATAATTCTCTCACATTTTGTTATGGAATATCATTTATATCTAATAAAAATATTCCAATCATGAAACAAACTCAAGGAATTCAAGCTCCTCATCTCAATGCTCATCATCTCATTTGAATTTTTAGAATAATCAAGTTGTAATCTTTTTTTGGAAGAAACTAAAGACATTTTTTTAAAGTAAGCTCTTTTTTTATAAATATTATTATATTTTATCATTTCACTTAAAAAGATCCTATGAGGGTAAGAGGTAGATAAGATCTCTACTATAAACACCTAGAAGGCATGCTTATAAGAAAGTCTCGATTAAAAATTAGTACCATATAGAATCCTCATTAGAAAGATTTCACAAGAGTAACAGGTTGACAATATCTCTACTCAACTAAAAACCTTAGAGTGAATAAGCCTCACAATGTATGCATTCCATTGAAAACCCTTAGAATTTAATTTGGAAAACAAAGTTTATAAAGTTGAAGTGGAAGTGCAACCCAATCTGACCTATAGGGAGGAACCCATATGCATTCTGGCTTTTGACGTGAACAAGTTAAAGAATAAGTATTTCCTAATGATTAAGATTTAGTGGAAGCATAGATCAAATAAAGAAGTAACCTGGGAGAAAAATGTTGAGATAAGACATGTGTATCAAAATCTATTTTGATTAGAAATATTGGAGATGATATTTTTTATAACAAGGGGAGGATGGAATATCCATCATTCGAAAACCTATATGATTACTACTAATTTTTGTTTAATCTTAATTTAATTAATGATTATAATTTTTGAAAAGTCAATGATTCCTAGGTGAGCTCAATGGTGAATTGAAGAAGTGAATTTTGAGGTCATCAAAATATTCTCTAAGAGAACTGTGACACTGGGAATGCAATGACATCTAGCTCTCTATTTGAGAGAGGTGGAGGGGGCCTGTGCATTGCGGTACGTAGTAGGAGATACGCCGTGGTGCCTGGTCTCAACTGGAGAGATTTTGTGAGAATCTAGAAGAGTCTCTTAGAGTGCGGCGGTGTAGGAGAGTTGAGTGTCATAAAGTTAGGTTAGATTAGTAGTTTTTAATATTAAACTATGTAAATCCATTTGTGTAAACCCTCAAGCAACCACCTGGCTAGATAAGAAAGGAGGATAAGATAAGAGAGAGAAGGAAATATAAGAGATTTAAAATTCAAGAAGTTGAAATTATCCATTAGGTCTATTTATAATATTATAAATCATAAGGTAGATTTCTAAACTCCTATCTCCGATTTCAGTTCCATTAATTTTATAAAAAATATGACTAAAATTTTGTTTTTCTAAGTTTTACAAAGTTTTCATTGCATAACTTTTAATTTGTTATTACATCCATTATTCCAAGCCTTTTAGCTATATGAAATTAAAGTTTCACCAACAAGTTTTCCCTATCTATTTTTAGTATATAATTGAATTAAGGCCTTTCTATAATAGTTATGCAAAATCCATAAAATGTATTTGTGGATGCCTCTCTTAAATTAGAAGTTAAATAGGAAAAGTCTAGTGAGTATATTTTATGATATGCAACATGGCATTTTATTAATAATGCATTCATTACTTGAGTATTGCATTAAATTTCTAATTTAATTTCTTTACATAATATTTGAATTATGCATAACATGGCATTGGAGAAGATATGATATGTGAAAAAGTGCACTCTTTGATATATTATAAGGGACCCTATATATTCTATTTTTTCCCCATATTTTAAATGTGGATGTGGGAGAGATTCTGGCCTCACTTGCTAAAGTGAGTGTGGGAGGTTATGTGGTTCCATTCTATTTTGATTATGGCATTGCTTGCTATATGTAGGTTTGAGAGGTTAAAGAGAAGCATAAGTAAAATAGGAGTTATAAGCATGCATCAGGACATGTGCATTATATTCATTATATTTCATAACTTATTATTTTAATGAATTAAGCACAAATGGGTTTTTGAACCAAATGTTAAAAATTTTTTAGTCTTAGTATAACTCTAATGAAATGAACAACTCAAGTGCATGTGAAAAACAAATGATATTCTGATAACAAGTGTTATGTGAAGTATTGAAAACCTCTGTGAAAAATGGTAGAACAAATATAAGCAAGGATTTTGAATACAAGTGTATAATGAACTTTAAAAATATATATTCTATTAGCAATTAATTATTTTATTTAAGTTATAACATTTTCATTAAATTTTTTTTATTGTTTTGAATTGGATATTTATATATGTGATGTTAAAGGGAAGAAGACTATTGGATTAGTTGTGCTCATTCTGTTTCTTCTAATATTTTAGGAAAAGGAAAGGGCATAATAGAGTGTAGTAGAAAAGTGTCAAAGTATGCACTTCTGAGTCTTAGTATTTGAGATATTAATTTTTTTGATCTAGTCTTTATTTACTTCATGTATAAAAAATTAGAAAATTAATTAGATTATTGTATATATGTTTTGATAAAATGGATCATGTTTTCTTTTTGTAATTTTTTATTTAGCAGCTCTAGTTGTCTTTGGTTTATGGATGAATTAAATAATTAATTATTTATAGGTTTAAGTGATCCAATCCTTCCATTAGATCCTAGTCCATCATATCTTGGAGCACTGTCAGCAATTGTTATTTCTTAATAATGATCACTTCACCATCATCTCCTTCCCACTATCAGCTGACCACATAATCCAACCTCCTAACTGTAGTTATATGATTATAATCTGGCATCCCTATGAGGCTGGTACATGCCATCAACAGTAATGTTAATACCCACTAACTTTGTAACCAAATATCACAAGTAAGTTAACACACATTTTCACCTATAAAGTTAATGCATGTAATCAATGCACTCCATCACTTAAAAGGTTGATGCAAACCATTAATGCATGTAACACATATTAAATAAAGTGCACCAACGATACTAATGCTGGTACCTATTGATTTTGTTGCCTATAATCACTCCTAATGTCAATACTTGAGATTGGTGCTAATAATGGTAATGTATGCTACCAAAATCAACTATGATTCCCAATATTAACACTTATATTTAAACTAGAGTTCTTGGTCATTAGCCTCTCCTCATCAAAAGAGAACAACATAATAGACTACAAATGTACTTGAAGATAACACTAATTCCACAATGGCATTTTAACTTCCATCATAAATCAATTATTCAAAATTTATATATTTTATATTGTAAAAATGACCACCTTAATTACTATAAAAAGCATCATTTATAACCAATAATATATACTAATAGAATCATTTTAATTTTGTTAAGCCCATGATTTTCTAAATTTTTGAGCTTTTCACATAAAAACTCTGATCTCTTTTGTAATACTCTTTTATCTTTATTTACATTAAATCTTCATATATAATTAAGGTGTTAAACTATCTCACTTAACTACCTAAAATATTCTAGAATACAATAATTTGGCCCTATTTATGGGAAATATTTTTAGTATAATACAAGTAATTTTTTGATATCATGAACAACATAATCCAATTGATGAAGTACATCGATGTCAAACTTAGGGAAATCATATACACAAGATGGAGGGGATTCTAACTCAAATCTTTCAGCTTTTAAAAAAAGCTAGACAATAATGAGCGCCATCACAACACGATGAAGCTCTCTCCATAAAATTAATAGAAAGTTAGGGCTAATCATGTTTGAAGCTACCCATATAGCGCCCACTCATTATCATGTAATAGTTTCACCTTCGGCATAGCTACATTATAATTTCTTGGACAATATAGTTCAGCCCATCCTTCTATGTTACTCAATTTAAGTTGCAATCTTTCGACATCCTTAGTGATCATAATCAAACCTGTCATATTGCACTTCTCATGATGTTATAAAAGAAAAACCTATACACATTATTTAGGAAGAATTTTCTTTAGGGGTAGGAATGAACTTATTCCTCGTCATTTCTTTGATGAGTCTTTATCTCCGACTAATATAATTCTCTCACATTTTGTTTCAGAATATCAAGTATATCTAATAGGAAGATTCTCATCATGAAACAAACTCAAGAAAATCAAGCTCCTCATATCATTTGAATTTTTAGAATAACCAAGCTGTAATCTCTTCTTGGAGGAATCTAAAGACAATATTTTAAGTAAGTTTTCCTTTTATAAATATTTTTATATTTTATCATTTCATTTAAAAGATCCTATGAGCATAAGAGTTTGACAATATCTCTAAACACCTGAAAGGCATGCTTATAAGAAAGTCTCGATAGGAAATTAGTAATGGATAGAATCCTTATTAGAAAGATTTCAGAAGAGTAAGTGGTTGATAATATCTCCCCTCATTCAAAAATCTTAAAATAAATAAGCCTCCCAAGGTATATATTCCATTGAAAACCCTTAGAATGCACAAAGTTTAGAATATAGAGATTCTATCAAAAAATCTTAGAAGGCATAAGCCTCATAAGGTTAATGTTCTTTCTAAAAAAAAACTAAGAAAGAATGCATAAGCATAAAAAGTTACAAGTTCTTTAAGACTCTCAAACGGCATAAGTCTTGGAAGGAACTTGTTATATACAAAAATCTCAGAATCCATAAGTTTTAAAAAGTACAAGCCATTTTAAAAAATATCAAAAACAAATCTTAGAAGATATATAGCTTCTATCATAAAAATCTAAAAAACACAAGCCTAAGAAGATACATAATCTTTATTCATCTAAAGATAGCATAAATACAAGTTGATTCAAAATCCTCAAAGATTACATGATGTAAGATAATGTTTGTATCATCAAATGAAATGGTGTACCTACAATATACTAAATTTAATCGACATGCATGACATTAGCGTATACTTCGTTAACATTACGAGAGAATTCTTGGAGTTTTTTACAGTCTCCAAATATTCAAACTCCTACCTCAGCTTTCAAGGAGCAATTTCCTCCCTCTTGAAATTTGTTCTAATATTTAAATATATAACTTTTCTAATAGGATCAACACCGTCATAGATGACTGACATCGCCAATATTAATATTTGATATCGATATCAAGTGAAAATCAAGCTCTATCTTTAGTGGCAACTGAAATATATAAACACATTTATATTAGATTTAAGTATAAATTGAAAGAAAAAGTACAACAAATATGATAATAATATTTAAAAAAGGAAACTTTATGGATTTGATGAAGGGGCAAATTACACATCACCAAAAATTAGTTTCGATCAAACATGAATCTTGCGGCAATCCTAGATTGGAAATATTTAGAATTAAACGTAGGATCGTATAAACTCTAATTTCAACAAACTGACCATCTTGATAAGACAAATCCGTAAACAGAACGTGCCCTTCTTTGGGTCCAAATGAGCTTGAACCAAGTACTTTAACCATAGTTTGAAAATTTATGACATTCATTGATGGAAAAAATTAGCACAAAATATTGTCCTTATAATTAAGGCAAATGTCTCAATAATATGAATCCAACAAACCAAGGATCACTTAATTCTAGGATCATTAAAGCTCTTAAATGCTAAAAATAAGATTTATAATTGAAGAAATCAACATCAATAATCCAATGGATTATTTTTGGATTTTGGTTAGATTTACCAAAATGACACTCTTAAAATTATAAATCAAGCACCATTCTCTAGATGAGAGGAGCTTGAACTTTGACTCAAATTGAAAAAGAACTTAAAAGTTTAAAGAACTCTAGACCTTCAACTAATGTTTGATACTGAAGTTCACCATCAATATTCACAGTTGTCTGATTATCATTATCTAACTGTCAAAAAATCAAACTACTATTATCCAACCACATCAACTTACTATGATCTTCTGAACACCATCACATTACTATATTCTCCCAATAACTATAGCCCCTACTATAATCTCTCATCCATCTCATATGTAATAACATCAATATACATCAGCATTAATAAAATTGATGCACGTAAGTGCCTATAATGCAAACATTAATGATGATGCATGTCAAATTTGTCTCCCATCATAACCAAAAATGTTACATGTCATCATTAATATGGTTGATGCACATCATTAACTTACATTATTGCATGTATGTCGAATTCCCATAGTTGATGCAAAGTCATTGTATATATGTTTGATGCACATCGATGCCCACTGACTTTATTCCTTGTTGTTTCTCACAACATTTATGCATGGTTTTAACATTACCAATAAGACCAATGTGCAATGTCAATACCAACTCTACTTCATGATATCAATAATAAAATTATATTGAAATTATTGATCCCTTATCCCCTTTCATCAAAGAAGAATAATTAAATATACCATAAATAATATCCTAAAGATAATTCTAATACCTCAAGACTCTTTCAACTTCCAACATGAAATTTACTCTTTATACTTCATGTCTATTATATTGTGTCAACGCCGGCCTTAATTACAAGAAAGGGATTCATTTGTTACCAATGATATACACTAGTAGAATAATTTCAACCGAACTAAATCACATAATTTTTTCCTATTTCAAAATTTTCACAAATAAAGTCTAATGCCTTTGCAACCTTCTTCAATTAATGTATGTGTTGGACATTTATAGAAAGCTAAAATCTAATTTACTCTACTGTTATGAACATTCTAGCATGCAATAATGATATAAAATGAAGTGCTTTAAAAAATCTAAAATATGCGATTTTTATCTTTCTGACAAATGCCATTTAGTTTTACTATCACACAAATCATTTAGATTTTCTTCTGATTTGTACAAATTTTTTGTTTTCTTTTTTGTTGGAAGACTTTAATTGTAACTAATGTGGGTGGATATCAAATTCTTATGTAGTAATGGGTGGTTTAGATTTTAATATATATTTATATATAATAATGTGATAATACACTTTAATAGATTCATTTTAAATTGTTTTATGTACATGGTAACTAAAATTATTAAATTAATTGGTTTTACTCAAAACTAATCTCAACTCGATCACTATAATTGACTTGATTTGAACTTATTGGTTCTAGTCAAAATTAAAAAATTAGGCAACTCACTTTAACTCAACTCATTATGAGTCTTACATTGCACAAATATATATATATATATATATATATATATATATATATATATATATATATATATATATATATATATATATATATATATATATATATATATATATATATATATATATATATATATATATATATATATATATATATATATATATATATATATATATATAATTCCAAATTTATGATCAATATTATTTGGTGACCATTAATGACTGAGCATAACACATCTCTATTATAAAGATATTAAAAATAATTAAGATTTCTATAGCTTTCTATTATATATATATATATATATATATATATATATATATATATATATATATATATATATATATATATATATATATATATATATATATATATATATATATATATACTTTGTTAATTAATAAAAATTAATTAATTAATAACAACTAATGTATATAATTTTTTAAGAAATTTGTTAAAAGGAGAAATCAAATTTATTTTCAGCTACTATAATTTGTTAGGAAAAATATAGTATTAAGTTATATATATATATATATATATATATATATATATATATATATATATATATTTATATTGGATATTTTTTTTCTTATTGTCTCATATACTTATTTAGTTTACATGATTTTAGAAATAATATTAAGCCATAGCCATCAAGATAGGATAGACTAAATAAGGATTGTTAGCCAATTCTCAAAATAAGGGCTGTCTGCACCACACTCTAAATAGTTATTAAGCATTTAAAAGGGCTAAATGACAACAAATAAAGTTCCAAAGCACCAAACATTATTTAAAATTACTAATGATGGTGGATACATGCATGATCTTTCTTGGTCCCTCATCTCTCAATTAGCATACAAAGGTGAAACTAAGCTCCCCTTAGTTAAAATTATAGACCAAATAGGATCAGAATCATCAACATTCACCTCCGAAAATTTCAATTTTTTATGATTCATTTAGAATATGATATATTTGTGCGCATATGATTTTACATATATCTTCGCAAAATTACTTTATTATATAAAATATCAGGAAATAATTTAGAAAATTAGAGCTCCTTAATCCCAAATTGCTTAAGACTAATCAATATTTATAGGGATTAGCTGAGGGCAGCATCATAAGCTTATTACTCCAAGCTAAGAATATTTTCAAAGAAAATAATATTTCAAACAAATAATTAAAAGTAGAATTTAATTAAGGTATTTTTAATTATATTTCATTATAATTTTGATTGGTTCATTAATAAGTGAAATGACTGAGCAGGACTAATGAATTTCAGCTTATTGTTATATATATATATATATATATCTGTGGAATATTAAGAACTGACTTAGAACTTTTTATTATAGGAATTACTGAAGATATTATTTGGGAATACAATATAGAATTATTTTGACTAAAGTCTATATGACTTCAGTCAGTTTGGAGTTTTTGATATTTGGGGAAGCAAAATAAACCATTTGGATAAATAAATAGAAATAATAATCCCAAAATTCAATGTTCTTAATTTTATTATCATTAAAATTAGCTTTAGATTAATGAAATAGTGTAAATTTTAATTAATTCTTCACATATTATATTAATCATATAATACATCCAACAATAAGAAGATTTATCTTAATTAAATATAGATAAGCATATCATAATAAACAATTTCTCACATGTTAATGCCTGCGAATCTCCTCATATCATATTAATTAAAAAAAGATCAACAAAGTTATAAAGATTAATGAGACAGAAAGAAGACTGTGAGGTCATCATCATACATGTGGGTGCTTTGCTTGTTAATTAAGCACAAACATTATAGTATTATATTGTATAGTATATGTGGGTCTTATAGTCAGAAAGCTCTCATGGAAGGAAGTACTATACACATAAAAAATAAAGGGCAAAGGCCAACTAGGCTGCTACTTAGATTCCATCAATTGATCAGTGTGGTTTCCTCCTTTTGAGCCATCCACATTATTTAATTTCTCTCATTCCACCACCATCATTTGTTTAAGTTCTTTTGAAGCTAAATGCTTGCTTAGGTACAAAGTAAGTGCAAACTCCACTTTCTTATTTAACTAATTAAAAAATGGTTTAAGGAGTTTCATCAAAGTAGGTTCTTATTAAATCTTTTGAAGAAGCTTTTTGATGTTTAGTTTCGGGTTTATAGAACAAATATTGGCGCATTATGTATTTTTAAAACAAATATAGGCTATTTAAAATTTGATATACTTGATTATTGGAAGGGTAGTAGATAGGCACATGGGTTTGGTAGAAGTTAGTGCTTGTCTCAGCTATGAATAATTAATGTATAATATATGCTATTCAATAGAATAATATATATTTTATTTTTGCTAACTTAAATTTTCATAATATCACTTGAGATCATAAATAATTCCTTTGATGAAGTTCGGATTAAATAATTTTGGGCTCATCAATTTAGTTTACTCAGAATGACATCTAGCTAAAAATACACAAAATTCAAAGCTCATTTGTCCCCACAATTGATCTGATCAAAATTGTTGTTATTAGGCTTGTAAATGCTTTATTTGAGCTCTTTTGAATTGATTAATATAATTTTATTCTTATTGAATCTTTCTCATCAAAACTTTAAATATATATACATATATATATGTATATATGTATTTACTATGAATCTTATGTAATTTAACCTTAAAAGAACTGCTAAAACATTAAAGGCCTTATTCCTTTCTAATAATTTCATTTCAACATGCAGCACTAAATCAAATAAAAGTCTGATTTTTTATGGCCTTATTTTTAAATATAATTTTTTTATGTTAAATGGTAGCTAGCTTCCTATCACAATCTTGTACACTAAGCTCTGAAAGATATTGCTCAGGAAATTCATATGCTCCAAATCATATAAAGTAGAGAGTGCTTAAACTTTAGCTTCACCACCAAAAAAGACAATAAAATTAACTAGGCACTATTTTTTAAAATATGCTATTAATTAAAAATTGAACAGAAGAATTAATCTATAATGTAAATTAACTAGTAAATATTTTATTTAGAAAAAATTATAAATCAAAGTTAATACATAAAAAATTGCATCTTATCAACTATAGACTTCAGGCTAATTGATAAAAAATAAAAAGATCATACTAACAAGCAAAAAAATTTCAGGGTAAAAAATTAAATAGGCCACTTTAAGGTCAAACAAGGGTTCGATGGTCATCCCAATATACTTTTCGGGTCTGGTCCCAGTTGTGTTGGTGAGTCTGATCAATTTTTATGCCTCTACACTTAAACTAATAAATATATTAAATAATCTTAATAAAATTCATATTAACCCAAAGTAAACAAGGAATATCAAACATTGAAATATAGCATTGCTACCTAGATTCCATCAAAATTTGCTCTTGTCTCCCTCTTAGAAGTTTTCCCCTTCCCTATCCCTTTCTTCCATCACCATCCATTATTTTTTATTCAAAGTTTGTAATTCTTATTCTTGCAAGCTCCCATAAGGAAAGAGCCCTTAACATTTGAATTAATAGAACAAAGCTTGGCTTCATTTTTTTAATAGCAAAGGACACTAATAAAATTAAAAATCGGTTTGGCCGGCAAAGATGAATGGTCCAAGTGAAATTGATTTGTTTAATTTTATTAGTGGATTTTAGTTAGCATTAATTAATACTTTTTAATGTTAATTTTGCCTGTGGTTAGAGTTTTCTAAATGTATTATCATTTGGGTTAAATAAAGTTAGAGGGACATATGTCCATTTTATAAGAGTTTTGCATTAATCATTCTCTAATTATTTTAGTTATTTTTATAAGATGGTGAAGAACACTATGAGTTTAATAATCTTTCTGCTGTCATGTTAGTATTCGGCTCTTGATAGTCTTGTCTTGGAGATGGATTATCTAAAGGGATTTGATTTAGGTAATAGATAATGGTTATAAAATTTCCTAACATTTTGAAAGAATCACAAATGCTCACTATTTCTAATTTTAGACCTCAAATGCAATTTGAAAATATTAAAATAAACGGCATAAAAATTCATAGAATAATTCACGATTATATGCTTTGCTTGAGACATATTTCTTACTGTTTTCTACAACAATTTTTTTTAATTAAAAATTTTTGTACTAAAAATTACTTTAGAACGCATCTCAAACGAAGTCATAATTAGGCAGTTCAAGATTATTTACATAGAAATTTTTCGAAGGAAAAAGGGCTTCTACAGTGCTAGCATGGCTGGCAAAGGTCAATTATATATATAATTGTTTATGAATGTACATGTACAAGTAATTGAGGGACTGCAATGCAAGATGTTCTCTTGGACAATCAAAAAACGCAATATGAGAGTGTCAAGATTGTTCTTCATATTCGTCTACTATAAATAGAATAAAAGGTGTGACTGTGGTGTTGACGATATCCTCAATTAATGTAAAAAATGAAATCTCTAAATAGCACTATATTTACTTCATTATATTTCTTTTTGTAGTCTCAGGCTTCGTTTGGGACGGCTTTCTTGTTGATTCTTAAAGAAGCTTTCTAGCACAAAAATTTTAATTATTGAACTAGAAAGCTGCTTTAAGAAGCACCAAGAAAGCCGTCCCAAACAAAACCTCAGTATCATGATCTTCATATAAATGTAGCAAGTGAGAAGATCGGTTGACAAGAAGTCAAGAAGCATGATATATTATCAAAAAATTATATTGATCTCACATGAATCTCGAGGCAAAATGAAGTTGAAAGCTTCCAAAATTAAATCTGGGACCATCCAAACTCCGATTTCAACAAACTTATAGCCGAATTGAACGTCTCAAAAAGACGAACCCAACAAAACATAATTTGACTCAATTCGAGCCCCAATGAGACCAAATCGAAGACTCAAAGCTTATTTGAAAGTTTCAAACTATAAATTGGATGACCAAACGGTTCCAAACATTATATAGTCTAATCAAGTGGCTCAGCAAAACAAATCCAACGAGCTCAAGATCACAGAATTCTGATATCATTAAGATATCCAAATGCCCAGTAAATGGTTCATTATTAAGGGGACTAATATCGGCTGTCCATTCAAACCACTCCCAACATATCCTTATTCTCCCTCATATTTACTGGTCATGACACTCTCAAAAAACTATAAATAGACCTATCATTCCTTATGAAAAGGGGACTAAAGAAAAGAAGATAATGAAAAGAGAGAAACAAGAGTTCTCTTGCCACCGGCTGTAGCCAAACTTGCTCCCGGCCATCGATTATCGTCGGACTTCCCCACGATAACTGTCACCCACATACTACGGTCATTCTGACCACCTTCACCCGACTATGAATTTTCCAACCTCCGTCACTTGATTGTTGTCTTTCTGACCACCATCACCCACGGACTACGGTCCTTCAGACCTCTATCGCCTGTCGAGTATTGTCCTTCCTTCCTCCATCACGAGTCAACAATGTTTCTGACCACTGTCGCCTGCCGACTATAGTCCTTCTAACCTTCATTGCAAGACTATGGTCCTTCAGACCTCGTCGCCAAACAATAGTCTTTCTGACAACTATCACTCGCTGACTACGGTCTTTTCGACCTCTATCACCAGAAAATGATCTTTCTGACCACTATCGTCTGCCGACTATAGTTCTTCTGACCTCTAAAGCCAGACAATGATCTTTCTTACCACTATCTCCCATTAACTTCTATCCTTTCAAACTCTGTCGCTAGAAAATGACCTTTTTACCACAGTCGTCTTCCAACTACAGACCTTCTGACCTCCATTTCCAAACAATGATCTTTTTGCCCACCTTCACCCTTTGACTACGGTCCTACTGACCTTGGGTGCTTAAACACCTAATAACTATCTTTCCAGTCTCTTTCATCTGCCAACTACAGTCCTTCCAACCACCGTCACCAGATTACAGACTTTTTGGCCTCCATCGCGTGCCGACTATGGTCCTATGAACTAAATAAACATAGGAGTGTCAAATTCATGTATTGGGTCAGGTTCGAGTCAAACTAGGAACTGACCCAGTTTAAAATGTGTTGACTCGAACTAGACCTGGTTTTGTAAATAGGTCAAAAATATGAATCCGAACCAGACTCGTTAGGTTACCAGGTTGACCCGACCCAACATGGAAACCTCAATTGCTCCGTCAAGGTGAGGTTGTGCTTGCAACGGTGAGTCGGCAAAGGAGGCCGCTTTACCACATTGGATGCGGGACAATAAAGTAAGGCAGCGTTGGCAACGGGTTAGTATAAGCAACATTGGCTAGCACATGCGATGCGGGAGGGAAAACTGACACGGACAGATGCTATGGAGGGTAGGCACGGGTAGCAAGGCAGGCACGACGAGCAGGCAGGTGAGGTCAGCACGGGCAAGATGGGTCAATCAGGGTCTTTCAGGTTTCCGAGTTGACCAAAACTCGACTCAATTTTTGAAACAGTTAGTTTGTTGAATTCAAACCCGACCCATTTCTCAAATGAGTTCTAGCCAAAAAAAAATTTTCTGATTCAAGTCAAGTTTTCATGTTGTGTCAAATATTGATACTCCTAAACGAACATGTAAATACTAATTCTTCTAATTCCCACCATTTAATGCTCTATATGATGTATATTTGCTACATTAAGCCAATGTCTTCCCACTATGGAAGGGCCTCATTTGTAATTTAATGCCAAAACTAGTGGATTCATTCAAAGTAGGCTTAGCCTCATGGTTTCCCCCCTTTTTAAGGATTTTCATGTAAAAACTATGATGTCACTTACGAATGCTAAACCTCTATTTTTTTTAAGGATTTTCTTTGTACAAAGCTAAGACGTTAAACTTAATATCTTTATACTGCCTTTAATATTCTAGGATGCAACAAAGCATAGAGAGCATAATATTTTAAAGCATATCAAGACAACGGGTGAGTTGAGTGTGCATTTTTTTCACTTACAAAACTTTTTATCTTATTCAATTAATTCAATCACATAGGATACATATGAAAGATACAATATACGATGGAGTAACATAAATCAACATAAATTATGCACAACAAAATTCACTCAATTAAATCAAATTAAATAAACTACATTACTCACTAATACAATTGGAGGAAAATTATATGAGCACTAGCAATACAAGTCACATTGATAAAAAAGTAAGTTAAGTATGAGTGATTAAAAATTGATCAAGACTTTAATATATCTACTCGACTACACTTGCTATATTATTTGTATACTTAATAATTACCAAGTAAATTATAATAAGTTTCCATGATATATATATCTATGATGAAAAGACTATAATAATGTTATAAGTATGAGAAAAGAGTAGATAAATATAGAAATATTCAATTCTTAAATCATCAATAAGGCTTCATTTGGGATGGCTTTCTTACAGCTTCTTAAAATAGTGAGAAAGCTATCACAAACAAAGCCTAATTAGTTGAAAAATATTGAGAATAGAACCAAATAGCCCGTGTTGGAGCTTTGCTAGGGTTTCTCAGCCTTAACTGATTTCTTTGTGTATTCTTCCTTTCGATCAGTCATTGGGTCTAAAGGTTCTCGTCGTTTTGCCTTTAGGGGAGTTCCTATTTCTTACAGTTTGCATTTTTTTGTTCTTCTTTAGTTTTATTTGTGCCTCTTTTTCCATTTCTTAGTAAAATGTCTTCTACATGGGTAAAAAATCCTTATTTTCTGGATGAGATTCTTGTTCGTTTAGGGATGCCTTGTCTAGCTTATCTCATGCTTCAACTTCATTCCTTGACCTAAAAATTTCATTTCATCGGGGATTTCCTTCCTTGTGGATTTCTTAGGAATAAATCCTTACACTAGCTTCCCCATTTGAGTTCGCCTTGATTGGGAAATTTCAGGTCATAGACCCTCTCTCGATGTCATTCAAAATTAATTTTCAATCTTAAATTTATTGGTGATTTTTTAGTTGCTGTCCTCAACCCGAAGCATGTTTTAATTAAGCTAGTGAACGATCTTGATTATTGCAGAGTATTTTCCCATAGTTCTTATTTTGTGAATAATTGTTTTATAAAACTGTGTAAATGGTCTCTGAGTTTTGATATTGAGGTTGAGTCACCAATCATCCTGATTTGGATTTTGTTTCCCAACCTCAGGCTTCACCTTTTCCCTCTTAGGATCATTCATGGTCTTGGCTTCCTTTTTTTTTCATCCTCTTAAAATGGATAATGCTACCTCCTCTGGCTCATGGACATCAGTAGCTCGTGTTTTGATTGAGTTAGATGTCACCAAAAGTTATTCGGCTAAAGTGTTGGTGGGTCCTAAAAAGTTGGTTTACATTCTGGAAGAGGTTATGGAGGACTTTCCTTTTTATTGTGTTCACTGTAAATCATTAGGACATTCTCAAGTTGAGTGTCGCATTTTACATCCACATCTTATGTAATATTACGATCTGCTCCAGGATCGTCCTGGGACGATCAGTTGAGAAACTGCTCCAGAATTTGCCCAGATTTGCTCCAGGTGATTTCCTGTAGGTATCGTCCAGGCCGATCGAGGACATCGGCCAGGCCGATTGCACTGTTCATAAGCATCGGCCTGATCATCGCCCTGGAGTATCGGCCAGGATGAGGTGGTTTGGTCTGATCGTCCAGGACGATCGAGACGATCGGCCAGGCTGATAGGTGTATGATTTAAGGGAAATCAGTCGTTGAAGAGAGAGAAATTTAATAAAAAAATAAATATCTTATTTTCAATCTGAGGAGAGTGAAAAAGGAGAAAATTGGAAAAGTTGATTTCGGGAAGACGCGGAGCCGTTTTCGTTCGAAGAGATTGTTGAGGAAATTGCTGTGCACGAGGTAAGGCACATTCCACCTTTCTCAATTTTCAGAACCGTCGAGTTTGGCGATATTATCTGTCCGGAATTGATTTTTGTTCGTGATTTTCGTCTGTATCTTTTGATTGGTTCAGTTTTTACCGCGTAAGTTTCTGTATGTTGTTGACGTGCCGCGTGTGCACATTTTGGTTATTTTCTGAAGATTTTTGTCCGGGTATTTTTGATTCGACTGCGTTTTTAGTCGATCGGATTTTTCTGTGAACTTGAAAATTTTCTGTGCAATAGAATAAATGTTCTGAAATGTTTATATCTATATTCTGTGCGAATTTGGTGAATTTTGATTTTCAGAAAAATTGTGTAAATTCTGTATACTGCCGTTGTGCTGCTCGATTTTTGGGTAATTTTTGATTTGTCCGAAATTCTTCTGATTTAATATACTATCTGTATCTGTATATGCTAAAACTTAGATGAGCTCAAGTTGGAGAAATATCTGTTCTGTTTCGAATCCGAGGAAAAATCTGTTTAGGTGCTATAAGCACTATTTATGTATTCTGGTGCCGTGAGCACATTTAGCTATTAATTACTCAGCTATTATTCTGATGCTGTGAGCACAAGGGAGACATAAGGGTCAGAATCCGTAGTGATTCTGTTTAGTTTAGTTTAGCTATTAATTAAATATCTGATATCTGATTTGATATGATTCTGATACGATTTTGTTCTGTTCCGATATGATCTGTACGATTCTGATTCTGTTGATCTGATATGTCTGATCTGTTCTATTTCTGATTTGATACGAATTCTGTTTCCGTACAGTTCTGTTTGATTTGATATCTGTCCGATTCTGTTTTGATTTCTGTACGGATTTGTCTGATGTGTTGGTTTTGCGATTCTGAGGATTTTGATTAGAGGTTTGTTACTTTGCTGAGCTGTTGAGCTCACCCTTGCTTTCTGGTGGTTTTCAGGTTCTGGAAAAGAGAAGGAAGTTATTGTTTTGTACCTTTTGATTTTTGTACAGTCATGGCTTTTCTGTTATGTCTTTCTTTCTGTCTAAAAGCCATGTACTGTATTTGTAGATGATTGTTTTGAGGAAAAGAAATGATAGATGTTTTGTTCCACTGCATTTGATGTTTTTAGTAGCTCTGTGTTTGTTTGTGTTGTTTAAAATAAGTTGGAAGATTCAGTTCCGAACCAAATTCCAAAGCTAGATCCTGGTTAGTGCTTCTCGTCGCGGCCCGGTGCGAACGGGATCCGTCTCGTCTCGGGTCGGGTCGTGACAAGCTTTTTGGTATCAGAGCATTGGTTTTGGAATTTGGGATTTGTATGAAACAGAGCTATAGGAAGTGATCAGTAAGTCTGTCTGGGGGGTAGTTTTGGTTTGTTCGGCTTTTCAATGTGTCGTTTTTGTGATAGTTTTCCGGATTTTTTTTGGATTTTCTGTATGGATCAGCCAGACCCAGACATGACAGATGGGCAGAGTGCCGATCAGGCAGCACCAGTGGGGAGTACAGCCCCAGTGGTCGGTGCTGATACGCTTTCACAGTTTGCTACGCTTGTTGCTCAGATGATGAGCGAGACTCAGAGCAGAGCTTCTACTGTCCGATCTGATGATCTTGACAGACATTTGCAGTTGTTTCTGAGGTTGAAACCTCTGAGATTTGAGGGCGCTGTTGAGCCCAGAGCTGCCGTGGAGTGGCTGAGGAGGTTAGAGAAGACTTTTATCGGGATGCAGTGTCCGTCAGACAGGAAGGTACCGTTGGCAGTTTTTCTGTTGGATGGAGAGGCTGAGCACTGGTGGGAAGGCCAGCAGGCAGCCAGATTTCAGGGCAGACTGAACTCTCTGATTACTAGGGAAGAGTTCACTGAGGTATTCCGAGATTGGTTTGTTCCCCCTTCTGCACGACAGCAGATGCAGGAGAATTTTTTGAGGCTTGTTCAGGGGAGCAAGACGGTGATGCAGTACGAGGCTGAGTTTACTGCATTAGCCAGGTACGCTCCGCAGCTGGTTAGCACTTCTGCTGAGAGGTGTTACAGATTTCTAAGGGGATTACGAGATACCTTGAGGCAGCCCTTGATACCGTTCCGGATCACCGATTTCTCTGAGCTTGTGGAGCGAGCTCGTCTGATAGAGAACGACCTGATGGCTACTCAGCAGTGGTGGACTGCGAGTAGGAAGAGGTTTGGAGGTGAGACTTCTGGCAGTGGTTCCTCTGGAAAGAGAAGATTCGTTTCTGGTTCTGGATCTGGAGATTCCAGGAGGAGCGGAGGGTCGTCTGGTACTGTTACCAATACGACGAGTTCTGGATCAGTCAGTTCAGCACCTGTGTGCCAGAACTGTGGACGACGACACTTGGGCCAGTGCTACATGATGGCTGGTCTGTGCTTCCGATGTGGTCAGTCAGGACATCGGATTGCAGAATGTCCACAGATGGGATTTGATCAGCGTTCTGAGTTCCGATCTGAGGGCTTTGTTAGACCTGCCGGTTCAGCAGCAGAAAGACCGAGGACTGTTCCTCCACGCCCTGAGGGATTTGCTGGTAGAGGTGGTGGTTCTAGTTCTGCACCACGGAGACCACCTACAATTCAGAGGGAACAGAGTAGTTCTGTTGCTTCAGGTCCTGTTCCAGTTCAGCCACGAGTTTACAGTCTGAGTCAGCAGAAGGCTCGTGATGCTCCCGATGTTGTGACAGGTATGATTTACATTTCTGATCAGCCCTGTCGTGTTTTGTTTGACTCTGGAGCGAGTCATTCTTTTCTGTCCGAGCACTGTTTTGAGATTTTGCATTTGGATTCGTGTTGGCTTCCGGTTTCTTTGTCTGTGATTTTACCGGCTGGGAATCCTTTGATTGCTCGACAGTTTTGTTTGTGTGAGATTGAGATTTCTGGCAAGAAGTGGAAATCGAGTTTGATTCGGTTGCCGATTTCATCGTATGATGTGATTCTGGGCATGGATTGGTTGAGTCAGTATGAAGCCCAGATAGACTGTCTGAAGAAGCAAGTGAGTTTGCTTATGGCTGGAGAGAAAGTTGTATTTCAGGGATTACGATGTGTTCTCTCCAGTCTGGTTTCTGTGTTGGAAGTGAGTAGGCTGTGGAAGAAGGGATGTCCAGTCTTTTTGGCTTCGGTGCGGGATCTGAACCTGGAGGTTGGTTCTGTTTCTGAGATTTCTGTAGTACGGGAGTTTGTTGATATTTTTCCTGAGGAGTTGGTTGGTTTACCTCCGGATAGAGATGTGGAGTTCTCTATCGATGTTTTTCCGGGTACCGCTCCAATATCAAAAGCTCCGTACAGGATGGCACCGAAAGAACTTTCTGAGTTGAAAGTTCAGCTTCAGGAGTTGGTTGACAGAGGTTTTGTGCGTCCTAGTGTTTCGCCCTGGGGAGCACCTATTTTGTTTGTGAAGAAGAAGGACGGTACACTCCGTATGTGTATTGATTACAGAGATTTGAACAAGGTCACGATCAAGAACAAGTATCCTTTGCCTCGGATTGATAACTTGTTTGATCAGCTTTTCGGATCTTCAGTATTTTCGAAGATTGACTTACGATCCGGATACTATCAGGTGAAGGTAAAGGAAGTTGATGTGGTGAAGACAGCTTTCAGTACTCGGTACGGGCACTTTGAGTTTTTGGTTATGCCTTTTGGGGTAACCAACGCACCTGCTATTTTCATGGATTTGATGAACCGAGTATTCAGGGAGTATTTGGATCAGTTTGTGATCGTCTTCATTGACGATATTCTGGTATATTCTGCATCTGAGGATGATCATGCCAGACATTTGAGGATTGTGTTAGAGACTTTGAGGAGGCATCAGCTGTATGCCAAGTTCTCCAAGTGTGAATTATGGTTGAAGAGTATTTCATTTCTGGGGCATGTGATTAGCGGAGAAGGCATTTCTGTAGATCCCCAGAAGATTCAGGCAGTTGCTGATTGGCCAAGGCCGACTACGGTATTTGAGGTACGTAGTTTCTTGGGCATGGCCGGGTATTACAGGAAGTTTGTGAAAGGATTTTCACAGATTTTGACTCCTCTGACGAGACTGACTCAGAAGTCAGTACCTTTTGTTTGGACCCCGGAGTGTGAGGCGAGTTTTCAGAGAATGAAGGATTGTCTGACTTCAGCTCCGGTACTAGCACTTCCGTCAGGTACGGAAGGTTTTCAGGTGTTCAGTGATGCTTCACTGAAAGGACTGGGTTGTGTCCTGATGCAGCATGGTCAGGTAATTGCTTATGCTTCGAGACAGTTAAAACCACATGAGAAGAATTACCCGACACATGATTTGGAGTTAACTGCAGTAGTTTTTGCTTTGAAGATTTGGCGTCATTACTTGTATGGCGTCAGGTGTGAGATCTTTACTGATCATAAGAGCCTGAAGTACATTTTTACTCAGAAGGATCTGAATTTGAGGCAGAGAAGATGGCTCGAGTTGATCAAGGATTATGAGTTGACTATTCAGTATCAGCCTGGTAAGGCTAATGTGGTAGCAGATGCTTTGAGCAGGAAGACTTCTAGATTATCAGGTATTCAGCTTACTTTTGATGACTTCCTGATTCGTGATATGGAGCGATTGCAGTTGGAAGTGATTTCCTCCAGTGGTTTGGAGTTGGCTCAGATGAGCATTCAGTCTTCCTTGGAGACAAAGATTCAAGAAGCCCAGAAGTCAGATTCTGATTATTCGAAGTTGATTGCTCAGATTGGATCTGGTAAGACTCCTGAACTTTGAATTTCTGATTCTGGTGTTATTTTCTGTAAGAACAGGTTGTGGGTACCTATGTTTGGAGCTTTGAGGCAGGCGATTCTGTACGAATCTCATCATTCAGGCTACACTGTACATCCAGGCAGTGGTAAGATGTACGCTGATATGAAGCTTTTATTCTGGTGGCCTGGAATGAAGAAAGATGTGGCAGAGTTTGTGTCGAGATACGAAGCCTATCCGTTGGTGAAGGCAAAGCATCAGCGACCCAGTGGACTGTTGCAGTCGTTGTCTATCCCTGAGTGGAAATGGGAAGAGGTAACGATGGACTTTGCGATGGGTTTTCCTCGATCTAGACAAGGGCACGACGCCATTTGGGTGGTTGTAGATCGATTGACGAAATCCGCCCATTTTCTTCCGATCAGACAAACGGATTCAGTTGATCGCTTGGCACAGGTTTATGTGAAGGAAATAGTCAGATTGCAAAGTGTGCCTCGCGTGATTTTTTCCGATCGAGATGGACGTTTTACTTCCAGACTTTGGGAAGGCATTCAGCAAGGCTTGGGTACGAAACTGCATTTCAGTACAGCCTTTCATCCTCAGACCGACGGACAGTCTGAGAGGACTATTCAGGTGCTGGAAGACCTGTTGAGGCTTTATGTTCTGGACTTTGGCGGAAGCTAGGAAGATCATATCCCGCTGATTGAGTTTACCTATAACAAAAGTTTTCAGTCTAGTATCGGTATGGCACCGTACGAGGCTTTGTATGGCAGGAAGTGCCGTACTCCTTTGACTCTGACGGAGGTTGGAGATAGACAGGCTTTGGTGGCCACTTTTGCTGATGAAACTGCACAGAAGATCAGTTTGATAAGAGAGAGATTGAAAGCTGCTCAAGATCGACAGCAGAAGTATTACAATCAGAAGCACAGGTTTGTTGAGTTTCAGGTTGGTGACTTTGTGTATGTCAAAGTCAGGTCGATGAAAGGTGTGAGCAGATTTGGTCAGGTGAGCAAGCTTAGTCCAAGGTATGTTGGACCTTTTGAAATTCTGGAAAGGATTGGAAAAGCTGCTTACAGATTGATGCTTTCTGATTCGATGCCTGATGTGCATAACGTGTTTCACGTATCCACTCTGAGGAAGTGGGTATTCGACTCTGGGAAGAAGGTATCTGTTGATGAGGTTGAGATTCAGGAGAATCTGGCGTACAAGGAAGAGCCGGAGTTGATTTTGGCGTACGATGTCCGAAAGTTAAGAAATAAACAGATTCCGATGGTTAAAGTCCAGTGGAAGCACCGGACTGCACAGGAAGCGACTTGAGAGAAGGAGTCTGACATGAGACAGTCGTACCCGTACTTGTTTTGACTGAGTTTGGATTGGATAATGTCGAGGACGACATTTTTCTGAGTTGGGAAGATTGTAATATTACGATCTGCTCCAGGATTGTCCAGGACGATCTGGGATCGTCCTGGGACGATCAGTTAAGAAACTGCTCCAGAATTTGCCCAGATTTGCTCCAGGTGATTTCCTGTAGGTATCGTCCAGGCCGATCGAGGACATCGGCCAGGCCGATTGCACTGTTCATAAGCATCGGCCTGATCATCACCTTGGAGTATCGACCAGGATGAGGTGGTTTGGTCTGATCGTCCAGGACGATCGAGACGATCGGCCAGGCCGATAGGTGTATGATTTAAGGGAAATCAGTCGTTGAAGAGAGAGAAATTTTATAAAAAAATAAATATCTTATTTTCGATCTGAGGAGAGAGAAAAAGGAGAAAATTGGAAAAGTTGATTTCGGGAAGACGCGGAGCCGTTTTCGTTCGAAGAGACTGTTGAGGAAATTGCTGTGCACGAGGTAAGGCACATTCCACCTTTCTCAATTTTCAGAACCGTCGAGTTTGGCGGTATTATCTGTCCGGAATTGATTTTTGTTCGTGATTTTCGTCCGTATCTTTTGATTGGTTCAGTTTTTACCGCGTAAGTTTCTGTATGTTGTTGACGTGCCGAGTGTGCACATTTTGGTTATTTTCTGAAGATTTTTGTCCGGGTATTTTTTATTCGACTGCGTTTTTAGTCGACCGGATTTTTCTGTGAACTTGGAAATTTTCTGTGCAATAGAATAAATGTTCTGAAATGTTGATATCTATATTTTGTGAGAATTTGGTGAATTTTGATTTTCAGGAAAATTGTGTAAATTCTGTATACTGCCGTTGTGCTGCCCGATTTTTGGGTAATTTCTGATTTGTCCGAAATTCTTCTGATTTAATATACTATCTGTATCTGTATATGCTAAAACTTAGATGAGCTCAAGTTGGAGAAATATCTGTTCTGTTCCGGATCCGAGGAAAAATCTGTTTAGGTGCTATAAGCACTATTTATGTATTCTGGTGCCGTGAGCACATTTAGCTATTAATTACTCAGCTATTATTCTGGTGCTGTGAGCACAAGGGAGACATAAGGGTCAGAATCCGTAGTGATTCTGTTTAGTTTAGTTTAGCTATTAATTAAATATCTGATATCTGATTTGATATGATTCTGATACGATTTTGTTATGTTCCGATATGATCTGTACGATTCTGATTCTGTTGATCTGATATGTCTGATCTGTTCTATTTCTGATTTGATATGAATTCTGTTTCCGTACAGTTCTGTTTGATTTGATATCTGTCCGATTCTGTTTTGATTTCTGTACGGATTTGTCTGATGTGTTAGTTTTGCGATTCTGAGGATTTTGATTGGAGGTTTGTTGCTTTGCTAAGCTGTTGAGCTCACCCTTGCTTTCTGGTGGTTTTCAGGTTCTGGGAAAGGGAAGGAAGTTATTGTTTTGTACCTTTTGATTTTTGTACAGTCATGGCTTTTCTGTTCTGTCTTTCTTTCTGTCTAAAAGCCATGTACTGTATTTGTAGATGATTATTTTGAGGAAAAGAAATGATAGATGTTTTGTTCCGCTGCATTTTATGTTTTTAGTAGCTCTGTGTTTGTTTGTGCTGTTTAAAATAAGTTGGAAGATTCAGTTCCGAACCAAATTCCAAAGCTAGATCCTGGTTAGTGCTTCTCGTCGCGGCCCGGTGCGAACGGGATCCGTCTCGTCTCGGGTCGGGTCGTGACATCTTAATCCCTCTCACATTGTGAATCCTCTTTCAATTATTGAGGCTGGTAAAACCACTAGTGCTTTGAAAGATAACATGCTTGGTAATGGTGGTTATTTGGTTAAGAAAAATAGAGTGGTGGTTGGTGCTGTTGGGAATGGTTTGTTATATCATTATTTGTTTTATGGTGTTATCAGACCATTGTTTGAGCTCGTTCTTGCGGAAGTTATTCATGCTCCTGTTTTAGAGAATTTTTGTGTATGTCAAATTGACATTTGTGATATGTGGCTTATTGGTCCTTGCTATGCGCTTCATTTATGAGAATTTTATGGATTTTCTTGGCAATGATGAGGCAGCTTCATGTTTACTACATGTTGGTCTTGGCTTCCTTGCAACCTCGATGTTTTTCCTCTTGTGCTATGCAATTATCGGCTTAGGTTGTTGGTTTATGCTTGTTTATGTGGTTACCATTTGTTTGGTTTGTGCTTGCTGCCTTCTATGGATGGTCGTTTCTTGCTTTCTGGGTGGTTTTAGGAACAGGGGAAGAACCGGTCTTGATTCTTAGGGGGTCAAATTTTTAAATAGCACCTCTACACAATGTGTTTAATTCTGATAGGGGCAACCACCTAAAATAATAATATTTTAATTTTTTTTTTGGAGGGGGGCAATTGCCTAAAAACTCTTATAATAAAGAGTAAAAAGAGAATGGAGGGGAATAAATTACCAAAATATCCATGTAATAAATAATTTTTAAAGTTTTTATCAATTAATTCGTCATGATAATAATAGAGGACTTCCTAGATAGCTCTAAATAATCTAACAAAAAAGTGGAACTCATCTTGATGTGCTGGTTATGAGCTATGACTTTCAACATCTTTTTAATTCGAGTCTTACGTATATAATGTATGTATGAGTCGGTCTTAAATGACCAAAATGTCCAAAAAAAAAATATCATAAACAATATTCTTTACTACAAAAGGATAATGATGTATAATTATTGAATACTATGATAAAATAAAAAGTTAGGTATCGATCACTTTGACTACTAGATGCTCATTGGTCATGACCGTTTATGTTATAATTGGCTTAGGTCCACAAAAAAAAAGAAAAAAGTGGGCAAAGTAGTGGTGATTTGATGTGAGACAGGAATGTATATTGCCTGGCTGTATTGATGGCGACCATGCATGCCATCAATGGCTTAAATTAGAGAACAATTATTATTAATTTTCCGAAGACCGCCCACTAAAGCTGGACGCCAGTTTAGTCCGAATGGTGGGTCCAGATTGAACAATTATGTACCTATTAACGACGCTAGTTATTTGGTTCCAGCGCGGAGGAGAAGATATTTTTTAAACTTTGATGGGTACGTTTGCGACAGGAAAAAAGTTTTCCCTAAATAATTAGTTGAGGGTTCAAAACTTTTATGATTAGAATGATAGTAAAAATAAAAATTCCTTTTAAAAATAGTGTATAATATACTAATAATTAATATTTTTTCTATCTGAGAAAATATTTAAAATTTGCTAATTATAAATTTGCTAATTATATTGAAATAAAATGACATCCAAGGAATTTGTGATTCATAATAATTATTTTTATTAGAATATATTGATATTAAGTTTCTTTTTTTTTATATTTTAAAATTTATTCTTCAAATTTTATGTGCGTCTAAACTGACCTGACCCAAAAAGTTTGAATTTGGGTTGACTAGTTTAATAAAAGGGATGGGTTCAGATTGAATTTTTCGACTCATTTTTTAAACAAACCGGATTCGAATTAACTAGCAAACTTGCTTTTGATCCCAAAAATACTCATTTAAAATATTATTTTTTTTATTTAATTTAATTAATAAGAAAAAAAAACTATTACAAACAACTAAGAGATAGCATATCATATTCCTCCTTTAACAAGAAAACAAACAAACCAGGAACATTTTGCTAAAATATAGTTAGCACATAAATCAGCTTCTTATCATATGTGCTTCGAAAAATTAAATAATACTTGCAGTTTTTTAACTTTTATTAAATATGTAATTTTTTAAAATTTATAAAAAAATATTTTTTAACAAAAACGTAATTATTCGAATCCGGGTTGCTTGTAGGTCAAGTTGTTGACTGGATTGGGAAGAATTATAATTTTTTTAATTTAGCATTAGTTTTCTTACTGTTTCTTAAGTTTTTAGCATTAGTAAAGTTTGCCCAAATGAAGTTTTAATTTAAAATAAAAATAACATAATACATAATTAATTATTCATATTTAACAAACATCTTAAAGTAAATTATAGGGCATCCTTTATCAAAAAAACAAATAGAATATTTAAAGTTTAGAAATATAGGTTTTATTGGTGAAGGAAAAGGTTGAACAGCTGTTCTCCATAAAGTGTGGCCCAATTGAAATGAGGTGGGCAGTTGATTGTCTTTTTGCTGTATATATAATTTTTCTACTAATTATTATGTATGGGTGGTGTCATGTTGGATCTATTTATATGAATATTAGTGATCTATATCAAATAACTCCTATCTTAAGAGATTTGGTGGAAGTGTGACAATAATTTTAGTAATATAGACAATCAATCATAACTTGTGAACATGCTTTCAATAATATCCACATTGTTACTCTAAATCTCGCTATTTCTTTATTAGCAATTGGATTAATTAATTGAAGAAAAAGAAACAAGATTTTGAGATATAAAACTTAATTCATGATGGAATTTAAGAGGTAAAAATTATCATGAATGCTAGTTATCTATTTGTATATGATTGCTAAGAATAGAGGTCCACTATATTTTCTCTCTCTTAAAACTTGTACCACTAATAACAATTAAAATTAAATTGAAAGGGACAAGATGGAAGTTGATTTATAAGAGGATAATGAAGATAAATAGCAAGAATTTAATTTGGTGTATCCATGATCTTCTAGTAAAATAAAATCAAACTAAGTCAAAACCTAGTTAAACCATACATAAGCCTAATTTTCACTAGGCACTTACCCATTTAAAAATTATGGAGACTCTACCATGGGTCAATAAGAATATTACATCACTTATTTGATGTTTCCAATCAAAATATGTCTTAGTCCTAATTAATTCCAACCTATAGTCAACCTTTAGTAATAGTAAAACCCTTGCAAAATTAAATCCTAACTAAGCATCTTATGGTTATCCTGGTGTCATGCAACTTAGAAGAATATTTCACTAATCCTTAAGTCAAGTCAAACAAATTTTCAAATCATATTTGACCTGAGATGTACATTTTACTATATAAATATATTTACTTATTGAGTAATTAAGCTTTAAAGCACTTTAATCTGATTCAAAATGATTGCTCAATCCCTAAACATCAACCAATACATGGAAGTCTAGCTATCATATGGTATGCTAAGTTAGTAGATTACGGTTAGGATGATAGCCATGATCAAAGCTTCTAAATACTTTTATGGGTAGTAGCAGATGGCCAATATAAGATAACAAATTATACATGGAATGTCTTAAAGAGTTAATTATATATTATCCAAGAGCTAACTTGTAAATGATTGAAATGCTTTTAAATAGATTGGGGAGCTTTCAACTAATCCTAGCTAGTCTGCCTTCCCTACTCATTTTGAACCATGCATTTAAAAATCTTTAGAAAAACTCTACGTTATGATTAATGAATCTACCTACATCTTAAACCCTTTCAATTCATCTTGAGGCACAAAAAAGTTAATTTTTTCAAAGCTAGACCTTGAAGATATCTGTTCAATTACTTCTTTAAAGAGAGCTAAATTTTCTAAAAGTTAGAGGAGTCCATAAGAGCTTAACCAATTGGAGATGAGCCACAACAAAAATTATGCCTCCTGTGATAGCTAAAATGATTGTAAATTGAATCAAGATATACATGTTAACACAACCATAAATGGACTTTGATTATTCATATTCTTAAGTAAATTTGATATCCAATGCATATCATATTTTCTTTCTTATATCCTTCCTTCTATTTTATCCATTTGATCTTAAGCCTTTATGTTATTTAGATGTACGCATTAATATTTGTTCAACTTGATCTAGGATATATGGATCAACTTCATCCTACTTCTTACAATATGTTTATACAATTATTAGTTCAATTTATTTGAATTATTGGTTAAAATCTAATGGTTGGAATCATTATTAGTAATTTGTAGGATTTATGAAGTTGGATTCATCATTAGGTCAACTATGCTTAAATGAGTCCTCATCATCAGGTAATGATTAGCAAACTCTTTATTTTAAGCATTGTCACCTGAGTGTTCATTTAGATACTTTGATTATATAAGATTCATATAAACATTTTAAAAATCTATTTTTAATCAAAAAATTAACAACATAATAATTTAAACTATTTTTATTTATAATATTAAAAATCATTTAATAAATAATAAAACCATACTTCATAAAATTGGTTTCAATTTCCTTAATGATTACATCATTTTGATAATTTATAAATTTATTTTAATGATATCAAATTATGCTAAAAATTAATTTAATCCTAAGTGATCATTGAGAGATTTTTTCCAAGGAGTTGGCATTCCATTTTAAAAGTTGGATAAAATTTGACAAATTATCAAATCTAAGTAATAATATCATATCGTTATAAAATATTTTCATAACTATAAATAAATTGTTTTATTAATTTTATGTATTCAATTTGAAATATATCAAGAAAAACTATATTTTAAATTAAAACCAAATTAGTGCACTAGACCTAATTTGATTGAATTGCACATGTCGAAAAAATAATAAAAATTCTGTAAAGAAAAGAGCTCTTTGAAACAAAATGTGGATGTGCTTGCTCAAGTGATCTATAATCCTACTCAAACTAATTTAGAGTATAATACCTCCAATCCTATTGTTGATCCGATGGAGGTAATATGGAGGACCCTATTATTTCTATTACTAATGATGTTTCTTTGAATCTTGATCAAGGTCCTATTATTAAACCTTTTGTTGTTCCTAATATTGCTTGTGAAAACAACATGGAGCATGACTTGACTAACAATGAAGCTCCTACTATTACTAATGTTGTTGCTACTCCTACTTGCACTATTAATTTAAAAGCTAATGATTTTAGTGGTAAGATGTTTGTTTCTCCTAATCTCTTAAATGATCAGGAAGCTTTGGCTATTCAAGTGGCTCCTAATGATGTCCCTTTAGAGGAAGGAGAATTTATTACTATGAAATATGTTTCTTATCTTTCAAAAAGCAATAAAGAACTTGTAGCGAGAGATTGTGTTGTTATTGAGGAGGAGGAAAGGTTTATGGAGGATGAATGTTCTCAACTAACTTCTTTAAGGAAACACCCAAGTGGTAGTAAGACTCTCTCTACATCTTATTATAATAATGATGCTTTGACTGATACTGAGGAAATGCATATTGCTGCTAAATGTTTTGCTAGAGATGATAATGATTATAGTTTTAGCAATGTTCATAGTAAAAAATACTCGATCACATACTTCTCATTAATTTAGTCTTTTATGTTTAATACTATTATTTGGAATATGAGGGGCATTGGGTGTCCTTCTTCTAGAATTCATGTGAAGAACTTATGTCGTGTGTATAACCATTTTATTCTGGTTTTGCTTTAGCCTCTTATTTCTTCGGCTAGGTTGATTGGCACTTCTCATTTTTTGGGCTTTAATCATGCTATTTCCAATCTTGCTAATAAGATTTGGATCTTCTTGAAAGATTCAGTTAAAATTGATGTTATTGAGAATTTCACTCAGGTTTTGCATTATAAAATTGAGGCTCTTAATTTTAATTATTGTGCTTCTTTTGTGTACGCTGCCTCATCTCTTTATAATAGAAAATTATTTTGGGAGCAACTTATTGATTTTTATAAGATTTGCAATTTGCCTTGGCTTGTTGGTGGTGATTTTAAAACTATTACTAATCCTTCTAAATGGATTGGAGGTTCCCATCCATCTTATCATTCTATGGAAGATTTTAATAATATGATTTTATCTTGCAATCTTATTGATATTGATTATGTTGGTAATAATTTCACTTAGAATAAGGGTCATTTATGGAAAACACTGGATCGTGTTCTTTTTAATGATCATTGGCTTAATTCTCTATTTTCTACCAGTGTGCAACATTTGAGTAGAACTTTATAGGATCACTCCTCTTTACTTATCACAATTAAGTCTAGACATGTTAATGTTTCCTCTCAATTTAGATTTCAAAACATGTGGTTAAGACATGATTCTTTTTTGGATGTTGTTCAGCTTAAGTGGTAAGCTCATGTACATCCTGATACATCTATTTTAGGCATGAGGAGACTCTGGTTTAAGTTGAAAAGGCTGAAACAAGTTTTAAATTGGTGGAATCATTATGTGTTTAATAATATTTTTTCTAATATTCTGCAAGCTGAGTAACTTGTTAACTCTCTTGAATTGGCTTGTAAAAATGATCCGACTGATACTAATTTTTCTATCTTAAAGAAGTCCAAAGAGGATCTCTTTAAATCCAAGTCCAAGAAGAAATTTATTAGAGGCAAAAAGCTGCTGCTAAGCATTTGCTTGAAGGTGATAGCAACACTAAATATTTATATGCTTTAGTTAAGAGGAAAAGGGTTAAGGATAGTATCAATAAAATCCAAAGAGAGGATTACTGAAAATTCTATGTAGATTGCTAATTTAGCTGTGAATCATTTTCAAGCCAGGTTTAATAAAGTTTTTACTCCTGATCAGGTTGTAGATCATTCTTTAATTTCTTCCTTTATTTCTCTTAAGGAGAATATTTTCCTTTCTAGGCCTCCCTCTTTTGAGGAGATTAAGGAGACCTTATTTGATATGAATAGGGAGTCTATGGATGGGCCTGATGGGGTTGCCACTCTATTTTTTTTCAAAAATGTTGGCATTATTATTGGTAATGATTTTTTTAATACTATTTTAGATTTTTTTGCTGATACCTCTATCCCTAAGTTTTTTACCTCTACTACTATTGTGCTTATCCCTAGAAACAATGCTATCATAAATTGGGATTATTTTAGACCTTTCAGTCTCTACACTTTCTTCAGTAAGTAAATTTTTAAAATTATTATAAATCATCTCACTACTATTTTACTTAGAATTATTTCTCCTAATCATAAGGGGTTTGTGAAAGGTAGGGCCATTACTGATAACATTTTGTTAGTTCAGGAAATATATCATGACTTGGATGTTAAGGTGAGAGGTGGTAATTTAATTTTAAAGCTTGATATTGTCAAGGCCTACGATAATACTGATTGAATTTTCATTTACCTTATTTTAGAATTTCTTTGGCTTCAACTCTTTCTTTATCAAGCTTATCAAGAACTATATTGAAAATGTCTATTTTTCTATTCTTGTTAATGGTTCTAATAATGGCTTCTTCAAAGCTTCTCATGGTTTAAGGCAAGGTGATCCTATTTCCCCTGCTCTCTTTATTATTGTTGCTGAGTTTCTCTCTAGGGGTCTTACTAACTTATTTAATGCTAATCCTAGCCATTACTTTAGAACTTTGGGAGGTGTTCCTCTATCTCATTTATATTTTGTGGATGATTCTATTGTATTTTCTAATGGGAACATTAATAAAATTCAAATGCTTATGGATTTCTTTAATCATTTTAGAAGGTTAGTAGCTTAACCTTTAACAAAACAAAAGTTGTTTCATTGCCTCTAAGAGAATTTCTAATTATCGTATTTTATCTATTAATAATCTTATTGGCTTTTCCCATGCCCAATTGCCTATCAAATATCTTGGAGTTCCTCTTTTTTTTTTTGGAAGAAGAAAATCCTTTTTGTTTAATGATCTTATTGCTTTTGTTCATAATAAACTGTTATCATAAGAGTCTAATTTTCTTAGTTTTTGTGGTAGAGTTACTCTTGTTAAAAGTGTTCTTTGTGCTTTTCTGATTTATAGTTTTCAATCTATTTTTCCTACTCATGTGATTTGTGATAGGCTCCATAAGCTTATTACTAATTTTTTTTGGAGAGGCGCTTTTTCTAGCTCTAAAATTCACTGAGCTGCTTGGGAGAATTATTATAGTGTTTTGGCTAAAGGTGGTCTTGGTTGTAAGAACTTTAATGGCCTTGCTAAAGCATTTTCTTTTAAACTTTGGTATAATATATGTGCTAATGTTAGTCTTTGGGCTAATTTTTTGATTTCTAAGCATTGTATTGGTAGGAATTTGACTAATTATTTTTCTAAAAAAGGTGACTCTAAAGTTTGAAAAAGGCTTTGCAAGGTTAAATGGGAGGTGGAGCCCTTCATCTCTTGGGCCTTGGTGATGGTAATATTTTCTTTTGGCAAGATTGTTGGTTAGGTAAAAATTTTATTGACTATATGCTGAATTCTTCTTTTACTTCCTCGGTTAAAGTCAACTCCTTTTTTAATAATAATTTTTAGGATTACGATAAGCTTGCCAATGAGATTCGTGATTGTATTCTCCATAGTATTTTAAATTTGCCTATCAATACTGTTTCCAAAGATATTATGTTATGTGATCTTTCCAAAGATGGTGGTTTTAATTTAAAGAGTACTTGACATACTTTTAGAGATAAAAGAAATTATGATATCATTTTCCATAATATTTGGCATAAGAGCATTCCCTCTACTATTTCTATTTTTATTTGGAGAGTCTTGTATAGATTAATCCTACGTATGATAATCTTATCAAGAAAGGCTATATATTGGCCTTTAAATGCCAATATTGTTTTCACAGGGAGAATATACATCATGTTTTTTTATCTAGTCCAATTGTTGTTAAAACTTGGGTGTATTTTGATGATTTGTTTCAACTGAACTACTTTAACTCTAATTTGTCTCTTAAATCAATGCTTAAGTTATGGTTTATTAACTCCAAAGGTCACATACGTATTCTCATTCCTTCCCTCATTCTTTGGTTTCTTTGGTTGGAAAGGAATCAATCCCTTTTAAATAATGTTAGAATGAGTCATCATAATATTATTCAGAAAGTGAAGGATAAGGTGTTAGCTCTACTAGCTGTTAATCTGATCTTTATTAAGAACTTTAAAAATTGTTAGTTTGTTGGTACCAATTTCTTTAAGCTTAATGTGGATGGCACAAGTACTTAGATATCTGGTGGTTGTGGTGGTGTGATTAGAGAAAGTAATGGTGGCCTCATTGTTGCTTTTGCGGGTCCTGTTCAGGGAAACTACTATACTTTTGTTTCTAGGGCCATTTTGTATGGTATTCAGTTGTGCATCCTGCCTAACTTAACTAATGTATTTATTGAGGTTAATTCTAACTATGATTTTCATCTTCTACAAGCTAATGATGAGATGTGCTATTCCCTAAATCTCTTCTATATGTTTAGAGAAATTAAAAACATGATGCTTTTTTTAAACTTATCATTTCATCATATCAAAAAAGATGTCAATGCATGTGCTTCTTGGATGGCTATGTGAGGTTGTAGCCTGAACTATTTTTCTGATTTTATTTGGGACACTAGCCATGTCCCTCTTGGTGGTTTACTTAATCTGGATAGTTGTGGTTGTCCTTATGTTAGATCTTAGCCTTTTTGTTTCTTGGTTGGTGTTTTGGTTCAGTTTATTCATCTCATTTTCTATTAGCTGGGCACTATTTTATTTCTGGGCATATTGCTAGCTCTTGTTGGTTGACTGGGTTGGTGTGCAGTGTTTCTATAATTCTTCGAACACTCCTTATGCTAGTTGGATTTTCTGTGAGGTGGAGGCTCCTTTATAGCTTATTTTTCATTTTTGTAACAACTGTTATTACACTTGCTGGAAGCTTGTTCACCATTTTTTGGAGGGATCAAAATCTGGACTGCTATTTATCTGTTTATGCCCAAAATTTTTGTTTTGCTCTAGGACTCTTTGTGCTAGATTATTCTATAATAAATACATGTTCAAATCAAATAAAAAAATAAAAATAAAAAATACACAAAAAAATATTAACAAATAAAAAAATTGTAAATTAAATCAAAACACACATAACAATCATATCAAATTTGAAGAAAAATCTATCTATGCATTAAAATCAATCACACCTAATCTTGTTCTTAATGTGATAAATGTGTCAAAGGCTAGAGGGTTTGTAAAAATATCTGCAAGTTGATTTTCAGTAAAAATATAATTCAGTTCATTTTTTCCTTTGGTTACATGATCCCTAATGAAATGATATCTTATATTTATATGTTTGGTTCTAAAATGTTGAATAAGATTTTTTTTTTAAAATTCAAATGGCACTAGTGCTATCATAATAAATTAGAATTATGTCTATTATAAATCTTAACTCAATTAATTATTGTTTCAACCAAAGAACTTATGCCATACAACTTTCTAAGGCAATGCATTCATCTTCAGTAGTATATAGAGCTATATAATTTTGTTTTCTACTAAACCAAGAAACTAATAAATTTCCTATTAATTGATAAGTTCCAGATGTACTCTTTCAATCAACCCTACAGCCTGTAATGTCTGAATTAGAATATCCAACAATTTCAAATGAAGAGCTATACTTAGGATACTAAATATCTAAGTTTTGAGTTCCTAAAAGATATATTAAAATCATTTTTACTATTGTTAAATATGATTCTTTTAGATTAGATTGAAACTTGATACGTCCTAAAAAATTTCTTTGATCGAGCACGAATCTCGAGGCATATTCAAGTTGGAAACATTCAAAATAAAATTTGGGATCATCTGAATTTCAATTTCAAAAAACGTATAGTCAAACTGAATATCTCAAAGAGACGAACCGAACAAAATAAAAATTGGTCCAACCCAAGCCCAAATGGGTCCGAATTAGGGGCCCGGGCCACATTTGGAAAGGTTTAAAGTATTATTCGGATAATAAAATGATATCCAAATATGGCATGCTTATAGTCAAACCGAGCGGCTCGGCAAGACGAATCCAACGAGCTTAAGATCTCTGAATTCTGACATCGTTAAGGGACATAAACAGTTAAAAAACTCTCTATGATCGGGGGAATCAATATGAGCCATCCGATGGAGCACTCCGAACAAACCCCAGATCTTCTCTGAATTTATGGGGTGTGCCACTCATGAAAATCTATAAAAAGACACCCACTCTCTAGATGGGGGGGGGGGGGGGGAATTGGCTGGAGATTAGGGAGAGCTCTAAAGCTTCAAGAGCTCTAGCACCACTGCCCGGCCGCCGACTGCCGTCGGACTTCAGCCTGACCACCTACCACCGTCGGACTTCAGCCTGACCTTCGTCGGACCACCGCCTGGCCGCCGACCTACGTCGGACCACCGCCCGGCCGCCGACCGCTGTCTGACCACCGCCCAGCCACCGACAGCTGCCAGACTTCAGCTTAACCTTCGTCGGGCCACCGCCCTGCCGTTGACTGACGCGGGACTTCAGCCCGGCAGCCTACCACCACCAGACTTCAACCTGACCTTCGTCGGATCACCGCTCGGCCGCCGACCTCACCATACTTTAGCCCGACCTACGTCGAACCACCGCCGGGCTGCCGACCGCCGTTAGACTACCGCTTAGACTACCACCGGACTTCAGCCCGACCTACGTCGGACCACCGTCCGGCTACCGGCTGCCGACAGCCACCGGACTTCAGCTTGACCTTCGTCAGACCACCGCCCGGCCAGTGACTTCCTCTGGACTTCAGCCCGGCCACCTACCGTCTTCGGACTTCAGTCCGACCTTCTTCGGACCACCGCTAGGCCGCCGACCACTGCCAGACTTTAGCCTGACCTACGTTGAACCACCGCCGAGCTGCCGACCGACGTTGGACCACCGCTCGGCCGCCGACCGCTGCCGGACTTCAGCCTGACCTACGTCAGACCACCGCCCGGCAACCGACCGCCGTTGGACTTCAGCCCAACCTACGTCGGACCAGCGCCCGGCTATCGACCATCGTCGTACCACTTCCATGCTGCTGAAGGACTTCTGCCTAACCTTCATCGGACCACCGACCATCGCCGAACCACCGCTCAGCCGCCAACTGTAGTTGGACTTAAGCCCGGCCATCGTCAGACCACCGCCCAGCCACCGTTCACTGTCAGACCTTCATTCGATCATTCCTTGTCAGCCAAACTTCTGCACAAAAGCCATCAGATTTTTGTCTAACCGTCATCAATCATTTCGCTAGCTCTTCAAATTACTGTAATCTGACCACCTCTAAATCGAGGGATGGGTCAACCCTTGTAATTCACTCAAGTTTAGTGGAATCTTTTCACCTTAGCGAGGCCCCGTAGTTATTTTGATTTTGGGTTTTCCACGTAAAAAAGATCGGGTGTCTTGATCTATCTCTTTCTGCTTGCGTGCTGGATCTTCGTACAATGCTAAGACGCTAAACCTCATTTTTCTTTATCATCACGAATATTCCTAAATGTAATAAAACTTAATATACAAACAAATACTAAATGTTATATGTGATCTACTAGCAATCAAATAAAGCAATAATCTAATTATACCTCTAAATTTCTTTAAATCAATAGATTTTTCCTTTGAGTCCTTATCCAACTGAACTGAAGAGCTCATTGGTGTACTTATTGGTTTAGCATTATCCATTTCATTCTTATTGAAGATGTCCTTAACATACTTTAATAGACTAAGAGATGTTCCCTCCTTAATTTGTTTAAAACTAAAACTAAGAAAATAACTTAGATCTTTTATTAAACTCATCTCAAATTCACTATTCATTATTTTAGAAAAATTATCATAAAGATTTTTATTTGTAGATCTAAAAATGATATCATCAATATATATATCTGAATAATGAGTATATCGCCTCCTAATTTCTTTAAAAAGAGAGTGGTGTCCACACATCCTTTTATAAAAGATCTCTTTAATAAAAAAGTGTTTAACCTCTCATACCAAGCCCTAGGTGTCTATTTCAATCCATATAATGCCTTCTTCAATTTATACACATAATTAGGGAATTTAAAACTTTCAAAACCTGGAGGTTTTTCAATATAAACATTCTCTTATGTCACCCCATTCAAAAAAGTATTTTTAACATCCATTTGAAATAAATTAAATCCTCTAAAATATGCAATGGCTAATAAAATTCTAATTGGTTCAAGTCTTACTAAAAGTCTACTCAAAATTAATTCCTTTAATTTGATTATACCCCTTAGCCATCAATCTAGCCTTATTTATAACAATAACTTCCGAGTCATTCATTTTATTTTTTAAAACCCATTTAGTTTCAACTACACTTTGATCGTTTGGCCTTTCAATCAATTCCCAAACATCATTCCTAACAAACTGATTTAACTCTTCTTACATGGCCAAAATCCAAAATTCATTCAAAAGTGTTTGACTATTATTTATGTGTTCAACCATTAAAATAAAGGAAAAATGGTTAACCTCTTTGCTAAGTCCATGCCTAGTCCTAACACCCTCACTCGGTTCACCTAAAATCAATTCCATATGGTGGTTTTTAGAAAATTTCAATTCTCTAAGCAAAGGGTTTTCTTTCCCTAACTTTCTTCCAAGTTTATCTTCTCAATTCTTTGGGAGTTATTTTCTAAGTTATTCTCCTCCAAATTTGTCTCTTCTAAAATTTCAGATTCATCAAATACGACATGTGTGGTCTCCTAAACTAACTAAAGTTCTTTTGTTAAATACTCTATATGATTTTCCAACACTAGAGTATCCAAGAAAAATTTTGGATCAAATTTCTCTAAAGGAGATTTTTTATTATTATGTATGAACATCTTACATCCAAAAATATATAAATATGATAAGTTCAGTGTTCTCCCTTTAAGAAGTTCATAAAGTATTTTATTTAATTTTGATTTAATGTTCACCCTGTTTAGAACATAATATACTCGCTTCAGCCTAAAAATATTTAGGAATTGAAAATTCTGCAAACATGGCTCTAACAGCTTCAATTAATGTTTTGTTCTTTCTTTCGACTATCCCATTCTGCTGAGGGTGCTAGATGTAGAAAAATTATCATTAACCATTTTTCCTTACAAAATTTCTCAATTTTTTTATTTTCAAATTCACCTCCATGATAACTTTTAATTATTAAAATTTCACATCTTAATTTCCTTTGAATCCAAGTTGAAAGGTCTCTAAATTCCTTAATTGATTCACTCTTATAAAATAAAAATTAATATATGTGAATCTCAAAAAATCATCGACTATTATAAATCCATATATCTTTCATCATAGACTTACAGTACTAATAGGTCCAAAAAGGTCCATATGAATAATCTCAAATTATTTACTAATTCTAAGATCCTTAATGGAATGAAAAGAGGACTTCACCTTGTTGCGACCCATGACCACGAGTTTGAGATTTTGATGATGATAAATTATGTCGCCTGAACTACTTTTCCTTGAATATCATTTATGGTTTGCTATTGTCCGTGAGTACTAATATTTCAGGAAGTCACAAGCCACTCAAGACAATGGGAAGACTCAAGTCTGGTTAGATTAAGAGTATGAGTCTTATAATATAATTTGTTATTTATTTATTTTTTTTTATTTTCTTGAGTCTGGCCACAAATTGCATGTAAGTCTGAGCAACCATGCACACACATAGAGGGAGAGGGTTTTAAAAGTAAAAATTATAGTTTTTCTTTCTCTGATAATCGTATTGTACAAAGTTATTTCATACTGTACGATATTATGTTGTAAAACAATTTTTGTGAACAGATTATACCGTACGAATGCTATCGTACTGTACGATGTGTTTCAAATGCAAAACCCTAGCTGTCACATTAACTTAAGTAAGTTATTCTCCTCCATTCATACTGTATGAATAACTTCGTACTGTACGATCTATTTTAAATACTTATGAAAGTTCGTTAGGGATGTTAAGCCCTATAGAACTGGTCCGAGGCTAACCAAGAGGGGGGTGAATTGGTATTTAAAAATTTCTTTAAGCAAAAAGAACATTTATCACAGACCAAATCACCACAAAAATAAGTGCGAAAGAAAATAAATGAGGAAGCAGTAAAAACAAGAACACAAGGGTTTATAGTGGTTCGGTCAACTCGACCTATGTCCACTCCCTGGAGGCGCCCTCCTAGTATTACACTACCAACGTGACTCTCCTTTAGCCCCCACAGTTAGGCGGAGAAGCCCTTACAAAAACACCTCCTTTTTGCCACACCCGGCAAGGCAGAGAATCCAACTCCTTTTGCTTCCTCCTGAAGCAGGCAGAGAACCACGATCACTTGCTGAAATTTACCTCTCCCAACCCTTCTAAGGATAAGAGACTGTAGGGAAGAAGAAATGGAATAATTCTTGGAGCAACCCTTGTGAACCCCCTCATAAGCTCCACCGGCCCTCACAAGATTCTCTCTCTCTCTCTCTCTCTCTCTCTCTCTCTCTCTCTCTCTCTCTCTGTCCCTCTCTCTCTCTCTCTCCTTTAGGTTTTCTCAGGTCAAGACAGCAACCAAGGATGTTTAAAAACATTGAACAAGAGCTCTTAAATAGAAGAGCTTCAAAAAAGCTCATTAATTGCAAGTTGCCGACTTTATCATTCAGGACGATATGAAAATTGTCCTGGCCGATCAGTGCAAATCTCATAAGATCGACTAGAGCATCGCCCTAAATGCAAACTGGACGATTAAAAATTTGTTTGATCGTCCCGAAAGATCTCACGATTGTCCCGGCCGATCAGTTCAAATCAGAGGAAAATCGTCCAGAGCATCACCCTGAATTTGAGCTGTCCGATCCAAATCGGCCAAAGCATTGCCCTGAATTTGTACTGGCCGATATTTATCATCCAAGAGTAACCAGGGGTTTTTGAATGGATCATCCAGGATTATCTTGCGATCGTCCAGGATGATGTGATCATATCAAACATCTTTAATTACTCCCATGATTGCCAGATCAATTTAGGCATAATTTTATAATATCGTCCAGGCCAATCAAAGAATCATCCAGGCCGATTTTCAAAAATACATAATACTTAAATTGATCATGGCGGCAAATTCTTTATGTATTGAGCATATCGTTCTAGCTGATACATGTATCATCCAGGCCGATCAGTTAATTACGACTTCCTTAACTAAGAAATCCTAATTAGATCTTCTGTTTCGCACTCGATCGTCCAGGATGATATAAATATCATCCGGGACTATGTGAGTAAAAACATAAGTTCTAAATCTCTCATGTGTGTGTAGGGTTACTTAACATTAGTCACTTCATGTAATTACAATTGACTCAAGAATGAAAAAAGAAAATTACAGGCTGACTCAACCCTAATCTATCCAGTCTTGAGCTGATTCTGGTTTCCGTCCAATCTTTGAGCCCTGAAAAGTTAGTAGAAAAAGGTAGTCGTAGTGAAATAAGATTTGTTTGCTATCATCAAAATCATAATCCAAAAAACATGTTTATAACAACTTAAATTAACCCGTGATTAGTAGAATAAATCAAGGCCTAATTACTGATTGATAATCATACTGTACAAATACGTTCAAACTATATGATAAACAGGTATGAATTTTGATCATCCCGGAGATTGTCCTAGAAGATCCCTAGTTTTTGTCTCATCGTACTATACGATGTCTATCATACCATACGATAAACAGAGATGACATTTAATCATCCCGGAATTCATCCTGGATGATACCTTGATTTTGACCATTCGTACTATACGATGTATATCATACCATATGATGAAGAGAGATGACATTTAATCATCCTGGGTATTGTCCTGTATGAGCAGTAGTGTTGAGGATCGTATCGTATAATTTAGTATTGTACCGTACGATTAGATTTTGAACTGTTCATACAACTTTGTACCAGGACGAAGCCTGTTTATACATGTCATACCGTATGATGTGAAATCGTACTATATGATTGTAACAGCTACTTTAAAAATTTTAGGGATTTTGAAGCGCTTTATGTGTAAAAAATTGTTATGTTTTGAGAGAGAGATAGAAAGAGGAGAACGTGATTAGAGAGGAAATCCTTGGGAGAGAGCTCTTGAGAAGTTTTAAGGGTTTGAGAGAGGAAAGAGAATGTGAGCTTGGTGAGGGAGAAGAGGTGTGAGGGAGATCACACGGTTGGTCCATACTTACTGCATCTTGCTCCTCCTGTGGCCCGGGAAGAACTTATGGGAGGCTCTCTGAGGGGGAGACTCTTCTAAATCCATGACCTCGAAGGTACTCTGCCTTCTCCAAGAGGGAGAAAAATGAAAAGGTTCTCTGCCATCACTAGGAGGGTTAAAACAGCGCTTGGCACTCCGCCACGCCGGGTTAGTGAAAGGGAGTATTGATGAGAGGGGAAAAAGGAGAGCTATAGTTTATAGTGAAATTCTCAGAGCGGAGGACTCCGGGGAGTGGACGTAGGTCATGGTTTGACCGAACCACTATAAAATTCTGGTGTGCTTTTTCCTTATCGCTATTTACTTTTACTTGTACTTAATTTTCATAATATTTGCTTGGTGAAATTTGTGGAAGAAAAGGATTATATTGTTTCATGTTGAGTTCAATTGTTTGACTTCATAATAGTTTAAATTTTCATGTTAAAAATTTAAAAATATCAAAAAAAAATTAGAACTCTTACTTAGGTTTTAATTATTGAAATAAAGTTTTCACAATTCACCCCCCCCCCCCTCTTATAGATCTATTTATTTCAATTGGTATCAGAGCCTATTTTAAAAAATAGTGTTTTAAAAAACCTTGAAAAAATGATCATGTCACATTTTGGAAATCGTAACACCGCGGAGGGTTATTCAATAACCCGTCCACATCTTTTTGATAATATCCTGTTTAATTACTGGAAAATTAGAATATCTATCTTTTTGCAATCTATTGATTACCGTATGTGGATGTTAGTCAATGATGGATATATTGCACCTTTTAAAATGAAGAATGGAGTAAAAACTCCAGTACCTTTTAATCCAGCACCTTCTACCTGTGCTACTGGGAAGGAGATTTGGGATAGATTGTGCATTACATACAAAGGAACAAGTGAAGTAAAACAGTCTAGGCTTAACATTCTATTGCATGATTATGAACTCTTCTATATAAAACCTAGCAAAACAATATCTGACATGTACCCTAGGTTCACCCAAATCGTGACATCCTTGCATGCATTAGGTAGAGAGATTTCAAATTCTGAGAAAGTTAGTAAGATTCTAAGATGCATATCTAGTTCCTATGGTGCTAAGATAACTACTATCACTGAATCTAAAGATCTTAAAATTTATTTTATTGATAATCTCCTTGGATCACTCATTACATACGAGCAAGGGGTGAGTCAAAGATAAAGTGATGCAGGTGAAAACAAAAAGGAGTAAACAGTGGCACTAAAAGCAAACAACTCAGAAAGTGACAGCTCTGTAGGGGAGGAAGAAGATGATATAGCACTGATGACCTGACAGTTCAAGAACTTCTTAAAGAGAAAATAAAGGCGTCATCAGAATGGCTGGAATAAAAGTAAAAGCTCTAAGTTTAATAAAGTTTCATCTGACACAATCTGTTTTGAGTACAGAAAGCCAGGTCACCTTCGAGCTGATTACCCCAACTTAAATAGCCAACCTGCTAAGGAAAAGAGCGAAGACAAAGCCAAGAATAAGAAAAGAAAAATGAAGAGACATAAAGGTTTTTGGGCCGACTCTGCCTTAGAATCATCAGAAGAAGAAGCAGAGGAGGAGGTAACAAATTTGTGTCTAATGGCTAATGATAATCTTGATCAATCAGATCAATATGAGGTATGTCAGCTCTCATATGAAGATTTATTACTCATTTCTGAAAAAATTCATGACTCGTATAGGAAATTGAAAATGAAGCATGCTAGCGTTAATATTGAATTAAGTAGTTTACAAAATGAGCATTCTAACTTAGTCAAAAAAAATTTTGATTTAGATTGAGATCATATGCTACTTCTTGATGAGTATGATGTATTAAATAAGAAGCATATTGAACTAACTATAATGCATGAAACCTTGAAAACCACTCATGTTCAACTAGAAGAGGCTTTTCATAGACTAGACAAACTTGCATTAGAAGTATATCACTGTGAGCATTTGTTAAAAATAGAAGTTCATGGATTAACATATCAAAACAAAATTTTTAAAGAAAAAATCAAAGAACTAGAAAAAGAAATTGCATGACTTACATTTTCCCAACCTAGTCAACCACCAACACAGCATGCATCACACAAATTTAGGAAGAGGCATCACCACCCGCATAGGTTAGTGAATCCATTTCCTGGTGTTAGATGCTTCTCTTATGGCATGCTAAGTCACATAGCCCGCACTTGCACAATTCATCGTAGGACACACTTAGTATGGAGACCTTAAGTGCATCCATCACAGCATAGCATGCATACATCTCATTCATGCAAGCATAAGGAGGAACCCAAACTCACTTGAGTTCCCAAATCTAATTCTTGAAATAAATTGTAGGGATGCTCTCACAAAAGACCTAGTGAGAGCATGTGGCACCTAGATAGTGGCTGCTCACGACACATGACTGGATATATGAAGAAGTTCATTCTACTGGAGACCAAAACTGGAGGCAAAGTAACATTGGGAGACAACACTACCAGGAAAGTGATAGACTGATGTATTGTTGGTAATGCTAAGACTTTTTTAATTGAAAATATCTTATTAGTTGATGGTTTGTAGCATAACTTACTTAGCATTAGTCAATTATGTGATAAAGATTTTGATATTAAATTTTTGTCTGACAAATGCCTGATTAGTTTAAATAATAAACTAGTTTTAAAAGGAAAATGAATGAACAATGTTTACATGTTAGACCTTGATTCCATTGATAGCTCTAATTCATTTTATTTGAAAACAATAGTAGATGACTCATGGCTATAGCATAGGAGACTATGCCATGCTAGTATGAAAACACTTAGAAACATCACTCAGAAAAATCTTGTTAAAGGCGTACCTAAGTTAGACTTTACTAAGGATCACTTATGTGATGCTTGCCAACTAGGAAAATAAGTCAAATCATCTTTTCATTCAATTAGAGATGTGATCATCTCTAGGCCATTAGAAATCCTACACATAGACTTCTTTGGACCCATTAGTACAGCCAGCCTAGGTGGAAAAAATTATGGATTTGTGATTGTAGATGACTTCACTAGGTTCACTTGGATAAGATTCATAGCACATAAGAATGAATCTTTTGAGGAATTTAAGGCATTCTCCACATGGATTCAACAAAAATTAGGTTGTAAAATCTCAACAATCCATAGCGACCATGGTGGAGAGTTTCAAAATGATAGATTTGAATCATTCTGTCAAGAGATAGGAATAGAACATAATTTCTCAGCCCCTAGAGTTACCTCAACAAAATGGTATAGTAGAAAGGAAGAATATAACTTTTGTAGAAGATGTTAGGGCAATGTTAGCAGAGTACACCCTTCCTAGATACTTTTGAGTAGAAGCAGACAACACAGCGTATTATGTTTTAAATAGGGTAAACAATAGATTTAAGCTGAATAAAACTCCTTATGAACTTCTTAAAGGTAGGACACCGAACCTTTCACACTTACATGTCTTTGGGTGCAAGTGCTTCATCTTGAATAATGGCAAACATTCCTTAGGAAAATTCGATCCCAAGTCTGATGAGGGTGTCTTCTTAGGTTATTCTTCTATAGATAAGGCTTATATAATCTTTAATAAGAGAACCCTAGTAGTAGAAGAGTTCACCCATATAGTATTTGATGAATCAGATAAGCCCTCTGAATATAAAATTAAAGATGATGAAATAGAGGTAATTCAAGGAGTGGAGACTATGACCTTAGGAGAAAGGGTAGAACCTCAGGAAGATTTGCCTAGAGAATGGAGATATTCTTCTAGTCATTCTAAAGATTTAATTTTAGGAGACACTTCAAAAGGTGTAAGAACTAAGCATGGACTTAGGAAAGAGGTTAGTCATTTAGCATTTATCACTATGATAGAACCTACAAGTATAGATCATGCCTTAGGAGATGAGTTCTGGATTCTAGCAATACAAGAAGAACTGAACCAATTCACTAGAAATGATATTTGGGAGCTAGTAAAGAGACCTAAAGAATAAAGTGTTGTTGGAATAAAATGGGTCTTCAAAAATAAGGTGAATGATTCAGGAATAATAATAAGAAATAAAGCCAGTTTAGTAGCTAAAGGGCACAACCGGATTGAGGGAATAGATGTTGAAGAAACCTTTGTCCCTGTTGCTAGACTAGAAGCCATAAGAGTGCTCTTAGCATTTGCTTGTTTCATGAACTTCAAACTATATCAAATGGATGTAAAGAGTGTTTTTTTGAACAGGGTAACTAAGGAAGATGTCTATGTTGAGCAACCCCACGGATTTGAATGTTCACAATTTCCAAACCATGTATTCAAATTAAAAAAGATACTTAATGGATTAAAAAAAGCACCTAAAGCATGATACGAAAGACTTGGCTCATTCCTATTGGATAGAGGATTTGAAAAGGGTAGTGTAGATACTACACTCTTTTATAAAAGATCAAAAATGAAATTCTCATTGTTCAAATATATATGGATGACATCTTATTTGGATCTTCAGATAAAAACTTATGTGATGAATTTTCAAAAATAATGAGTAATGAGTTTGAAATGAGCATGATGGAAGAACTTAATTACTTTCTTGGCTTTAGTGTAAAATAAATGGATAACAAAACTTTTCTTAGCCAAACAAAGTACATTAAGCATATTTTGAAAAAAAATGAAATGGATAGTGCTAAACCCATGAACACTCCAATGAGCTCAATAATCCAATTAGATAAAGATCCTAGGGAAGATCAGTAGATCAGAAGACGTATAGAGAAATGATTGGATCCCTTCTTTACCTGACTGCCAGTAGACCGGACATAATGTTTAGTGTGTGCCTCTGAGCCCGTTTTCAAGCTGATCCTAAAGAGTCTCACTTAACTGCCATCAAGAGAATCCTTAGATATCTACTAAGCACCCCGAACTTAGGAATTTGGTATCCTAGGCACAACACTTCCTTTGAAATCTTAAGGTACTCAAATTTTAATTTTGCTAGATGTATGATAGATAAAAAAAGCACCTTTGGTACCTGCCAATTTATAGGACAATCTTTAGTTTCTTGGTCCAGTAGGAAGCAAAACTCAGTAGCCCTTTCCACGGCCGAGGTGGAATATATTGTAGTAGGAAGTTGAGTTTCACAAATACTATGGTTGAAACAATAAATTCTTGATCTTGGCCTACTTGTAGGAACCATCTCAATTATGTGTGACAATACAAGTGCAATTTGCATCTCTAAGAACCCAATTCAGCACTCTCGAACAAAACACATAGACATTAGACATCATTTCATAAGAGATCATATTACTAAGGGAGATATAGAATTGCATCACATCGCTACAGGAGATCAATTGGCTGACATATTCATAAAACCACTAGCGTTCGACACTTTTAGCACCTTGAGGACTAGACTAGGTGTCATAGACATTAATGCATAAAATAAAAAAAATAAAAAAAATATCTTCTAATGTTGTTACTGATCATCACACACTCACTACACAAAACCACAAAAATTTGACATTTTATTATCGTACTGTACGATCTACTATCGTGTAGATCGTACAGTATGATATACCTAAATCTACACAGCACAACCCATAGGCAAATTTCGCATCTGTTGATTGTACTGTACGCTCTACATCATACTGTACGATAAACCTGGCAGGCATTCAATCTGTCTGGTACGACATTATTGACCATCATACTGTACGATACCTTCTTATCGTACTATATAATCCACGTCAGTAAACGGATTGGGACAAATTAACTCGGGTTGGTACAATATTATTGGTGTTCGTACTGTACGATACCTCCACTTTGTACTATACGATCCACCTCAGCAAACTAGATAAGAATGAGTTAAAGGTGTCTGGTATGATATAAATGTAGTTCATACTGTACAATCCACCTGTTCATATTGTATGAAACTTTTCATCAAAGGTCGTACCGAAGCCCCTCGGGATGATCAAAATCCTTCTTATCGTACTATACAATACCAATCGTACTGTACGAGTTGGCCACCTTTTCCCGAAATGACCTGTCAGAACATTTATTACCAATCGTATTGTACGAAGCATGATCGTACTGTATGATGTTGGAAAAATTCTATAAATTTTTCTCACTTGTAGCTCACTTCACTCACACCTGTTCTTTCTCACCTTTCATTCAGCCTCTACACGATGTCTAGTTCCCGCAAGAGGAGTCGTTTGGCAGCGGGAAATTCATCTTCCTCTAGCCGTCACAGCACTCGGTTCCTGAGTGCTGAAAATGAGGAAGCTTACCATAAGTATAAAGCCTGCAAAATTACACCCTCCAAACTGTTCAATTAGGTTGCCTTGAATTTTGAGGTAATGAACTATTTGCTTCCACCACCTTTCAGTTCCTCCTCACTCTGGCCTTCCCCTACAATTCTAAACTTCTTTTAGAATTTCTAGCAAATCTAACCTACACCGTCGATAATATAACTTTCCACTCCTTTGTTTATCGTCAAAATATAGAGATCACCAGAGCCGACATCGCCCATTATGTTGGGCTATCCACTAAAGGTCCTAGGGTTCGTTCTTTTCTTACAAATGAATTTGATTGGAGTGATGTTAATCAAGTTCTTAGGAATGCCGCATTTTATCAACACCAGCCTCTCATCCAATCACTAAATTGAAATGTCAGAATTATTCAACATGTCCTTATAACCTCTATAATACCCAAAGCTGGCGACCCGATCAACATGACCCTGATTTTATCTATCACTACCTATCTTATCAAGTCCAACACCAAATTCGACAAGGCCAATTTGATTATTGATTACATTCTCCATATGACTTTTGTTCGCCTCCCTTCTACTCGCCGGAAACAAAATCTAGCTCTTAGCACCTTATAGGATACATCCTTCAGAATAAATACCAACTAACCTATCCTGGTGAACCTGATAATCTTCCAGTCTTTTATACAGATGTCTCTTTCATATTCTTTTCCATCGAAGACAAGAGCCTGAAGAACCCATCTTTTGATGAAGAAGAAGGAGAAGATGCCCCCGCAGCAGCTTCAGCTCGACCACGACGACATGCAGCACCCCAAGCTCATGCACCAACTTATCCTCACGATGATTTGGTCGAACGCTTCGACCAACTTTAGACTCGTCTCGATGCGCACATCTAAGAGCAACATCAGCAATACAAGACTGACATGTAATGGTTTGGGGAACGTTTCACCCCAATTGATCAACGATTTGATATAATCTTTCACTATTTTCAGCCAAACCCACCTCCACCTCCAAGTGATCAGGATCCTTCCCTTTGAAGTGTATGTGTTGTATTTTTTTTCTTTCTTAGTGTTGTTTGCTCCTTTTTTTGGTACTGTCAAAAGGGGGAGAAGGTTATTGAAGTTTATTTGTTCTTATGACCCCTATGGTTAAATATAATACATTTCCTTTTAGTTCGTACTGCATTTTCTTTTCAGTGCCTTTCTTGTTCTTATGTTTAAATTAAAAAAAAATTAAAAAAATGAAAAAAATGCCGTTCAAATTTGCTTACAACAAACATTATTTGACATCATCAAAAAGGGAGAGATTGTTGCGACCTATGACCCGAATTTGAGATTTTGATGATGACAAATAATGTCGCATGAACTACTTTTCATTGAATATCATTTATGGTTTGTTATTGTCTGTGACTACTAACATTGCAGGAAGATCACAAGCCACTCAGGGCAACGGGAAGACTCAAGTCTGATTAGATTAGGAGTATGAGTCTGACAATGTAATTTGTTATTTTTTTTATTTTTTTTATTTTCTTGAGTTTGGCCACAAATTGCATGTAAGTTTGAGCAACCATGCACACACACAGGGGGAGAGGGTTTTAAAAGTAAAAAAATATAGTTTTTTCTTTCTCTGATAATTGCACTGTACGAAGTTATTTCGTACTGTATGATATTATGTTGTAAAATAATTTCTATGAATAGATCGTACCATACAAATACTATTGTACTGTACGATGTGTTTCAAATCTAAAACCCTAGCCATCACATTAACATAAGTAAGTTATTCTCCACCGTTCGTACTGTACGAATAACTTCTTACTGCACGATCTATTTTAAATACTTACTTAAATTAACTAGTAATTAGTGGAATAAATTAAGGCTTAATTACTGATTGATAATCATACTATACAAATATGTTCGTACTATACGATGAACAGAGATGAATTCTGATCGTCTCAGAGATCGTCCTAGATGATCCCTAGTTTTTTTCTCATCGTACTGTACGATGTCTATCATACCATATGAAAAACAGAGATGACATTTGATCACCCTGGAATTCATCCTGGACGATTCCTTGATTTTGACCATTCGTATTATACGATGTATATCGTACCATACGATGAACAGAGATGACATTTGATCAACCCGGTTATCGTCTTGTACGAGCAGTAGTGTTGAGGATCGTATCATACGATTTAGTAACGTACCGTACGATTAGATTTTGAACTGTTCATACAACTTTGTACTAGGACGAAGCCTGTTTACACATGTCGTATCATACGATGTGAAATCGTACTGTATGATTATAACGCCTACTTTGAAAATTTCAGAGATTTTGGAGCCCATTTTATGTGTCAAAAAATTATTACGTTTTGAGAGAGAGATAAAAAGAGGGGAACGTGATTAGAGAGGAAATCCTTGGGAGAGAGATCTTGAGAAGTTTTGAGGGTTTGAGAGAGGAAGGATAAGGTGAGCTTGGTGAGGGAGAAGAGATATGAGGGAGATCACACGGTTACTCCATACTTGTTGCATCTTGCTCCTCCTGTGGCCCGGGAAGAACTTGTGGGAGGCTCTCTGAGGGAGAGACTCTTCTACATCCGTGACCTCGAAGGTACTCTACCTTCTCCAGGAGGGAGAAAAACAAGAAGGTTCTCTACCGTCACTAGGATGGTGAAAACAGCGCTTGGCACTCTGCCACGTTGGGTTGGTGAATGGGAGTATTATAATAGCTTCTCCACCTTGCTGAGGGGGGCAAAAGGAGAGCTATAGTTTGCAGTGAAATTCCCGGAGAGGAGGACTCCGGGGAGTGGGCGTAGGTCATGGTTTGACCGAACCACTATAAAATTTTGATGTGATTTTCCTTATTACTATTTACTTTTACTTGCACTTAATTTTCATAATAGTTGCTTGGTGAAATTTATGGAAGAAAAGGATTATATTGTTTCACATTGAGTTCAATTGTTTGACTTCGTAATAGTTTAAATTTTCATGTTAAAAATATAAAAATATCAAAAAAAATTTAGAACTCCTGCTTAGGCTTTAATTATTAAAACAAAGTTTTCACAATTCACTCCCTCCCCCCCTCTTGTAGATCTATTTATTTCACACCTATTTTCCTAGTTGGCATACATTACAATGGTGGTCATTAATAAAGCCTAGTTTTGGTATTCTTCTAATAAATTCTTTTTGGGTAATTTTTCTAAGGTTTTTCATGCTAGCGTAATAAAGCCTTCTATGCCATAACCATGATTCATCATAAATTATTTTTAAACCAAAAGCATTAGGAGATGTAATACAATTTAAATCTAGCATATGCATGTTGTTTACCCTATTTCCATGCATTACATCAATTCCATTTTAGCTTAATATGTAGCTAGTATGAAAAAATTTAATGCTATAGCCATTATCATATAGCTGGCTAATACTTAACAAATTATGCTTTAAGCCTTCTATAAGTAAAACTTTCTCAATAAAAAAATTTATTCAAGTTTTTTATCATATATATGTCAACCACTTTCCTAGTGGTATTATCTCCTAGTGTAACCTTGCCTTTACTCCTGGCTTCCAATAATATGAATTTTGTAGTGTCTCCAGTCATATACTTCAAGAAACCACTATCCAGGTACCAAATACTCTCACGAGATCTTCTATGAGATCATATATACATAATAATCAAACATTAGTCTTGGGAACCCAAATAAGTTTGGGTTCTCCTCTTGGCAAATTTAAACTAGATGAATGCATGATATGACTTATTTTATGCATCTTTAGTCTCCATATTAAATGAGTTTTTTTTGCTATGTAAAGTATAAGTATGTGAAATATGACCAATCATCCCATAAGTAAAACACTTTAACTCCAGGAAAATGATTTTTTAATCTCCAATAATAAAACTATCTCTTCCAATATTTTAAATTTTTTTACTTTAAAAATAGGATTAATAAAATCTTCAAGTGTAGGGGGTGTCCTACTTTCTTCAAGAGCTTTCACTTTCAACTTAAGAAATGAATTAACATCTTCTAACATATTAATATCATATTTCAAATAATGCTTTTTACTTTCAGATTCATCCTTAAAATTTTTAAATTATTTTTCTAATTCAGTGTATGATGATTTTAGTAATTCATTTTGCTTATTCAAATCATTAAATTCATCTAGTAAGCTCATGTGGTTATTGTAAATCTGTTCATGATCTTTCCTAAGGATGTCATACTCTTTTTGTAACTCTTGTAATTTTAAATTCAATTTAGCATGCATTTTCTTGAGTTTTTTATATGCAGTATGTATTCTTTCAGAAACTTCAAGCAATTCATCATAGGTTAAGTCACATACTTCTTCTTGATCTCACTGATCAAGATTATTGGCCATTAAGCACAAGTTAGTGACTTCTTTTTCCTTTTCTATTTCTAATGAATTTGAAGCTAAGTCTACCTAGAAAGCTCTTTGAAATCTCTTCTTGTCCTTCCTCATATTTGCTTTCTCCTCTATCTTCTCCTTGCTATGAGTAGCTTTAAGATTAAGGCAATCCATTTTTATATATTCAAGTTTCCTACATTCATAACAAATCACATCATTATAAACCTTAACATTTTTCTGGAACTTATTTTTATTCCACTAATGGCATCTCCTTTGCTTACTTTTAAGAAAACTTCTGAATTGCGTTATCATCAAGGCAATGTCGTCCTCATCTTTACGTTGTAACTGGTCACTCTCTGAGTCATCCACTTTCAGTGCTATGTTCTTCTCTTTTTTCTATTCTCCTACATCAATATTCCTTTGAGTCACTCCTTGCTCGTAAGCAGTTAATGATCCAAGGAGATTATCAATTGAATAAATATTTAAATTCTTAGACTTTATAATAGTAGTTATTTTAACATTATAACTAGCAGGTAAATAACAAAATCATTTTATTAATTATTTCATGATTCATTAATTGCCTACCTAATATATGAAAAGAAGTGACTATTTAAGTGAATATTGTGTACATGTCAGAAATAAATTCATTGGGTTTCATACAAAATAATTCATAATCATGTAACAAAATATTTAATTTAGATTGCTTCACTTCATTAGTCCCTTCGTATGTAATATAAAGCATACCCCAAATATCCTTTTCACTTTTATAAGTTGAAACCCACATGTAATCTTCTAACTTAACTGCATAAAAGAAACTACTTAAATATTTGGCATTTAATTAGGCTAAGTCGCATTCTTCTACAATCCAGTCAGCAAAAGGTGTTTCAACTCTAATACCATCTATAAGTCTAATTGACCTAATATACCATTCTTGAACTAAAATCTACATGCAATAGTCAAGCGATCGAATATAAGTAGACATACATATTTTTTAAAAATCAAAATGGATATTGTCAAATAATGGAGGTCTAGTGATCGAATACCCTTCAGGTGTGTTTCTGTTTCCAAATATAGCCATTATCATTTTCAAAAAGTATTCTAAACTTATAGTTTTAAAATAAAACTCTGATATCACTTATTAATTTTGTATAGGTTATTTAACCTACGCGATTATCCCACGGCTAACAAAGAGGGGGGTGAATTGGTAATTTAAAAATTCTCTTGAATTTTTTAATTGAAAACTTATTTAATAATTTTGCAAATTTGATTATCTTTTTGAATTAAGCTTTACAACCACAAATATTAAATGCTAAAAATTAAAATACATAAATAAAAAGAACAAAAGGATTAATAGTGGTTCAGTCCATTAAGACCTATATCCACTCCCTGAACACTCCCTCTTTATGTATTACACTATTACTAAAAGTGACTTTGCTTTTTCTCCCACAACAAGGCGGAGAAGCCTTTAAAATTTTCATCTCTTCCACCAATCCCAGTGTCAATAGAGAACCATTATCCTTTCACACCCTCTAAGTATCAAAAAAGAACCAAATCTTCTTCAAAGATTTTCTCTCGAGCAACTAGAAAGAATAAAAAAAGAGTAGTAACCAAAAACTAAAAGAGATTCTTACCTTCTAGTAATCTTGTTAACCCTTCACACTCTACTTATAAGAACTCTCTGTCAAACACTCTTCCACAAACACTCTTTCACTTGCTCTTAAAAAATCACAAAGAACAACACTTTTTATGCAGTTTCTAAGGACCTTTTATATGAAAGATATAAAAAACTATCCAAAAAACTAAAATTTTCCATTTTGTGTGTATACGATCATACAGTACGATCGTATTTTTGTATGTATGAACAGTTCAAAGACTGTTGCGTACAAACCTGTGCGAACATGTATGAAATATTTTTGTACACGCTGATCGTCTAGTACAAATAAAGTTTGTACTGTATAAATGATTAATAAAATTTTTCAACTTCATCGGGATAAAAAAATACCACATATTTTTATACTCTGGACATCGTCTATACGAATAAGACATCATATAGTATGAACCTTACATAAAAATTTGGTATTCTTCGGGATGAAAAGGGACCCATCCAATTCATACTCTGGACATCGTCTATACAAACTATATATCATATAGTATAATTAGTTCAAAAATTTTAGGATTCATTAGAACAAAAAGGGACCCGTCCAATTTATACTCTGGATGTCGTCTGTATGAACAATATATTTTACAGTATGATCAGTTCAGGAAAAGATTTAAATTTGTCGGGATGAAAAGGGACCTGTTTAATTCGTACTCTAGACGTCGTACGTAAGAAGAATCCTTTGTACAGTACGATTAGTACTTAGAAAAAATTTCTCCTCTCATTCGTCTAACCACTAGTAGGAGAGTATAACTAAATAAATCAACCCATATGAAATGCATTCGTATAGAATGATTTGTTTAAAAAATTATAAATTTTAATCACTCCTCTAGTGTGTGTGTACAATTATTCAATTATAATCACACTCTTTCTGACTCAATAAAATGAAAAAGTTATACTCCATTTACAATGAACTATAATCTAATCTGATTTGAAGTCTTCAATAATCTATAGTATAATTTTTCTAAAATGTTAGTACACACAAACAACAAAAATAATACATCCAAAATATGTTAGGAGAATCAGTAAGTTAAATAATAATATATAAAATCATCAAAAACACACATGTTGCAAGAATATCAATAATAAAAAAACTAAATTATAAAAATATCAAAATCTCTCTATCCCTCTCTTTGACTCGGCCACAAAATAGTAAATGCTAACACCAAACCGAAAAAACCTTCTCAATACTCTCTCTCTCTCTCTCTCTCTCTCTCTCTCTCTCTCTCTCTCTCTCTCTCTCTCTCTCTCTCTCTCTCTCTCTCTCTCTCTCTCTCTCTCTCTCTCTCTCTCTCTCTCTCTCTCTCTCTCTCTCTCTCTCTCTCTCTCTCTCTCTCTCTCTCTCTCTCTTCCTCATGCTGATAGCAAACCTAAAAAGGCCCAAATAATTTTTTTAGGACTGCACCGAGGCTCGACGAGCGGCTCGAACTCATTTAAGATTTAATGAATTGAGCTCGAGCTCAATTTTTGAGCTCAACTCAAGTTCGAGCTCGAGCTTGAGCTCGGTATTTGACAATTGAGCTTGTCTTGAACATCCCCTAACTCAAGCTCGACTCACCTCATTTGCACCCCTAAGTTTGACCACTTTTTTTTTTTTTTTTGAAGAAATGCTAAAAATAGCATTAAAGAAAAGAACAAGCCACCAAACTACAAATCAGAGTAATCCAAAAGCATCACATTCCTCCTTCAAGCAATACAAGAAAGAAGGAGGAATGGAAATATCTTGAAGATTTTCCCAAACAAAAGATCCTTCAAGAGCCAAATTAGCACAAATATCAGCTAATTTGTTCCCATTCCTAAAAGAATGAGAAAAAAGAACTTGTTTAAAATCAGTCAAGAAAGATAAATTTTCATCAATTTGCCTACTAACCTTCCAACCTTTTATCGAACTCTTTAGCAGTTTGATGATATTAAGATTGTCTCCTTCAATGATCACACCTTGAGCTTCTATCATCCATCCTTTGATCATGTTCTTTAAGTTTGACCACTTGCTGGACTAAATTTTGTGCCTAAGGCACTTGTTGAGAATGCTACCATAAGCTTCCTACAGAAATCTTACACCTTATGTACTCTCCTGCATTGGCTTACTATATAGGCTTTAATAATGCTCGTGGCCTTGCAATAGAGGATCAAACATAGATAATTGATATACTTTACAAACCATTGGGGTTAATGGACGACAAATTGAATGTATATGTCCTCAAATTTTATTCTAAAATGAATGCAACTCTAAATAAGATTTATATTAATCATGGAAGACAAGGTTTTCAATTCAAGGTTAGTAAGCTCCTGAGATTAAATACATTCCGAGCATATATAAGAACACCATATAATAAGAAAATTAATTGATCAGATTGAATTTAATTAAATTTATTCATAATTTGTTATTTTGTAATCAGCACAAATGAATTCATTTGAGTGTTAATTATATGACTTTTTAATTATCTTCCTTTTTACCATCATAATTATAAAACAAAATAACTTGCACATATTCTAGGAGAGATTAATCATGCAATGAAATTCAATAGACCTTATAAATATTAAACATAATATTATATAAAAAGTGCCTCATTCAAACCCTAAACACCATTAAGAAAGATTTAAGTATACACCCAAAAGATAACTATTTATAATTATATAATAACCTTACAATGAAATAAAAAAACAAGAAATCAAACTTCTCCCTGAAATTCTAATATCATGTAACTCACAAATGTTGATATCCATGGCATTAATAAAGTCACATAAAAGAACTAATATTTCTCATATCATTATCTTTGCTTCTATGTAGACTTTGCTTTTTCATGGAACCTGACTCAAAAAAGTTCTTTTTTTGCAACGCTCTCTCTCCCCCTAGGGCTTCCGCTCTTCCCGGCGGCCTACCGGCTGGGGTTTTTATGCTTTGGCTCTAGGGAAGTTCATTTCTCCCTATTTTCTTCATGCAGTGTTTGTTCGTTTTGATTTTTTACTTTGGTTTTCCGTTCTTCCTCTCTGGATGGGAGAGAAGAAGTTGAGTGATCTTGAGTTTTTGGAGGGATCGTTCAAATCTAAGTCATTTTTTAAAGCTCTTGTAGGTTCTTCCTCTGATGGTTATTTTCCTGACATAAAATCTTCCTCCTTTCACGGGTTAATGTCGCTTTGGATTTTGGAAGTTCAAATCAAGGCTCTAGCTTTACCCTTTTCATTTTTTTGTTATTGGCTTTTTCCCCTCGAAAAGGCCTTCTCTAGATTCTATTCGTAGGTTTTTCTTTTCTCTGAAGCTTTCAGGGGAGGTTTCTGTTACTCTGCTTGATCAAATGCATATCTTGATTAAGTTGTGTAACGACCGTGATTACTATAAGATTTTTTCCATCATTCTTACTTAGTTCAAAATTATTATATGAAGTAAACTAAGTGGTCTCCTATGGTTGATATTGGTATTGAGTCATCTGTGATCCCTAATAGGATATCCTTCCCTAATCTTCGTTTGCATCTATTTTCCCCCCTATTCTTTTTGGCTTGGGTTCGATTTTTGGTAGACTTGTTAAGGTTGATTCGGCTACTTCAGTGGGTTACAGACCCTCTGTTGCTCTTGTGCTTGTTGAGCTTGATATCATAAAATCTTACCTGGATAAAGTTTGGTTGGGTCCTGAGAATCTTGGCTATGTCTAGCAAGTCTCTATGGAATCTTTTCCTACTTTTTATGGGTCGAGTAATCGTTTAGGACATTCGTCTGGTGATTATCATCCTACCCAAGCTGCCCCATCTAATATTTTGGTTATCCCTCCATTCCAGCTGAGGTGTGGTGAGAATGATAAGGTAGTTAATTTGGGTTCTAGTGATGCTAGGGTTGAAGATCCTTTGTCCAGTCCTGTTTTGGGGAATGATTGTATTTGTGATGAAATTCCTGGTAATGCTGTTGATGTTATGATTAATAATGTTTGCAATTTGTCTAAGGATTCGATTTTGAACTGTGATGTTCTTGAGGCTTCTACGCCTGTTTGGTGTCATACGATTTATCTGTTGTTGCTCGTACTGATGTAGATGCTCTGGTTGATAACCAGTCTCCTACTTTGGTTGGATTTTCCTCTCCAGTGGGCTGTATAAACCAGACTGAGGTTGGTGTTGTTTCTGTTTCTAATGTGGCTCTTATGGATTCTATTGTGGATGAATCTGTTCCGGCCACCCATGGCCTGCGTCTATGTGTTAGTGAACATGGGGGGTGGTCATTGTATTGTTAACTCGCAACCTATTTTGTTGCATGCTACTTATGTGCCTGCACTGTGTGGTTTTGGTTTGGATGTGGTTCCTTGTGTGCTAGCTGAGATTTTTGATTCCTCTATATCAAACTCTAAGAGCATTGCCCCCACTGCCTCTTCCCCTGTGCCGCAAGCTATTGATGTTTCTGACTCCTTTGTTGATGTGCCAATTAATTTAATTTCTCCAAAACATTTGATGTTTCATGTGGGGGACAATTCGGGGGTGGATGTGAGAGTGCAAATCAATTGGCTACACTATTCGTCTGATTCCTCTTTGGAGTCTTCCGGGGATGAAGATCCTGGGAATGGTTTTGCCTTGCAGCTTGACAACCCTGTTGTTTCTGTTGCCTCTCGTGGCAGGGGCAGACGTGGTAGGTTTTGACATTGGGTATTTGGTGGTGGTTTCTTTCCTGGCTAACCAGTGCCCGGTTTTGTTGTGTTGGCTGGATTGTTTGGATCTTTGGGCTTTGGCAGTGGGCTAATTTGGTTGGTTGGCTCATTGGTTAATCTCTCTATGCTTGTCTTTTGCTGGATCATTGTTTTATTTTATGACCACATTGGATGGTTTGTGGGCTATGATGTGGCTAGGGCTCGCTTATCATATGCCTTGGCTCATGGCAACCGTTGGTGGTGCAGCTCGCTGGATGTTCTTCTTTTTCTCCAACTTGGATAGCCTGTGCCAGACTTTGGATTGTATGGAAGCCTCTGACAATGCTGAGCCTGATGGGTTCATTCCCCATTCTTTTTGTAACTCTGTAGGCTCTTTTGTTCTGCCTCTAGCTTGTTGTAACCTCCTTTTTGTGCAATATATTTTTATTCTATTTAAAAAAAAAATTCTGAGATCATTATCCAAAAGTTTAGCTCTTAAAGAAAACATAAAAATACTAAATCCATTAGATAAGACAAATTTGCAAAATTTTTGATGTAATAGTGCTACAAAATTGAAATTCCTCATGTGTATCCACTACAACTCTCTCCTATTTTAAAAAATACTCAAATATTCTTAAAATTTTAACCCCATTACTCTCACATTCTCACAACCTAAGCTTGCTTGGATATTTTTAATTCTATTTTAATTACACATTCAATGAAAAATTGGGATTTACATTTGTACCATAATATGTTGATGTATTTGTATATCTAATCCTTTTATCTTTTTGTTTAATTTTATGACACTCGAATATTTAAATCATAACCCTAAACCCTAATATCAAATTTTTTAAAATGAAATAATTTTTTTGTATATATATTTTAATGTAATTATACAAATAAATATAGTGTTAAATGTATAAAAAGATAAAAAGTTATTGCTCTGCACATAAAAATGCTTTTTGCTGCTCAATTCAAAATTTCAAATATTCTTCACAGATAATCGTTCTTTTTTTTTTTAGAAATGATTTATTAATCACTTTTAATGTTATGCGACTTTTTTTAATATATATTGAACACTTCCACATTTTTTTAAATTATAGTGCCAAACAGACAAAAAAAGACAAAAATGAAAAGAATTGTTGGACGGATAGCATCACTCCTCACAGACTCACCGTTCCTTCACCGGCGAAATATTTTTCCGTATCCCTTCCCACATGAAATTAGTTTTTTAATTTAATACCAAACGAAGCACTAATTTATAATCTAAGCGAAAAATTAAAATTCTTTTTTAAATTAATAGCAAAAGTGCACCGTTTATGAAAAAGAGAGTTTGAAAAAAAAAATTCCAACGGCTACTTTTGTCGGCTTGTGCGTAATAGCTAATTTATCTTATGGTGGGCCCCCGCCGTTTAAATTTGTAGGCGTGATTTGAATGCACTAACGTGCGCCCACCTAGTTGACAGCGCACAATAGCGCCATGGGGCCGGTACGCCGATGCCTGGCTGACTAAGACGTCACGTTCGGTCCATGAGTGGGTTTCAGCTGGCGCGGACCAGGCGATGGAAAAATTATTGTGGGGCCCACATAACAGTTAGGCTCTCGCCATGTAGGATGCTGACATGTCATATATATAATTTCAGTGGATTAAAAATTATATATATATATATATATATATACTATATGATCATTTATTTGTCTTGTAATTAAACTTTAAAACTTAACAAAAGCAAAAGAATTGGAATTGATGATTTTATTGTGAATTTAAATATTTGAATAAAAAATTAGGAGATATTAATTTTATAAATAATTTAAAATGAAGTGATATGAATAAAATTGCTCAAAATTTCCAAAAATGTATTATATATTAAATAACAAAATTATTTCAAGAGGATCAAAAAGATTTTAATAGCTTTTCAATAAAAAAAACTTTTTTATTTGTTCTATGTATTGTATATTAATAACAAAATCATTATGTTATATGAGTTTGGTTTATAACTTGAAAAAAGAAATTCTAACTATTGGATCAAAATTTAATTTTAATAAAAAAATATCTTGCAAGATAGTTGGAATAATTTATGGTGTATCATTGATGATTGTTGCAGACTTGAACATGCACGGCGGTAGAGATATATAAAGTTTAACCTTTTAGCTTTGTACGAAGATCCAGCAAACAAGCAGATTATAGTCAAAGGTGTAGCGTTCATGAGAGACATAAGAGCTTTTAGGTGAAAATCATTGAAAATGGTGAATAACCACATGGCCTTACTTAGTTTAAATTAGTACACTAATGTTTACATTTGATTGCAAATAAGGCCCTTCTTTGGGGAGTAGGCCTTCGCTCGATATATCAACTATACATCATATAAAGTGCATTACATGGAGGTCGGAGAGATCATAGCTAGACGACGGTGGTTATATAGACCATAGTATCGAGATGGTGGTTGGAAGGACATTAGTCGGAGGATGATGAAGGTCGAAAAGATAATAGCCGGGTGACGATGGTCTCAAGGACCATGGTTAGCGGGCAATGTAGGTCATAAAGACTATTGTTTGGTGATGGTCGATGGTCGGGCATGAGTACGGAGTTAGTTGGTGACTAGGTGGAAGTCCAGTAACAATCAGTAGTACTCGACAAAAGTTTAACGAAAGTTCAATGATGATCAATGGTCGGGCAGTGGTCAAGGAAGAGATTGGTAGCAAGAGAGATCTCATATTTATCTTCCTTCTTCCTTCTTTGCTTGGTCCCCATTTTAGTGAAGAATGAGGAGTATATTTAAATTTTTTTTAGTGTGACAGTCCGACAAATAGGAAGAAGATCAAGAGAACGTTGCGAGTGATTCAAATGGACAACCGATAATGATTCCTTTGCTCATGGATCATTTATCAAGTATTGGAGTTCTTTAATGATATCATAATTCAATGATTTTGGGTTCGTTGGATTTGTCTTGTCGATCTGCTCGATTACACTATAAGCATGCAACATTTAGAAATCATTTGTTCATTATATTTTTTGTTTGAACTTTTCAATTGCTTTGGGTCATCCTTGATTTGGACCAACTTGGGATCAGATTTGGTTGAATTTGGTGTCGTTGGGTTCGACTTTTCGAGATATTTAATTTGACTAGAAGTTTGTTGAGATCAGAGTTCAGATGGTTCCGGAATTAATTTTAGAAGTTCCCAATTCAAAATTGCCTTGAGATTCGTGCATGATATGATAATATTTTTATAATATATCAATGATAATTTTGTCAAAAAAAATAACACATAAGATAAAAATGAAAAAAAAAAGTTAGAATAAGATAAATACTGCATAAATGTCTTATTCGTTCTTTTTTATTGGAATAGTGCTTCTCCAATACATATAAATTAACACATCTTATTCTAATTCTGTATGATATTTAAATGTAATAAATTATTCAAATAATTTAAAAAAAAAATATGGAAATGAATTATCAGGATAAAGTATATTGAGGTGGGCTAAATTAACATAGGTTGAATATGTATTTATTTAATTATTTATTAATATCTAATAAGTGAATATTTATTAAATATTTACTCGAGAATGACCTATGTGAAAAAAAAAAAAAGTAGAAGCAGAAGTCAAATAAAATACGCAATAATTAATAATAAAATAATTAAGAAAATGAAAACAACAAAACGGCACGTTTTTCCTCTATTCTTTTCATTGGAAGTACTCACAAGTTTGCAATTATCGTTCATTATGATAAAGTGCCCATTGGTGCTTAGATTAACTCTAAGACAAATCTACTTATCATTTAACTTAGCTGTGAAAGTGTTTTTGGCCCAATAATTAAAGTGGGAATTTATTTAATTTAAAATTATTAATAATTATTATATATTTTGTAATTTATTGGTCATCTCCCAAGAAAAAATATTAGTTAAAGCATGCATAAATTGAAGGTTTTGAGCATTAATTTAAAATATATATTTTTATTATTTCAAAAAAATATCTTATGGGGTTTGGCTCAAATGAGAGTAGTGAATCATATGAAAATAGATGAACCCTAAGTGAGGAAATCTAATGAGAATGAGTGAGTATTTAGATAGATTTCATTATGTGAATTTGTGATTGTATTTTTATGTTTCAAAAAATAATTACCAATATTTATTGGCTTCAACCAATTTTAATTTTTTATATTTCAATTCTAATGGTAACATAAAATTTTAAGTTAGAATTTAAAAGGAAAAATACTTATACAAATTTATTATAAGTAGATCAAGTATGTATGAAGTATATACTTAGAATTATGTTCTATCTAAAAAATTTTATTGCACGCGTGCCCACACACACACATATCATCAAAAAATGTTCTGATCGGGCACAAATCTCGAGGCCAGTTCTCATTGAAAACTTATGAAATTAAATTATGGACTATCGGAATTCCGATTTCAACAAGCTTGTAGTCGAACTGAACTTCATAAAAAGACAAATCCAATGACACAAAGTTGTTCCAATCCGAGCCCAAATGGGTTCGAATCAAGGACCTGAAGCACATTTGTAAGGTTCAAATCATAAATTAGACAATCCATTGATATTCAAATGTGACATGCATGCTTATTGACGAATCGAGTGGCTCGATGAGATGAATCCAACTAGCCTAAGGTTCCTGAATTCTGATTGTCGTCAGACTTTCACTTAGTCATCAACTGACTCGAACTCAGACTCGACCATTGATCGTACCAGACAATTGTCTCTCTGACCTCTATATCCTATTGAATATGGTCCTTTCAAACACTATTACAAGACAGCGGTCTTTCCAACCTTCATTTCCTGCCGACTACAATCCTTTTGACCATCGTTACTAGACAACGATCTTTCTGACCTCTGTCGCCCGCTGACTGTAGCCCTTTTGACCATCATTACCAGATAACAGTCATTCTGACCTCCGTTGTCCACCTAATACGGTCCTTTTGACCACCGTCGCCTGATTACAATCGTTCTAGCCTCTATTGTCTCCAACTATGATCTTTCATACCAATATCTCCAAATTATGGTCTCCCTAATCACCATCTCCCGAAGATAGTCCTTTCGACTAACATTACTAAAAATTGGTCTTTTCGACCTTTATCTCTTTCTAACTACTATATTTTTTATCACTGTCACCCACTAACTACAGTCTTTTTAACTATCATTCTATAAACTACTGTATTACCGATTGTCATCACCCAATTACAGTTTTTCTGACCTCCGTCGCTGGCCAACTATGGTCTTTTCAAGATTTGTTGCCTGACTACGATCCTTCCGACCTATAATGTTCACTTACTAGGGGTGTCAAAATTGAGTTTTGCTTCGGGTTAGGGTCAAACCTTACTTTGACTCGCCACTAGTTAATATAACTCAAACCTGACCCATTTTTGCAAATGAGTTAGAAAATGTCAACCCGTACTCGACCCATCTTATTTTTGGTGGAACCAATCAGACCTGACATGAAACACTAAAGCCAGAAGGAAGGCACACCATCAAAACTTGAAGGAGGTGAAATGTTATGACTTATGAGCTGATAGGTAGCAACATCATTGAAGGAAGTGAGCTCTCGTGACTTATGAGCCGAAAGGAAAGAACATCATCGTAGGAGTGAGTTGTTCTCCTATTCATAACTTTCGAGCTGCGAGAAAAGAAACATCATCAAACTGAGTCGACAAAAAGGAATGTCGTCGAAATGCACACTTGCTCAAGTCGCTCCTTCGTGGGTTGTTAGGCGGGGAGTATGGGAGAAGAGGAAAAGCTAAACCTAGGCTTGTATCACTTTGTAGGCGGAACTATAAAACCAGGTTAGCGGGTTCATCTATGTCAACTTTGGGTTTATGGATTTACCCAAACTAGACCCATTTTTTCAAATGGATCAAATTCTTGAACCAAACCCATCCCTTTTGTGAAAAGGGTTGACCCTAACCCTAAACTTTTAGTTCAAATTCAGGACAAGTTTCTGGGTAGTATAAAATATTGACAACCTTATCACCGAATATGGCCTTGAAAACCAAAAAAACTTATCAATACTTATTCTTCCAACTCCTACCATGTAATGCACTTTATATGATGTATATTTGTTACATCGAGCCAAGGCCTTCCCCCCAATGTATGGCCTCATTTATAATCAAATGAAAATACTAGTTAGTGGATTCATTTAAACTAGGTGAGACCCCATAATTTTCCCCCTTTTCATGGGTTTCCACGTAAAAACTCTAGTGTCTCTTATGAACACTACACCCCAACTATTTATCTATCTTTGTGCTGGATCTTCGTATAAAGCTAGGGTGTTAAACTTTATATTTCTCTAACATCATGAATATTATAGGACACAATAATATTATAAGCCAAGTTGCTTGAGCATAAAACTCCTTGAAATATTTTTCCCTTCTTTAATGTTTTTAGTCATCTATTTCTCATAGTTTTTTAATTATTTTATTTTAGGTACAATTTAGTTGGTTATTTTTAAAATACACATATTTTAAAAATATAGTCATATACATTTATTTAAAGAATATATTAGTTTGATGGTGTCAAGAAAAATCAGTATGATCGCGTCAAGCAAATTCCTTATGGAGTTATTAAAACATTCATTGTGCCTCATTTGTAAGGGTTTAAGTTAATATGGGGGTGGATGTTCTCTTCACAAAGCTTAAAAAATTCCAAGGTTTGAGCATTGACCACATAAGAGATAAAATAATAGATAGATTAAATTAAGAATATTTTCTTCGATGAGGCATAGATTTATTAAATGTTTCATCATTTGCCTCCTTGTCAATAAAATATTGAACAACATTATACCGTTGCAAGGTCACCAAAGCTTGGTTCTTTCACTTACAAAGCGGATTTAGAGGGAGGGGAAGCTCTAAATCACTCTTACACTTTGTATGCACACTATGGGGATTGAGTTTGCACACTAATTTGATAGTTTTTTATTGGTCAAGGCTAATGCTTCAACCAAAAAGTTTAGCCATTAAAGAGGTCTCTAGCTAGCCAAAGTGATCTTGGGAGCTCCGATCCAATGGAGTAAGGATAAGTGTCCCAGGTTATTAGACTTGGCCATGTTGGAAATTGAGGGTTTGGACACCTTTAACTCATTGATATTATAAAAAATGACCAATTGAGCACAAACCAACTAGGAAGTTAAAAATAATAGAACTTAGGGAGGTTATGGAAGATATTTAAGGTTTTGGGAAGGCTTGAATTATCACGGGTTAGTCAACTGCTCCTGCCTAGCTCTCTTTGTCAAGGGATTTACTCCACTTGGGCTATCTCAAACTGCAAGATCTACTTAGAATGGTTAACAAATGACTTAATAGGTTATGCATAATTCTAGGTCAATTAGATTTTATTTAAATGATTTTAGTTCCATGGGACCATTGGTTGGTTATTTAGATATAATGGACAAATAAGGTATAATTATAGCTCAAGGAGTTTGACATTGGGTTAAACATGATTTTAAGTTTCCCTATAGAGTAGTAAGGTTTCTTAGAGCTAATGCATCACTTTGTTGGTTTGATTTGGTTCAAGATAGAGCTTAACTTGGCTTTGTAGGGTAAATTGGGCATTGTGGTCAAATCTTTTTTACCATGATTCATATGGTTTAATCACCCCTTTGACCCAAGGGTATGATTCAAGAAAGACTTAAGGTTGCTTAGGATGAGCACTAAGGCCTTAGGATACCTAGTTTTAATCAAATAAATAAGGATATGTTGGGACTAATGATTGACTATATAACTTTTGGGTTAACTTAGGATTGATAAGTGGATCCACTATTAAATTCTTTCTAAGTAGGTATATCCTAAGGTCATAAGTTGGATCTAGGGTAAGGGTGAAGTCATCAAATTCAAAGGTTAAGCTAACTAACTCCAAGGGTATCTTAAGATTCGAATTGGATTTTTATTTGGACTCAATCCATTACAAAAGAACTTATAATGGTTGAAGGAGTTTCAAATTAATCAAGTTGGATCCCTTAACGAGCTTATTTACCCAATAGGTTAGTCTAAAGTTAATTTGGCTTAAATGGTTCGATCGGTCTTAGGTAGGATCTAGGCTACTCTAGGGTTTCAGATTTGGTTAAAGGATCAAATGAGTTGATTAGATTTAACTTATCCTAAAATAGGTTCCTAAGAATGGATAAGGAAAAAAAGGAGATATAGTATGTAATGTGCCCAAGACCTAGATGTAAAAGAATTATCTATTTAATCTCTTAATTAATCTACAAAAGCCACTAGTTTTCATTATTTATGTAAATAAAAGCCAACGAAAGTTACTATAAACATCAAAACCTTTTTTTTTAGGTGTATTCCTCTTTCATCCAAAATCCTTTTACTACAATAAGAATTCAATCAATACATCAGTCTTTCCTTTAATAATTGACTACAAAATAATAAAACATAAAATAAAGAAATTTAAATTAAACTGTAAAATCTTGATTAGATCAACCTCTCTACACTGGATATTGACCCATTCCTAAAAATAAATCATAGAGTGAGCTAAGATGTTAAGTGAAAATATTAAATTTCAAAGAAAATATTATTTTGAGCTGAAGTTTTACTTGAATATCTCAAGAAAAGGAGAAAATATTACAAGTGTTGAACTTGCATCGCAATGCTTAGACTATTAATTCTATAGCATCTAGAACAGTCCAGGTCTAGATCAAGATATTGCAGCATCGGAGCCTTGGAAAAAATGTTATTTAATTTAACACCCTAGTGAAATAAAGGTTAGTGCTTTAGCACTTCACAACATCACAGTGCCAAAAATTAGCATCGCAACATCGAAGTCTTAGGGATTTGACCACGAGAGTGCTAAACTACACAACACCACAATGTCAGATTGCATATTCAAACATTGAAGTGATCTACTTTTGCAGCGCCATAATGTATTAGTTGATGAAATGTGGAGCCATGGTAAATCATCCAAACGATGCATCAGTTCAACTAATAACCATGCTGGATTAGTCCAACATAGCAGCAGGGCCTACATAGCAGCATGGAGACACTAATTCATATTATAACTCTACATGGCCACCATGTCGAACGCTGTGGTGCCTGAATCCATTTATATACTTAATAAAAATAGTTTTTCTTTCTTTTTTTTAGAAGTTCTATCATTCCAATGAGTCATGAGTACTTAAGTGTAGTGCCACCTTAGAGTGAAGTTTTAAGAGGGACCAGAGGAGGGAAATATATAACAATTGGAGTTGTTGGACAAACTTGTTGTGAGAATCCAAGCAATTAAAGAAGAAAGGAGTGTGGAGAACGGAGTTGTCGTATCATGGTGATATCTCATTATACTTATCTCCTTGCACTTTCTTTCCAGGGCAATTAATGAAATCTATTTTTTTTCCTATTTTAAATATATTGCTATATAAACTCTTAGTTTTAGCCTATTGATATGAAGCCTTAATAATTATTAATATAGACTCTTGGGCTTTAATGAGTTACTGGATATTTTTAATATCTCCTATTCTTAATTTAATCTACATGATTACCATATGTAGATTTAAAACATAATGTGATATTTCCTCGATGGTGGAATATTTAAATAATTAGGAGTATTAAAATGAACTATTATATACCTAGATATAAAATATTTAGTATTCTAGAGTCTATAGTGAAATAAGAACTGCAGGAGGGTCATAATCCTTTCTTCACTTCCTTATAGGTTTGATGGAGATCTAAGAATATATATGCTTTGATTCATATCTAACATAAGAGAGTCTACTTATGAAAACTTTGGAAACATATTATCATTAGTTCAAAACACTTTATATATTGGATTCATATCTTTATTCTACAATTCTTAGTTAGAACATAATCCAAATCTAATTTTATTGTGTATTATAAATATTATAGCTTAAATATATAGTATTAGCATATTTGTATTGTAGTTGAACACTTACTCGTAGGATCAACACTCTCTCATATCACTTTAATACTTGATTGACATGTTAACTTGCATTATTTTGTGGGAAATTTATGACAAAGAAAACTAAGCATATTTCACGCACATCTATTTGTGCATCATTAATCACGTGCCCTACCAATATCTTAGTAGGTTATCAGAATATACAACTATAATCACTGCAATATAATAGAGATAACATGAATGTAATCATTTAAACCAAATCAGAATAAACATGTTGCATTAAGAATATATGACCATCAATATGAATAATATCAATTTATATAAGTAGTTGTAGTTGGTACAAATAATGTGTCTTAGAAATCAGTGATTAATAACCATATGAGGGATCAATATATTTTATTATTCCTATGCATATGCCCATTATAACATGACAAATTTTTCATGAATCTATGCATTTCTATAGACTATGCTTTATTTTTATCTATATGTCATTTCATAAATATATATAGCAAGCATTTTGCGTATGTTCTATACATGTCTTATAATATTAATACATGCATATCATGTTCTTTAATAAATGCAATGCATCAAGTATATCACATATTACATATATAACACATTTTATTATATTAATCTTATCAGTCTTATCATATATATATATATATATATATATATATATATATATATATATATATATATATATATATATATATATAACTCGTTCAATATGAATTAGGATGTTAAGCCTAACTAAATGTCCCAAGGCTAACCAAGAGGGGGGATGAATTGGTAATTTAAAAATTATACTTCTACTCTTGGATTTTTCAAAAACCTTTTTAATCATTAATGCAAGTTAAATTTAAAGTTTAAAAAATAAACTTTTCAACCAGAGTAAACAACTTGCAATGAAATTAAATGCAGAAGAAAAATAAGAAAAAACACACCATATTTATAGTGGTTCGGTCAAATCTTGACCTACGTCCACTCCCCGGAGGCACCCTCCGAGTATTGCACTAATACCACAAAGTGAATCTCCTTTTTCCCCCACAGCAAGGCGGAGAAGCCTGTACAAAATCACTTTCACCTTCCCCTGTGCGGCGGAGTAGCCGGGTTCTTTGACAGCAAAGAGATCTTCTTCTCGCCAAAACTTCCCTCAAGACGACCCTTGAATCCAATGGTACTGAAGTGCAAGTTCGCCGGAGCAACCGTGTGAATATCCCCTTCACACTCCCTTGAAATCCCCTCCAAGGATCTTCTCCCTCTCAAACTCCACCCTTTTCTCTCTCCCTTTCAAGTTCTCTCTTCTAGTTTTCTCCAAAAGAACGAAGACACAATGGCTGTCAAAGATACACTTTGTCGTCCTTTTACACTCTCGAAGTGTCGGCAGAGAACCGGACCAATGTTGTTGAACTTCACTTGAGAGCCTTCGCCGGAGCAACCGTGTGAATAGACCCTCCACACTCCCTTGAAATCCCCTCCAAGGATCTTCTCCCTCTCAATGATCCCTATCAAGAGAAAATAACTCCAAAGGTACTTGTAATAGTTTCTAGGACTCCTTATATAGAAAGGACATGAAAAACTGTCCAAAAAACTGCTAAAAACATATTTTTCTGCGCACTGGATCGTCCTGTACGAAATTGAGTTAGTACGGATGAACTGTGTAAAAAATTGTCCCGTACGAACCATTTGTGCATCTGTACGAACCAAATTCGTCCTGGATGAAATAGGTTCGTACGTCCCGTACGAAAACATTTCGTCCGGTACGAACAGTTATATCAAAAGTTTGTTCCAAAAACTGCAGAACGTTGCCAGAAACTGCCATAGTCGGTTCCCATCGTCCTAGACGAACATGACTTCGTCTGGACAAAATTTTTAAAGAGAGCAACTCGTCCTGGGACGAAAATGATTTCGACTAGACGATCAGGACTTAGAAAATTTTTCTTGTTCAGTTCCTGTTCGTTCCATTGCTCTTACAAGGAGATAACTGATCTGATCGTCCTGTACGAACAATGTTCGTCCCGTACGATCAGTACAAAAACTTTTTAAAATCTCCTTTAGTGTGTGTGAATTTATTCACTCAATTACAATCACTCCCTCTCAAATTTAATTCAAATAAAAAGTACAAGCTTCAAATTCTCAAAGTATCTCATGCTGAATTTGATTTGAAGTCTTTGTAGTCTGGAGTTCAATTTTCCTGAAATATTAGTACACACGAGCAAAAACAAATCTTCCAAAAATTTTAGGAGATAACAACACATAAAACAATATTATTTGGAATCATCAAAACTATACAAGTTGCAAGAATGTAAAACATACAAATAGCAACTTTCCTAACAATATATATATATATATATATATATATATATATATATATATATATATATATATATATATATCAAATTCATTTCATATAATAATATATCACTTTTGTAATTTATCAAGTGCTAATATCATAAGCATAAATAAGCAAGACATAATATTTAGCTACTTGTGATTTTTTCCTATATCAAGCCTTATAAGCCCTTCAGACCAAGAATAATTAGTCATAATCATATCAGTCATGTTGCCATAAATCAGTCCATATTATATATCATAAGTCAGGTGGTTTTCATGTAAGAAGTTGTCATGTTCTATTTATCACTGTATGATCATATCATATCAATCAATCTTCTTATACCTCCTATTTTAAATTAATTAGGATTCTACCATAAATTTTGTTTAAAAGGAAGCCAGTCGGCCTACCCTCCTAAGCAGGTTAACATGTCTCTAGTCAATCTGAATCAGTTAATTATTTTCAATATAATCAACTTTTCTTATTTTTTACATATTTTATTCCATGCATATTATAATAACAGACATTATGTGCACACCTAATGCAATGACTGTAACATGTAAATTTATCTAGTATTCTCATCAAAATGCATGAATTATACCAAAATACATGTTAGAATATATGAAAAAAAAATATGTATATCATATATTTCATATTCAAGTATAGTAGATTGACTCCTAATGATTTTGTAATATATTAAGCTTTTATAATATGTATGCAAAACTAACTAGTAAAATTTTAATATATGCCAATCAAAACTAACTAGTAAAATTTATTAAATAAAATTATTATATTTTTACCAATTTTAGAAGAAAGATGTAATACCCTAAGATCAAATTTGAAGAATTATCTAATTTATCTTTTTAAATCATTTACTAAAGCTTCTGTAAATCATCATCTTAAATACATTTATCTAATAAAGTAATATAATATCATACACATTAAAATATTTCACTATATTCTTTATTAAAATAATATTTCTAATATCTAGGAGACCACTAACAATCAATAAGTCTATCAATAACTCTTGAATTAAAAAAAATATAATTAAAATATAAAATAAAAGAAGAAACTTAAAGATCTCAATCAACCTTACTCCATAGAGTCCTCATTAATAAAATCACATAATGAGCTTACAATGCCTGACAAAAACTTGAAACTTACTAAAGCTTTTTAATACTAGATTTAAGGAAATCAATATGCATACTCATCTCAATCAATAGAATTAATAAATTAAAATAACATCAATAATTAGTCATCACTAATACTATATAATATGATCAATAATGAAAAGTAAAAATCATCATACTTAAATTCATAAATTAATAATAGATGCAATAATAAAAATATATCAGTAATCAATAAATTAGAATTATTGATCATGAACATCATGTTGTAGTCCATGACCCCTAGCCTGACATTTTGATGATAAAAAATAATGTCGATTGAATTATCTCATTATTCATTGAATATTTTGAATGTTGCTATTATCTGTGAGTACTAACATTTCAGAGAGACATATTGCTCAAGATAATAAAAGACTTGACACTGGGTAGAATAGGATGTGAAGTCTATAACTTTGTATTTTTTTATATTTTTTTCATTTCTTGAGTTTGGCAACAAAATATGCAAGCAAACTGAGTAACCATGCACACATTGGGGAAGAGTATTTTTAAAGGGAAAAATTATTTTTTTCTGTAGAATGTACTGTAGAATTTTAAATTGTACTATACAATATACTATGGCATAAACAACTATTTTTTGTGAACTAATCGTACTGTACGATCTTAATTGTACTGTACGATTCATTTTTAATCTGAAACTCTAGCTTCCAGATTAATTTAAGCCAATTTTTAAATTATTAAATTTTAAATTGTTCGTACTGTACGACCCTATCGTATTATATGATTATTTGAATACTTGCTCAAATTAACCCCCATGATTAGTCAATTAAAATCAAGGTTTCGTTAATGATTGGTAATCATACTGTATGACCCAGTTCATACCATACGATGAATTGAGGCTATTTTGGTCATCCCGTAGATTATTTCGATGATACCTTGATTTTTGAACTAATCGTACTAAACGATGTATATATATTACTGGACAATCTGAAGATTTAACATATCATATTATATGATTTCAATCATACTAGATGATGAACAGAGATGAATTTCTCTCCTCCTAGCGTTCATCTTATACGAACATAAGAAATTTACCATATCATACTTGATGATATTTGTATCATACTTTATGATGTAGTTTAGAATTATTACCTGTTCATACTCCTTCATATCAGGATGAAAGCTATTTTGAACTAATCGTACATTACAATCTTGGATCATACTATATTAATAAAAATGGCTAAATAAAAAAATTAGGTTTTATTAAAGCTGATATATATGTATTATTTTTTTTTTTTTTAAAGAAGAGAGAGGAATGTGACAAGGAAGGGGAAACTCTCGAGAGGGAGCCACTTGAAGAGATTTAGGGCTTGTGAGAGGAAAGAGAAGGTGAGTTTATGAGGGGGAAGGAGTGTGAAGCGATCACATGATTTCTCCTAGCCTGCTGCACGCTTACTCCTCCTATGGCCTAGGTAAATCTTGGGGGAGAGCCTTCAAGGTCGATGTCCTCAAAGGTCCTCTGCCTACTCTCTTAGAGGGAGAAAAGTGAGAAAGTCCATTATCATCACTAAGAGGGTGACATAGCATTTGGTACTCTACCATACTGAGGAAGGTAAAAATGAGGTTGTGTAAAGCTTCTCTACCTTGCTGTGGGGGTAAAATGATAATTATTTTTTAGTAGTGAAATTCTCGGAGTGGAGGACTCTAGAGAGTGACGTAGATCAAGTGACCAAACCACTATGAATCTTATGGTGTGCTTTTTCCATTTACTATTTTTACTTTCTTTTTGCATCCTATAATTGATATAACTGCTTGTTCAGAGTATTATTGTAGAACCTTATTGTGTGATTTAGAATTTCATCACCGCTATTACAATCTTGTTTAAAAACTAGCTTCCACTTCGACTTAGTTAAATTATTTTTTAAAAACTAAAAAAAATAAAACTTTTGTTTAGGCTTTGTTCTTTACTTCAAAAAATACCAATTCACCCCCCTCTTGGCGCATCTCGTACTTTCACATCAGGTGTTAATACATAGCCATAGGAAGTTATGAGGCCCAAGTCCTTTAGATAAAGAAACAAATTTTAATTTTGGATTGCATGTAGGCACAATTTGAATCTTATTTGATAATGCTAGTTCCATCTATATTTTAAAGAATCTAATCCAACACTCCATGGATATAACACATAGACATAAGGCACCATTTCATTAGAGACCATGTTACCAAAAGAGACATAGAGCTACATCGTATAGCCAAATCAACTTGTTGATATCTTTACAAAACCACTAGCCTTTGAAACCTTCAACACCTTAAGAAACAGATAAGGTGTGATAGACATTCATGCTTGAAATTGATACTTTCTTTTTTTGTTTTTCACTGTTTGATTTTAAGTTTTGTTTTATGTATTTTTATCTTCTATTTTGTCTTTCTGTTGCTTTTCTTTTATTATTTTTAAGAATCATATTACTCCTCACTTTTGATGTTGAATCTGCCTTATTTTTATTTAGAAACATAAAGTTGTGATTGACTTCACTAAAATAATTAAAGGAAGAAATATTGATGATTGTCTCTCTTCCTCTAACTCCTTTAGTGGTGTAATTTCTTTTGAATTAGAATCTATTTCAAATCAAAAATTAGACTTTGAAATATAGATATTTTTATTCTTCCTATAGTAATCTATCTCATGTGAATACTATTCAAAGTTAATGAATCTCTTTCAAAATTTTATAATCAAGTTGTTTGAATTTATCATGTGGATAGGATTATATTTTGTAATGTACTCTTTCTTCTATGAGAGAGTGAGTATATTTTCTCTTATACTTGGAAGATAATCTCACAATTAATAATTATTTAAAGATTTTGAAAGGAAGCAAGCATGTAAAAATAAAAAAGACACAAAATGAGCCTAAAACTAAAAAGATGTGTAATGACCGCAAAAAATTATAAGATATATAGAGTGCATCTAAAATCAAAAGATGCACAAAGTACATGAAAAATATTAAAAAAAAGGCATAAAATGAGCCTACTATGAGTTAGATTACCTTTCTTTTAATTCCTTAAACTCTCAGAAGACTGTTGACTGTAAAAAAAAAAAAAAGCAGAACAAAAAAGTAGAGAGCAAAGTAACGAACCTGCCTCTAAGCTGGCCCCATTACGAGCAGTTGATGTCCAAATGATGCAGCTCTTCACTCCCATAAATTCCATTCAGTGATTCACTTAATAAAAGGAAGGAAACAAAGAGATTAAAAAAACTCTCACTCTTCAACTCCATCATTTATGTTTAACTTCATTGTTTCACAGGAGGAGTCTAGGGTTTGCCTTTCATCTTCCCTTTTCTTCATTGATGTTCAGCTTTAGCTTGCATGAGGCACAAAGACTGCATGTGGCTCTCCTTCGACTCCCCATTGTTGACGCCATAATGCCTAGTAAACTTAATATTATATTGCTCCCTCAAATAATATTTAGGAGTTTTAGTAAGATTAAACTTGAGGCTATAACATTATAGGATAATACACCTTTAAGAGATTATTTTATTTATTACATCTCTACATGTTTAGAGAAGTTTAAAGTTGATTTAAAGTTCAAAATTAGGTTTGAGATTGGTTTGGTGGGCTTATAGTGCTATCCTTTGGAATAAATTGAACCCTAATTAAAATTCTTAATCATATAGGTGCTTTACAGTCTGATTAAGTCACATATGACCAAAAAGGTCCTATATTAAAGGTCTACCACTAAGATAGGTAAAGGGAATATAAAGCACCACTTAAAATCAAGTTTTCTAAAATAATATTTTAAGGTGCCTGATAAGGCATATACACTTATAGCTAACCTCTAAAGAAGTTAATGGCTCACCTAGAATATAAGGGTGAAGTTCAAGGTTTGAGAAATTTCCATACTTTGATGAAGCTAAGGTCAAAGAGGTTTACCTAGGGCTATATGTAAAGTTGATGAAACACTAGGATAAAGCTTAATGATAATGTTACAAACCAAGGCTCTACATATCATATATAGTTTGGGTCACTCATCAAGTACCACTCTTCATGCAAGCCCATAGATGACCCATAATCAATTTAAAATCATGAAAGAGTACTTAAGGAGCTTATATTAAGATATCGGGTTCGGTAGTGGGCCATACGATTCAAGGCAGTTAAAATCTTTACAAATTATTTAATTTTATGACCATTATACATGCTTTATTTGGGCAATAAAGAATTTTATATATTTGAAAGCTTTAAATTTTATTTTATTTCTATTTTTAATTTTTCTTTATATTAGGATAAGTTATTAATCCATGTAATAATATTTTATTAGCTATTAAGGCTTTCTAAGGCTATTTAGGCTTGAAAAAAGAGTATAAATAAAGCCATATTTTTTACGCTTTGTTCCATTGTATATGTGTGTGTGTGTGTGTGTGTGTGTGTGTGTGTGTGTGTGTGTGTGTGTGAATCTTATGTGAAACAGCATGGTTACTTCTCTAATCTTGATGAAGCTTAGTAGTTGATCCCCTATACTTTGGTGAGTCCTTAGTTACATTTGTTACCCTTATTCCTCCTCTCTTACAACATAATTATCATCTCCTATACAAAACCTTAAGCCTAGCTTCTCTCAAATCAAAAATGCATTAAATTTATTCAAAACTCTCCTAAATGTTCTCCCACATCCCTCATAACATTTCAAGACCTCAACTCCCTAATAACCCTAAGATACCAAAGCCAAAACTCTAATATGGGGAGATAATTTCTTTCTATGAACAAACTAGTTTGAAAATGTTATAACTCCTTAACCATTGAGCTAAAATATATAAGAATACAACTATTAGTTTTGTAGTATGCCAAACCTTTGATTTAGAGTTCTTATCAATTTTTCTCCAAGGAAAACATACCATTTTATAGCCTAAATGTTTCAGCACCAAATATTTCTAAACAAAAATACTTGTTTCATCATTACCCAAAAATCCCTTCATCATCACCCTAAAGCAACACTAATCAAGTTATTTCGTTCATCATAAAAGCTCCTATAGACCTTAAATTAAAAAGGTTATCTCTAAGTTAAAGTAAGGGTCTCCTATATACAAAGGTTAGGCACAAGATTTGTTTTGTTAACATGATTCAAAAAAAGGTCAACAATAAGTTCATACCTCATTCATTTCATTTATTCTATATCACAACTACATAGGTCGAATTAGAAATGTTCCTTTTAATTAATATTTACTTTTATTTCCTTAAAAGAGAGAGATCATAACATGAGATTTTATTTCATTGTTAATCCTCTCCCTAAAGGAGAAATTCCATTTATTATATCATATGTTTGTCAACCTATTTTTTTTTAACTTCTTTATTTCAAATTAAGAGCCCACACTATTGCTCTCACATAATAATATAACTCCAATTAGTGACAAACCCTAATTCTCACTTTCCATACACACCATAATATAAAATTATAATAACTTGCATTTAAAAGGATTATACATTATCATGCCAACAAATATCATGTAGAATAATTATAAGGAATGTAAACCAACCATGTGTCATTCTTACATCAAAAAAAGTATGCAAATTATTGATACATTCAAAATGCAATAAATTAACTTGCTAATTTTATATATTCATCATATTTAAAGGTTGTGATCATCAAGTGAAAATCGACTAAGTCATGAAATTGTCAAATACACTACTTGTGTCATGTTAGGTGTACTTTTGCTTGAAAATTCTTAATGTTTTCATCATGGAAAGATTATTATGCATATATCATCTTTCTCAAAACCATTGCAAGGATAACACATAAAATTCAGCTTTTTAGAATTTTCTTTATTATGGGTAATTTAGTAATTAGTTCCTTTTCAATCATTCATTTTGTTAATATATACCCTCTTGTCTTGTTAGGAAGGGAGTTTTTTTATAAATTACTTTAGGTTGATCCTAGGAAAGTTGATTCTATTTAGCATTTCTTAGGAATTCAACAATCTAGCAAACTTCGTAAAGAACATTTGTCTGCTCAAGTAATTGTCGAAAGAAGAGTTTGGGTAGAAAAAAATTCTCCATTGAGGGTAGGTAAGGTGCTTAACAACATTCAAAAAGTTAAAGACATAGGTTGTCGGAATAGAGACGAGATATTTGAGGTACAAAAAGCTTTCATTATTTTTTTTTTTTTTTTCATTTCTTGATGATAAATTAGTTCATTTGCCAAGGAAGTGCTAATCTATTTATATTCTAGTTGGTTTTCTTTCGTGTGGATATGATTTCTAGGCACTTGGCAACTTCTTCACTGCTATTTAAGAGATAAGGAGTGTATCTTCAAATTTCTTGTAGAATAGAACCTATGAACATATCAACCATTGTAGAATAACTTGAATGCCAATTGAAAATAACATTGGGGCCTATATTTACTAAAAATCTTAGAAGGGAGAACAAGTTATTATGAAAATTCATTTTGAATATGTAATCTTCCAAATTTCGTAATATATCTCTTTTTTTTCCTTCTTCTTAAATTTTTTTGGTAATTGATAAGTACTTGCTAATGAGTTTTTATTATTGTTCCTCATTATAAGATTTTGTAGCCCACTTTGTCCCATTCATCCGATACCAATTCCATCACTCATTGCCTTTTAATGCTCACTATCAATCTACATAAACCATCACATAGGCTTCATTTTGGACAACTTTCTTATTGCTTCTTAAAGCAATTTTCTAGTACAAAAATTTTAAGTTTTATACTAAAAAGATGCTTTAAGAAGCAGTAAGAAAGCCATCCCAAATGAATGCTTAATCAACCTGCAAGCCTCAATTTCCAAAAGAACTATAGCATCCAACTTTTCATCACTACCAACATTAACATTAACATCAACACTAACACCATAGGCTTTATTCTCTATCATAGATAATGAACCTTTCAAGCTTAGGTCTTTGCAAGATGCAATTACCATTTCCAACATTATGGAGTTATGACAAACACTTTACTAGTGAAGTTATGTTTTTTGGACATAGGTCTATAATTTTCATTCTTCGTAGATTTTTCTTAGAAATCACTAAAATTTTAAATACTTTATATATTTTATTAATTATGTACAAATATTCAAATGTTAAGATAAATAAAGAGTTATATTTACATGCAATAATTGCATGTCTATACAATTTTAACTTAATGACTAATATACATTCAATTTTTATATTTTGTATTTGATACGTTATCACAAAATTAGCTTGATCGGGCACGAATCTCGAGGTAAAAGCTAGTTGGAAACTTCAAAAATTAATTTTGGGAGCATATGAACTCCGATTTCAGCGAGCTTACAGTCAAACTGAGCGTCTCGGAAATACGAACCCAACGACACCAATATCAACCCAATCCGAGCCCAAATGAGTCCGAATCAAGGGTTCAAAGTGCTGATGGAAGGTTCAAACCGCAATTTGAGTTACCAAACGGTCTTCGATTTTGACAAAATTATACTCGAATCGAACGGCTCGACGAGGCAAATCCAACGAGCCAAAGATCATCGAATTCCAACATCATTAAGGCCTTTAAATGTCCAACGAACGGTGTATGATCAAAGGATTCGATATCGGCCGTCCATTCAAATCACTCCCAATTCGCCCTTGATCTCACGCCTATTTACCGGCTATGCCACTCCAGAAAAACTATAAATAGAGCCCTCATTCTACACCAAAAGGGGGGAGGGAAGAGAGAGAAGAAGAAGGGGAGAAAGGGGAAAAGGAGATTCCTCACCTCCTCGACCACCGCCGGAGCTCTTCCTGCCGACTGAAGACGCCGGAACTCGGCTGGATATTCGGGAGAACGCTAGAATACTTCCCAACTTCCATGGAATGCTGAAATTCTTTCCAATTTACAAGAGAGTTCCCTCCTGACGCTGAAACTCCGCCCAAGTGAAGCCGGAGTTCTCCTTTGCCACCAAAGACGTCGGACTTCTACCCGACGTCGGACCTTCACTCTTCGCCAAGTTTCTACCCGACGCCGGACTTCTATCGGTTATCTGACTTCGCTGGACGTCTATGCGAAGATGCATTTCTTTCCACTGCTGGACTTCTACCTGACGCTGTCCTACTGATCTTCGTCGTCAGACTACAGTCCTTCCGACCTCCGTCGCCAGCCGACTACGGTCCTCCTGACTTACGTCGCCCGCCGACTACAATCTTTCAGACATCCGTCACCCGTTGAATACGGTCCTCCTGACTTATGTCGCCCGCAGACTACATTCTTACAGACCTCTGTCGCCCGCCGACTACGGTCCTCCTGACTTACGTCGCCCGCCGACTACAGTCCTCCGTCGCCAGCTGACTACGGTCCTCCTTACCTACGTCGCCCGCCGACTGCAGTCCTTCTAACAAAGCGAATACGTCGATAGTAGATCTTTGTATTTACACCATGTAATATACTCCATAAGATGTACATCAAACTAAGGCCTTACACCAAGGAAGGGCCTCATTTGTAATCGACTGCAAATACTAGTGGATTCGTTCAAACTGGGCTAGGCCCCGTGGTTTTTCCCCCTTTTCAGGGGTTTTCCACGTAAAAATCTTGGTGTCTCATAAATGCTAGACCATCTCTCCTTATCTGATTGCGTGCCGGATTTTCGTGTAATGCTAAGACGTTGAATATGATATTTCTCTACCGCCGCGAATACTCCTGGACGCAACAGTATTATTCTTTCAAACTCAACAAGTTGATTAATTTAAGAATCAGTTTAGTAAAATTTTCAATTATTTTATTTTTCACTGTTGGCACATTATTACTAATTTATTGTTATTTTTAATAATTTTTATGATGAGAAATAATCTATTATAATAAAATTTATTAAAATATAATAGATCAAAGAAATTATTATCTTATGATATTCATTATAATTTCTTCATAATAATTTCAACTATTTTTAGAAATAAAAAAAATATTCTTATCCCTATTCTATTTTTTGGGAGAAATTATCCCTATTCTTCAGTTTGAGATAAATATCAAGCTCGTGTGATCAGCGAGTGGGTCCTACTTGTCTGGGAAAAGCAAGCATCGCTCTCCCCTCGCCCGTTTCTTCTAAATCAATAAATTATTATTTTAATCAGTATGTTACCAATTATCGTGGTAGTTTAGAGTCTTAGTACATTGTTTTATACGGAATTAAATCTGACGCGTACATGGCCGGTGGTCTAGATTAATCGGACGGTGGGAGAAGCGGGAACATCCTCGACCAAACCTCACTACGGCCCATGTGACCAACGAAATTACTAAGTACGCCCCCGTCCTTTAAGTGTCCGGAGAGTGGTTCTAATGGTATATATTGAGAGTTCGGTGGGCATAATTTGGAAAAAGGAGCTTCGTGGAAAGACACGTGCGTCTAGCGACACGCTAGCACGTGCGCTCAACTGCCTCGTCGAAACGGAAGTGAGAGAAAAGTGAGAAGGAGGACTCAAAGTGCTAAACAGCTGGCAAATGTAACCGTTTAAATGAAAAGTACGATTCCCAAAATCCCGCTTCTTTTTGTCTCTAAAACCGGTACCCAAACTGCACCCAAATTTATTTCTGTCTGCGTGGCAACGTTTTATTGGTGGTTAGGAAATCAAGTCATCATATTACATTGTCAACGGTGCCCAAAAAGGTGGATGGGGAAGCGGCGGCCACCCAGGATCCGAGATTAATTATAACTGAAATACGTGGCGGATGACTGCTGGGGAATTGGTGTTGAATCTTTCGGCGATATGGTGATGAGGTGGTGCAAATGGACGGCCGTGATGGAGTCGTACTTTAACGATTAGAATGGCAAAAGTGGTTGTTGGATTGATAGCGATCGGTCATGAGGAGTTGTTAAGCAATTAGTTTAGGGTGTGTAAGGTTTAAAACTTATTAGGTTTATTATGGGATAAACCTAATAATTTAACTTAATTCTAAATTAAATATAATAAATTTATATTCATATATTTTTATTGTTTTTGAAAAATTGGGGCAAAACTCATATTTTAACCTAAAAAAAAATACTACTGTGAAAAGACAAAAAAAGAGATCAAGATGACTCCATCAAAAATTCGAGCCAGCTCAAAAGAGCAACAAAAAAAAAGCCTATCATCATGAATATAGATTGCAAGATGAAAAAAAGAAAAATCCTATAGAGCAAAGGGTCTACAAAACCAACTGAGTAGTAGATTAAAAAAAAAAAGGAAAAAGAAATGCAACATGTAGGCAGACTCAGACTAAAAAAGAAGGCATTCAGCTCCAAATAGAACACCCATGAAGTACCCTTGGTTGCCCTTGGACCATCCAAGGGGATTGGCCTAGATATGGGGGCATCAACATTGTCCATGGAAAACCCCAAACCTCCAACAAAATAGTTGTGGAAAGGTTGGTCGAAGTAATAAATCTTTGGTGGTCAGGATCAACTTAGAAATGGCAGAGGAGTAATTGCATTCAAAGAATAGATGTGAAACATTTTCATTGGAGGAATAACAAAAAACACAGCTCAAATCAACCATAATATTACACTTATGTAAGGCATCCATATTTTTTAAACCCCAACCAATGACAGCTAGGCAAAAAATAGAATAACAAATAACAAAGTGTTTATGTCAAAGTAGTTTGGTCCAAGAGCAGGATGCATCATCTTTGTGAAATTCACTAATATAATAATTAAAACAATCAACATCCTTATGCTTCCACATCAAACAACATACTGCAGAGTCATGAATTTGAAGGGCATTAATAAAATTAGCAAGAGAGGAGTGGAAAATAACAGGCACTCTTCAATTAACATCTAAGAATTAAATCCTCCAACGGAGCACCGGTAGGGTAAAAATTGAACAAAGGTTGAGCTAACAGAATAACGATAATGCATTCACCAATCCACCAATGGTACTAATGTAGGGAGATAGGGCAATTTGGAGTAATTTTGAATTGGAAGCTATTTCAAACATCACAAGCAGTCACATAAATGGAATTCTAGAAGCTATAAGCATATGTCAGAGGATATCTCCAAAGGGAGGTGTACATGTTAAACAACCAAGAGGAAAGAAGGGAGGACCAGTTATAGATTATGTTAATAAGGGAGCAATTTTAACCATATTGGATAGTGGTTAAAGAAGGGACGTAGAGACCCCCTTTGGCTTAAGGCTTGCAAATATTTTCCCACGAAACCAAATGAAGCTTCCTAGATGCAACATAGTCATCAAAAGATAAGAATTTAGAGGAGAGTTTTCTAATATGCTTAATTATCATTTCTTATGAAATAGAATAATGAATATAGTAGGCAATGAAATTTCATATGTTTGAATCATAGAAACTGCAATCTTCCTACAATAGATAGTACTTTTGCTTCCCAACTAGATAGTTTGTGGGTGATGGATTCTAGCAAAGGGGATAAGTCAGAAACTATGTGTCTCTTGGTGGTGATAGGAATGCCAAGATATGTGATATTCAAGGAGATGTTGGATAAGTTCAACACTTAGCAAATTGAAGATGGGTTAGGGATACTATGAGGTAGGATAATAGAGCTCTTATCATAATTTACATGAAGGCCTGATGAGTTGGCAAAAGAAATTATAATCTTCTCTAGCTTGATATAATTAGGAACATTAGATCTCCCAAGAACTAAAAAATTGTTTGCATATTATAGGTGTGATATTTGAAAACCATCCATGGATAAAACTTCAAAACCCCCATTAGCATTAGAGCAGTAACTCAATGATGAAAAAGCATCCATAACAATACAAAAGGAAAAGGGATAAGAAAATAACCTTGCCTTAGTCCCACATAAGAGGAAAAGAAGCCCTCCAGAGTACCATCAAGGTGATAAAAACATGTACACAAGAAATGCATGCTTTCCACTCAATAAAAATTGAAGGGATGACTTTTTTAGCCTTCCTAGCTAGTAAAAATTCCTTAACACTATATCAAGAGCCTTTCAGATGTCCAATTTGGCATAAAAGAAGCTATTTTTCCATAATAACTAAAATTAGAGAGGAGCTCTTTAGCAAGAATCACATTGTCAATGAATATCTGCTTCATAATGAAACCAGCCTGATTTTCTTTAACAATAAAAGGAACAAGGGGTTTCAATCTAATAACCATGATTTCTATAATAATTTTATAAAAAGTGTTGCATAAAGAGATTGGTCTGAAATCAATGATATATCTAGCATGTGAAAGTTTTGGGACCAAAGCAAGTGTCATGGCTTTAACACCCCTAGGATGATAAACTTTATAAAAAAAAGGATTTAACTGCCTTGCAAAAAAAGGAATAATAAATTTCCACCTAGATTTATAAATATGAAAATTAAATCCATTAGTTCCAAAGGCAGAGGTGGAAGCACCAAAGAAATTTACCTTTTTGATATCATAGTTAGTAACTAAAAGAATGAGAGATGAGGAGAGGTGGGTGGGTAAGACATTACCCAACATGAACAGGACGATATAAATATAGGGTGAAGGGGTGGGTTATAAAGGGAGTTAAAGTGTTGTATAATTTAATATGTCACTTTAGATCAGTTATGAGAGGGGTCCAAGAGAGAAAGATGGATCGTGGGTTTACTATAATTCTTGCTCATCTGGATTTTAGAGTATAAAAACTTGAGGTCATATACACCTTTAGATAACCATTTCACTTTTGCCCTCACAATCACCCAAGAAGCTAGTAATGCAAAGAATTTTGAGATATGATGATTTAAGGTTTTGAGGCTGGCGAGACATCCATGGGATCAGGATTAAGAAATTCAAGCAAACATCTTGTTTGTTCTAAAGAGAAGCTAAATGAGAGTTGATAGTTAAGGAGTGAGCCTAAGGCTTTCCTTTATTAATCAACTTCAAATTACGGAGATTATGACAAATATCAACAATCGGAATACCCTTACATGGATATGGAGAGAATCTTAGTAATTGTCAATTTTAGCCCAATAATTTTTTAAAAGAAACCTATGATAAGAGTGGTGAGTTAAACCATAATGAAGAATAATAGGAAAATGATTAGAGAAATACAAGCTTTAAATATAACATTATGAACTCAAAAAATCTTCTAACCAATCCCAGTAACTAGAGCTCTATCTAACTTAATGTGAATAGGGTTGTCAAGATATTGGTTGAACTAAGTGTAAAAATTGTCCACTAAAGCCAGTTATTTCAGGTTAGTGTCAAAAAATAAGAAAGTTGAAGTCCCACAATCTGCTTTGTGAAAGATTGATACCCCTTGCCTTTTTAGAGATGAGAATACAATAGTTAAAGTCCCCCATAAGAATCTAAGGGACATTCTATGTGGGAACCACAAGCTAAATATGATATCACAATAAGAGCCTTTCAACACTACAATTAGAGGCATAAATAATAGATAGGTGGAAAGGAAGATGGTTTCCTAAAGTCATCAAACTTGATATCATTTGGGAGGAAAGTAAGGTAGGAGAGAAATTCACCATTTTGAAGCACCACTTAACGCAGATAAGACCCAATTTTTTGTACCAAAAATTGTTATCCTCAAAATAAAAAATAGAGTGAGATTAGGAGAAGTAAAGGTCAGAGTAAGAAAACACATGAATCTTATTCTCCATCAAGTAAACCATATCAAGTTTCAAAGAACTGATTAAATGCTTACAACAAAGCACTTTTTTGGGGTTGTTAAAACCCCTAATGTTCTAAACAATGATGGAAGGTAGAGTCATTAGGATTTTAATGAGCGTGGGGGTTTCCTGGCTTGCTTCCCCTTAGTATTCTTAACATGTTGGGATGATGATGAGGCATGGTGATTCATCTCAACAACCTTGGCTGTAGAGATAAAAGTATCAACAAAGGTTGAGGTTGGTTGATCATCCATCGATTATTATAGGACATCAAATTTGTTAGGAGATAACACACCTAATAGGGTTGAAAGAATAGGGTTAGTGGTTACGAGCAGAGATTCTTTGGTGGGAAAATGTAGATTAGGAACTATAGGGTTATCCATGAAGAGGGAAGAGGAGGGAAGAGGAACAAAAATGGTTGGATTGGGGTTAAAAGCAGAAAAGATTAAAGTTTCAGGGTATTGGGGAAGAATGGCTATTGCATTGGTGAGAATGGAAGAAACCAGTGATGGGTTGGTTGAAGTAGAGACTGTAATAAATGTGGCAACTATGGAAGTATTGGTTGGAGTAGGAGTAGAAGAAGTGTCATGGTTAGAAGTGAGCAGACTAGTATTAGGCTTGGATTATAGATGATTGGGTTAGTTGTTCAGGGAAACACTTGGGTGGTGGGTTGTTGGGAACCTTTGAGGTGGAGGAAGTAGGCTTTCATGAGCATAGAGATGAGTAATAAACTAAGAAACTACAAAACTCACATGGAGTAGGCCTACATTCATATTGAATCTTCAAGTTAAAGACATCACCATTCATCCAGATTGGTATTTGGTCTCGATAGGTAGAAGAACTTAAAACTTGAACACTACTCATGCGAAAGTAAGGCATGTTTTTTGAACTATCAAGGCATCAACATAAAGAAGAATGTGTTACAACTCACGAATCCATCTTGAGAATATATATTTTTTTATGATAGCAATATATTATTATTCTATTAATTTTATCATTTTTCCTAGCATGTGTTGAACATTTTCTATTTATTATTTGTGTGTACTAATATTTTAGGAAAATCATATTCTAAATTGCTGAAGTCTTCAATATAGAATAGATTAGGGTTTTTTGTAACAAAGTCTGTAAATCTTTAATTTTTATTTTTCTTGAGTCTAAGAGAGTTTGATTATAATTGGATAACTGTGCACACACACATTGGGGAAGAGAGTCAAAACTTAAAATTTAAAAACTAATTGTATTGTATGATTTATAATTGTATTACATGATTTGTCATATTTTTTCCTTCAAAATAAAATTAATCAGATTATGTCTTATATTTTTTTATTGTTCATACTATATAATGTTAGTTCATATAGATGATTGGCAGAGTATAAAATAAGGTGCATACTAGTTCATCCCATATGAATTAATTGTTTTTATACTATGCGATGTCAGTTTATACAAATGACTAATAGAGTATGAAATGGGGTTATTCATGTTCATACCAAACGAAGAATGATTTTGTATTAACCATTCTTACTATACAATATCAATTTATATAATGACTAATAGAGTACAAAATAAGGTTAGTATAGGATAATACCAAATGAATAGGTTTAGTTTTGAACTGTTCATACAATATCATGACAGTTTATACAAATGATTAATAGAGTACAAAATAAGGTCATACAAGATTGTTCCTAATTTTTTGAATTATTTATATAGATGATCCATGATCGTACTATATGATTTGAAGTTGGTTCACTTGTAATTTCATGATTTTTCTTATATTTTTTATATAAGAGTCCTAAAAACTGACACGTAAAACCTTTGTTATAATTTTCTCTTGAGAGTGGCCATTAAGTGTGAGTGTTTGGAAGAGATTGTGAGAGTGAATTATGAGAGATCAAGTGAGGGGGAGTTTTGAGGGATTCACAAGGTTACCTAAATGATGATCACTTTTTCTTCTTCAAATGTTTTCCCATCTCCTCTAGAGGCTTTTGAGATAAGATCTTTAACATTGTGTTGCAGTACTCTGCTATCACCAGAAGGGTGAAAAAGGATGAAGTTTCTCTGTCATCATTAAGAGGGTGAGAAAGGATGAAGGTTTTTTATCATCACTAAGAGGAAGAAAAAGGACAAAGGTTCTTTACCATCACCAGGAGGCACTACAAGAAATTCATTAATTACTGATGGTATGGACCAACGGTTATGTAATCACCAGTATTAATGATGGTTTAACTGGCAATTAGATCGTTAGTGTTTATCAGCGGTCTAACTGGTAGTTATTTAATTTAATGCCGTCGGAATTAGCGGCGGTCAAATAAGCATCAGTTAGTCTGCTGGCTTAGTTCTTATCGATGCTTTATTGGTAGTTTAAACTGCAGTATTAAGTAAATTATTTTTGGCAGTCTTAACCATTGAAAAGCTATCAAAAAATGCCCTAAAATAAGTCATCCTGAGTCTTCCATTTCATTTATTCGTCTGCTCCGCTTTCTTCTACGCGACACTCACCCTTGTCTCCTCCACCCTCTCATGATTGAGATGCTCCCTCTAGCCACTGATAAGATTCCTTTGGACGAAGATCTAGCCCCCACTCCAGCATCAAAGCAAGGCCGAAGATCTCGCCCTGCTCCCTGTTCCTGCGCAAAATTGGCCTCCGAGTGCCATTAAGGTGAACTATTTGTAATATATTTCTTGATATGATTGGAAACTAGGTTATTGAAAATATATGCATCATACATTAATGGTTAATGGATGCTAAATGCTTATCATGGATAGGTTTTAAGTAATGATTGATAAGATTAACAAATAATGGATGATATTAGGTGGTTAACTTAATAATTCTTTTGATAAAATTGGCAGAAAGATAAGTATCAACTATTGGTTGTTAATAATGTTATACAATAATTAATAATCATTAGGCTATAATGGAGGGCCAACTTGATTTCTCTTCTATTGTAGAAGTAGATAAAGCAACCAAGAAGATATACATTGAATGTTGGTGTATAGTGGACAATAGTTATTAATAAATATTGAGTGATAGTCAATAGGAAAACATAAGAAATTAGGCAATAATGGGTGGTTATGTTAGTCATTTTGTTAATAGTTAAGGATATTGGGACATTAGGAAGATAAGTTTTAATCATTAGTGGCTAATTAATGGGTAATGAAAATCAATCATTTTTGAATGTTGAGAGACAATTGATGAGAAATATATTAAACAAGTAAATATTGGACATTTAGCATGATCATTTTATTAATAAGATGTAAACTAGATAATCAATAATATATATATATATTTCCTTCAATAACATAATTAATAAACCTAGCTGCCAAAGAAATTGATCTCATAAGGTTACCATCAACTCCTTGTAACATTCTTGCCATATGGATCATTTTAAGGTTTAGAAAGGAGGAACCAAGGCATTAGCACTATGGTTCACAAAGTTATATGGGAAGAAAATGTCATTGAGAACTAATCCTATAACATAGAAAAGAATTGGAAGAGAATTATCAATAACCTTTAATTTAATTATCTTCTCATATAATTTTCCTACTATTTGATTCCTCATTATAGATACCATTGATTCTTCATTGATTTCTCTCAAATCAAAGATAATTTCATTATTTCCTATTTTCCTATGAAAGGGACAAAAAACTACTATTGAGATCTTTTATGAGTTAACTGACATTTGGAGAATGAACAAACATAAAACATTTAGTGTAGAGAGTAAAGACTCTGCTTAGGGCATGATTATGATTATGGCATGATCAAACAATAGTTGACATGGTTGTGAGATGGTTGTGAGACCTATAATGCTTTATTGAGACACCTACAATGCATTTCAATTCAAGTAAAGTACAATTATTCGAAAGTATAGCACGTACACTTGTTTAAGGTGCATATATTCTAATAATTGATTTCATAACTATATAGGGGGATGTTTGCTTCAACGTCCAAATGACTATCCCAGAAGAGAGATATTGGATGTATAACAGATTGTTACCAAGTCGAAGAGAATTGACAGATAAATTTATAGAGGGAGTTGAGACTTTCATTCAAGTTGGATCTCAACTGCCTTCCTTTAAGTTTGATAAAATATTCAGATGTCCATGTTCGAAGCATAAAAATTAAGCATTCCTCATGCCCAATAATGTGAATCTTGATTTATATCATAGGGGGTTCTTCTAGACTATTGGATTTGGACCTTACATGAGGAGAGTACGAGCCACACAGAGATACTCCTCTGGGATTTTTTGATTATATAAAATATCTTCCAGTCTATCTACCTTATAAAGCTAGAGTTGGTGGACCTGTATAATTCGTTGAATGTATCCTTTTGAGAGGTAAAATATATTTTTATTAAGTCTTCAATATTTTTGAATAAGTTGAGAACATATGTTTATTAACTTGATAATTATAATCGTTTAATAGATATTTGTCTAAGTTGAAGAAATATGTTAAGAATAAAGTATGATCAGAAGGATCGATATGTGCAGCATATTTATCTTAAGAAACCACTCACTTCTGCTCCTACTAATTCGAGCCCAATGTAAGGAGTACAAGAACAAAGATTAGTCATAATATGGACTTCAATGTAGAAAAATAATCATAGACTGCACTATCAGTATTTATAAGTCATGTAAAGCCTAATGGAAAATGTGTTGAAAGATTTCTCAATAATTTAGAAATTAAAATGACAAATTTATATGGGCTTCTGAACTGTAAAGAAGTTGAAGCAATGTTAGAGTAAGTTCTTCCATAATGTGCATAATGACTAATGTTTATTTAAAATACTAAAATATTATTTAGATGATTTATCACCAGGTATTTTGTAAGCAATTTGCCTCTGATAGATTCTACGGATATTAAGCAAGTTGTTACAAATGTATTCTTAGCTTGGTTTAGATCTTATGTGAGCTCATAAATTTTAAAAATTTTATTTGAATTATATCTTATTTAATACCAATAACACTAATATTTAAAAAAAAATTAGGTACATAACCCTGATAATAATTATTTTGATAAAGGTTTGAAAGCACTAGCATGGGGTCCAATATGAAAAGTAAAGACCTAGCCAATATATATAGTGAATGAGTTCAGATTTCATACCAAGTCATGGAGTAAAGGAAGAAAAAATTAAAAGTTATGGAGTATGTGTTAGAGGGAATACTTATGAAGAAGATGAGTGTGATTATTATGGTATTATGAATGAGGTTCCTAACCTGGAGTACCCAGGTGAAGATGAGAACTTTATATATTTGTTAAACTATTAATGGTATGATCCAGTACAGAAAAGAGGCACAAGGGTTCATCTTGCATATGGTTTAGTAGATATAAAATATAGTAGAAGATGCAAGAAGTTTAATCCATTTGTGTCAGCAAGTCAAGCTGTTCAAGTTTATTTCAGCAAATATCCCAATAATCGTAGAGAAAAATAAGATTGGTTAACTGTCATAAAAATAAAAATATGGGGGATAATTAATCAACAATACTTTGTAGGCCTGTTGTATGCCTGTTGAAATTGTGGAGATGCCAACTTCAACCCCTAGTATTGAAATGCAGTTATAAGATGTGAATAGATCAACTAACTCATCAAGTGAGAACAAGGATGAAAGTGAATATACTCTGGAGAGCAATAAAAATATTTTTGATTATGAGTAGTTTTTGTAATTTAGAATTATAGTTTTTTATAATTTAGAATTATAGAATTATAGTTTTTGTAATATTTCTGAATAGTTTTTGTACTTAAGAATTATACTTTTTATATTCTAAGCAATAAAAATATTAATCATTATTTGTATTCTATAATTCTTTATTTTTATAATTCATTATTATGTATTATATATTCTTTATTTTTTATATATTAGAATACTTTACTAATTGCTTATTTTAATGCATATGACTTCAGGTGATGATCATCCTCGCAGATCCTTTGCCTCAAAGTTTTCTAAAAAAAAGTTGAGAGTTAATCCTAACAGACCTAGACAGCTTGATGAAAGTGAGGGGTAGAGATCAGTTCCACCAGTTATACCATCACCACCACCACTCAAGAGTCAGCAGCAGTCCCCTAATGAGCAAGGTTAGGGTCAGTCAGATCCACCTGTTGTTGCACCACCACCCTTTCCTGGGTACTTCCCTCCTCCGTTGATGAGTCCTCAATTTCCCACGCCAGATCAGGCACATGTAGCTCCATTCTATCCATACTACCCCCCACCAGTATCACAAACCATTCCATCCACCGTCCCTTACCCTCCTTACCCTTCTTACCCTCCTTACCCCCACCCATATTATTACCAATATCCGGTGCAACCAAAACACGGTGGACCATATAGACTAATAGAGGTTGGTGTTGGGGATCATGAAGCTGTAGTAGATAAGCATCAATATGCTAAGCCTGAGGGTGATACGTAAGTTTAGTTTATGTTGTTAAGTTTCTTATATTTTGATATATTAGCAAGCACCACAACAGTGCAAAAGTTCCAGTGCCAAAGCACTAATTATTCTATGGGCATTACAGTGGGTGCTACAACGCTACCTAATATTTTTGTATTTTCCTATAAATAGTAGTTATGTTTGTAAGAGAGTTCAATCACTTATCTAATTTAAATATTTTTAGAGTACTTCTTTAGATCTCTCTTAGAGTTAATTCTAAGGGAGACTATAGAAGTGTTAGATACAATCATTAAATTGTTTTAGTAAGTGTTTATTTGATAAGCTTTGTATGTTAAGGAAGAAGGAGTGTAGAGGAGATATATTGATCCTACTTGGTGTATTTTTGGTTCTTCTATGGTTTTAGTGAAAATGAGTTTGCTTATATTTTCTTCTATATTTGGCTAATTCTCTAGTTTTGGATTGATTAAGTACTAATAAAGATTCTTGTGCCATAAATTTAAATAATGTTTTTAATTTTTTTCGTTCTTTATTTAATGCATGTATTGGACATATATATAGTTAAAATTTAGTGTGAAATTTAGCCTCGATGGAGGAATGCAAGAACAACCAGGAATACTAAAATAGTATGTTTGCATAACTTGACATAGGATGTAAAATATGTTAGGTTCTTAAGAAGGTGATATAATTATAGTAGGTCAACAAATATCATTTTCACCCTTGTAAGCTCGATAGAGATCTAGGGATGCATATGCTCTGAATCATATTATATATAATAATTTCATTAGGAAAGATATGCAATTTACATTCATCAATCCAAAATACTTTAATTAAATCACTTTTTATTTAGATATTGAATCTCTACAACAAATTTTTTTATTTATGTAGGATAGTTTTAGAATTAGAGTAAATGGTAGTAGTTAATTGCTAAAAACATACTTCCTTGGGGGTTTGATACTCTACTCTATCACTTTACTCTTTGATTTAGCATATATACTTATATATATTAAGTGAGATTTGTTATTATTTAATCAAATAAAACCTGAGCATAAATTAGTGGAGATAGAGACTTACAAAATTTAATAATTTAATAGTGCACTCCATAGCAGCAGCTCCCATCACGTTTTTGGTACATTTATCAAGGATGTATTTTGCTTTTTATAAATTTTAACTATATTATTAAACTAATTATATAGTTAAACATATTTATGTCTTTTATTTTTAACTTTTTATTACTGATTGTATATTTTGGTTGCATGTTTTATAGCCAAAGAAAGGAATATTTGTTGTTTGATCCAGAAATTAAGGGACCCCTTCTTAAAATTTGAATGATATAAGATTTAAAAATAGCCAAAACCATTCTAAGCCTCTTATGGATTATACAAATCTATATTTTATCTCAGTCATTCTAAGCCTCTTAAGGATTATCCAAATCAAAAATTGTCTTCACTATAACATAGATATTATAATAATTTAATTACACCCTTTTTTCATAATTTTTGGGCACTAGGATAAATTCTTAAGAAATTGGCACATGTTGATATAAGTGGATATTTTGGAACCATCATGCATCTATTTTGCAAACTAATTTCACAAATATATATATATATATATATATATATATATATAATGGGAAATTTTATGTATATTTTTTATAATTTTTGGAGCACTAAAAGACAAATATGAATTTTATGCTAAAAATTTAATAAATTATAATTATATTATTATTTTATAAACAAAATCTTTATTCACTTAAAGAATCCATTTTGAAGCATTTTGTATCCTTTCATCTCACAAACAAAGAGCTGGAATAAAAAATAAGAGAGAAGTCAATAAAGAGAAAAAAGAGGCTAAGATTTGGATGTTGTAGAGCAATTTTTGCCTCTCGACCCTACTAAAAAATTTGCTCGTCTCGTTATAAGGAACCATTATCTTACTTCTGATTTAAATTATTTGATATTTTAAAGATTTTTATGATCAATTTTTTTCAAAAAAATAGGATAATTTTATATTGGTAAATTTTTATTGTGTAACTTTTCATATGTTACAGAGATTGATATTATGAATATTTTGAGTATTTATTAGAGATTTTTTGTTAGGTGATTTAAAAGAAATAATAATAATTTTAACCAATTTAAAAAGAAATTACATCTAAAAATAGTGCTTTAGTTTAATTAAAGCTTGAAAATATTGTTATATATGATATCTAGTAATTTATTAAACTTAAAAAAATGTGAACTTTTTTGCTTAGTAGGGTTTTTTGTTGCCTACCATTACAACAATTTTGCACTTTTTATATTAATCCTAATTATGCTTTCTTTACTATAATGCATTAAAATTGAGTTTGAATATATGATTAAGTAATAGCTGGTCGCCATTATTATTATAATATTTTAATAATAATGTGTGTGTGGGAAAAAATAAGAAAAAATTAGTTTTTCACTGATGATGACTGGAAACTGATTGACTTTTATAGGATGGTGGGCTAACATGCTTTTTTTTAAATATGTTGTTTGGTATTATCCTTGATTGGTTCACGTGATACAATACTTAAGAATTATAAGGAGATTATTACTATACCAATATGCAAATAGTAAATATCCTATTTAAGGAACAAACAGTTACTGACTACTGATTATTTATTACTAAAAAATATCATGATAGCCAGAACTTCATATGTATTTAGTGTGACTAATAAAATATCTATTATTGAGGCATTATTTTATTACTATATAAAATTATTATTATTGCACATACTTTCTATTACTACATTATTTTACTACTCTGGCCACTTGACTGCTTTTGTTATTGATATATACACCAATATTATTTGATACTACTAATTTCTTATACTAATACTAAGTATATAAAATACTGAGCACATAATATATTGACTTTATATTGATATAGAATACATGAATAGAATGTGTACACTACTGCATTAATTTACTACATTGATATAATTTTGACAGTCTTTATCAATACTTCAGCTTATCAATTTAATTAATTTCTCTACTGATTAAAAGTATTGATATGAAGATAGCTTTAGTTATTCAACACCCGTACTAGTTTATGAATTTCTCTTTTATACTGCTTTGCTGGCTTTTATACAATATTATTTTACTATTTTTATATTATATTACTACTACATATGAGTTTTACTATTTCTACATTAATTCTTCATCATATGACTATTACTGTTATGATTTCACAGCTGACATGCATTTTATTTTTTTCCTTATATTGAGTTCACTTATATGATTTGGATACATGTTGGGATCTTAAGCTCATTATATATGATTAAATGATTCAGGACATGGCAAGGGAGAAGGAGTGAGAGATTCACAAGGATCCTTTATGTTCAGGTCTTTATTAATTTAGCTATTCTTTTATACTTAGTATAGAGTAGTCTTAGTATGATTATATAAAATTTGAATAGTATATATGATTTTTTAGAAATGAATGCAGATGTATATTAATGTTTTGATTGATAACGTTATTTTTATTGCAATTTATATTGATAAGAGAAATTAGGTAGCTTTAGTTATTATATAATAAAAGAAAAAAAGAATTCTTTCAAATTAGATTTTGTCGCATCACAGTAGAGACATTAGAAAGCCTAAATGGCATCCTCTTAAAAGAAAATGTCCCATAGAGACTAGAAAAGGTGGACTTATTTTGGACCTTAGGTGCAATAAAATTTTGACGATAACCTGAATACCCATCTAGGAAATAATAAAAGGAATACCCTATAAATTTATCTAACATCTGATTAATAAAGGTTAGGGGGAAAGGATCTTTCCTAATGGATTTTTTTTCAATTTATTATAATCAATGGAAAGCCTCAACCAAGTTACCATTCTATTAGGAATTAACTCATTAGACACTATAGTTAGGCCTCCTTTCTTAAGTTTTTAATGAATCAGACCCACCTAAGCACTATTAGATATTAGGCATATGATTCCTATATTTAGCCACTTAAGGATCTCCTTCTTCACTACCTCTTTTATGGTAGGGTTCAATCTCCTTTAGTGATTAGCTTTTGAAGGGATTTCTCTTCCATCAAAATGTTGAGCATACAAATGGATGGATAGATTTCTTAATATCTTCAATAGTATAACCAAAAGTTTCCTTATACTCACTAACTCACTAAGATCCCTAATTAACTTGGCTTCATATTCTTCTCCTAACTTTACTAAAATGATCATAGGAAAAATTAATTTTTGACCTAATAAGGCATACTTCAGATGGGAAGGAAGGGCTATCATCTCTAGATCGAGCACCTTCATAATATATGATTTCAATGATTTTCCTAGGGACAAAGTATTCAACACCTCAAACTTCTCCCTAAAAAATTTAGGGGTATCACTATTTATATGCACATACTCTTCATCAACCTCACTAATCTCATCATCACTCAGGATATCTCTAATGCATTATCAATCAAAAGATTCTCCAAACACTCCTCTATATAATCATTAACCAAGTTAACTCTAAAGTAATCCTCACTTTGGTCTCTAGATAATTTCAAAAAATTTAATACATGAATGGTTATTTCCTAATCGTGAACTTTCATAGTCAGTTCTTCCTTGTGAACATCAGTCGTAGCCATACCAATTGCATTAAAATATATTCTTTAAATGATGGGTATCTCCTTGTCCACCTGCAAATCCTAAATAATGAAATCTACATGAAAGATGAATTTACCAACCTTAACCAACATGTCCTTTACTACCCCCTTAGGATAGGTGAAAGATTGGTCATCTAGCTGAAGGGTAACAATAGTGGGATAAACCTTTCCTAAGTCTAGTCTATTAAAAATGCACTAAGGAATTAGGATTATACTTTACAAATTTGGATCTGAGTCCTGTGATTTTGATGATAAAAAACATTATTGGATTCCTTACAAAGCTATCATAGGTTATTGTTATTATTTCACACACACACACACACACACACACACACACACACACACACACACACACACACACATCTCTATATATATATATATATATATATATATATATATATATATATATATATATATATATATATATATATATATATATATATATATATATATATATATATATATATATATATATATATATATATATATATATATATATTTGTGCACTAACATTATAGGTCCAACATACACTATGCAAATTGATCAAATCAAGGCTAGGTAGAATAGGGCTAAGTGTCTTGATGAGTATGCAATTTTACTTTTATTTATTTCTACATATCTTGACTCATCTCACGTATTTGGTGGATACTAAATACTAAAATTGGTGATCGTACACACACACTCACACACTCACTCAAGGGAGTGAGAAAGTGAGGAAATTAGGAGTATCATTTTTTGAACTAATCATAATGTCCAATGTATTTCATATTGGATGATTAGTTATTTAGATAATCATTAAAATGACTAATTGTATAATTAAAGCTATTTCAATAAATCAAACTAGATGATCTTAATCATACAGGACAATCAACTGAAATTAAGAGCTAAGCTACCAAACATAATTTAGGCAATATTTTTAAAATTCAAATGATTGGTATTATACTTTATGATATAATTAAATCTTGCATAAATTAATCAAGTAATTAGGGAACGATTTGGTATTAATTAATCCATGTATATCGTACAGGATAATTAGACCCCAACTATACTGTACAACTTAATCTTTGCATTTTATGATATTTTATCATTATCAATCATAATGGATGATAATCCAAGTCATTTGAACTAATCGTACTAGAAGATCAGCTCAATTTATTGAACTAGTCATACACTGCTTTATTCTTCATATAGTACTTACAAGGTTATTTAAACTAATTATAAAGTATGATCTTGTATCTTGCTGTACTATTAGTATTGATAGAATTAATTTTTAGAGCTTTTTGTGAGGCCTTGTATTTAAGCTCTCTAACTAGACTGATTACAATTCTTTGTCTATTGAGTGTTCTAGAGAGAGCTTGGAGAAGGAATCTAGGAGAGCTTTGGTAAGAAGAAAGGGAGAGCTTTTTTGTGAGGGAGTAGTTTAAGGATTTCACATGATTGATCCTAGTAAGTGTCTTGTCTTGTTTCCATTAGGTGTCTGTCCAGGTTTCTTGGGTGGCTCTGGGAAGAACTTTTTTTTCTCAAAGATTATTAGGGTTCTTTTCCTTTACTAAGAAGGTAAAAAAGAGGTTTAAGTTCTTTGTCTTCACCAAAAGTGTAAAAAAGAAGGTGCAACTTCTCTGCCTTCACCAGAAGGGTGAAAAGGTGGTTCAGATTCTCTACTTGTTACAATCCAGGATCATTAGTCTATGATTTTGATGATGGCAAACATGATTTATTGAATTATTATTTTTCTCAATGAATATTTTGAATATTCTTTTTATCTTTGAGCACTAATATTATAGGTAAAATATATACTACTCAAGGCTACTTGAAGCTCAAGACTGGATAGAATAGGATATCAAGTAAAAGAGTCTATATTTCTATTTTCTTATTTACTTTTTTTTTTTTTTTAGTTTGGCCACCTAAGAGTGTATGCAATTCAGTGATCATGTACACATATAGGGGGAGTGAGAAATATTTATAGTTAAAATTTTTATGTATTCATTATACTATATGATTAGTTATAGAGAGAATGGGCTTAACATCTAATTGAATAATTAGTTTTGATGAAGTAATCATACTTTATGATCTAGATCATACTGTATAGTTTTTTAATATCTAAAAACCCTAGCTGCTGGATAAATTAAGATATTCAAATTTTGAATTTTAAACTAATCATACTAAATGATGTGATTAATACTATATAAAATTTTGAAATCATACTTAAATTAACCCCCATAATTTTTCAATCAAATCATGGTTTAATTGATGATAACATATCATATTGTAAGATTGGTAGAGATGAAGTTTGGTCAACCCAAAGATCATACTTAACTTGAAATCAACTAACTATATTGTACGATGAAAGTAGTATGAAATGATTGACAGAGATAATTTCCAATCATCCAAGAAATCTTCTTGTCTAAATAGAGAGAAAGCAAACATATCGTGGTGGATGATCTTTGGATCTTACTGTATGATGTATTCTAAAAGTTGAACAGTTCATCTGAATGACGGTTTGCATCATGTTGGATTGGTCTAGTTTTTTAACTGTTCCTATAGTATAAATTCCAATCATATTACGCGAATAGTGATAACCAACATATATTTTTAGGGTTTCTTGAAGCCTAATACATACATAAGCATTATTTTTAGAATCTTGTAGAAATAATATAGGATTGTGTAACTGCTTAAGGAATTTTAAGAGAGATCAATGGTTTGAGAGGAAGGAGAAGGAGAGGTGAGCATGAGAAGATCACATGGTTGCTCCAGGCTAGCTTCACTCTTGCTCCTCTTATGGCTTTGGTGAGTCCTTGAAGGCTCTTTTGGGAAAAAGGCTTCTAATTCAAGTCCTCAAGGTATTCTGCCTTCTCTAGGAGAGAGAAAAAGATTGGATGTATGCTAACTTCTCTAGGAGAAAGAAAATGCTTTGGGTTCTCTACCTTCTCCAGGAGGCAGGAAAATAATTCAAGGTCCGTTGTCATCATCATGGAACGTGACATAGCTTATGGCAATCCATCGCATCAACTTTAGTGAAAAAATTAGACTATAAGAGCTATTCCATCTTGCTGTGTGAGTAAAAGGAGAGTCACTTTATGTTATTGTAATACCCATAGTGGAGGACTCTTGGGAGTAGCGTACTTCAAGGTTGACCGAAACACTACAAAAACTTTTAGTGTGCTTTTTAATTTTTTGTATTTTTATTTTTTTCCAATTTTCTTTCTTTGCAAGTTAAGCTTATTATTTTCAATCTTATCAATTAATTTCATCGAGTGTAACATTTTTGCTACAAAAATATTTTCATATTTAAAAAAACATAAAAAAAAAAAAAAAAATTATTTATAAATTGCTTCTTCATGTTATTTTGAGTAATCTATCTGAATCAAGTTTTTGGGTTATTTTGTTGCTAAAGCAAAGAGTAGTATTCCTATGTAGGGATTTTTAAAATTACCAATTCACCACCTTCTTGGTGCACCTCAGGCTAGTTCTATGAGGTTTAATAACCTTCTTAAACTTTCAAGTGGAATCAAAGTGGGTTTCAAAAATAAGGTTTTAGAAAACTTTTGAAAATGATTAATGGATAATTTTGGTAATGAAAATACTATGGAGTGTTATTTAATAACTTTTCCACCATTATTTGATAATATACCTTTTGATTTTTGAAAAATTTGCATATCTATTTTCTTGTAGTCTATAGATTATCACAAGTTGATATTAGTCCAAGAAAGATAGTCTGCACGTTCTCTTTTTGTTAATGACATAAAAACTAAATTACCATTTAACAAATAGAGTAGTGAGGATAGGGATTTAGCCCAATTGAATACAAAATATTTAAACTATTTTTTAGTTCATTGAAATTTGAATATTATATGTGTATATAAACTTGTACTACTTAAAAAGATATTTGGAGTAAACTATACATAACCTGCGAATGATCTAGTTAAGTAAAACATTCTAGGTTAAATATCTTACTTCATGACTATAAAATATATATAAGGTTTATATGAATAGTGACATCCCTACATGTATAGGGTAGAGAACTTACAAATTTTGAAACTGTTAATAAGATTATATTTTTTCTACCTAGTTATTATGTGCTAAGATAACTATAAATATTGAATCTAAAGAATTAAATGTTTACTCCATTTCTAATTTGCTTGGGTTACTCATTTCCTACAAGAAAGGAGTGAGTCAAAGCAAAATGATGTAACAGAAAAAAAGAATGAGAGAATTGTAGCAGTAAAACAAATAATTTGGGCAGTAATAGATCTGTAGTGAAGGAGGATGACAACATCACCTTAATGACATAACAGTTTAAGAGCTTTATGAAAAGAAATAGAGGTTTCATCAAAAACATTGGAGCAAATATAAAAGTAATAAAAATGTTAAAGTTTCATCTAACATTATTAACTTTAAATGCAAGAAACTAGGCCACCTCCAAACTGACTACCCCAACCTGAAGACTCACCTTGTTAAGGAGAAGGGTGGAGAGAAGCCAAAGTTCCAGAGAGGAGAGAAAAGAAATAGAAGGAATCTTGGGCTAACCCCGCTTCAGAATCATCTGAACTAGAAGAAGAGGATGAATAAAAAATTTTGTGTCTTATGGCTAACAATAATCTTGATCAATCTAATCAAGATGAGGTATGTCAACTTTCCTATCATGAATTACTCATTATTTTAGAAAAAAATCATGATTCATATAAGAAGCTAAAATGATGCATGTTAGTCTCAATATTAAATTTTATACCTTGCAAAAAGAGCAAGCTAGTTTAATTATTGAGCATTTTAATTTATATAGTGATCAAATGGCCTTGTTAGACAAATATGATGACTTGAACAAGAAGATTGATAGAAAATTCCTTTGCACGCGTAGAGAGAGAATATCCAAAATTTTTGGAGATTTTCAAAATTCCTTCATTTGAGAATCTCCAGTCGTGGCCATTGATGGTGGTAGAGGGTCGTCGGTCATCCCCTGATGACTGGAATACCTCTAACCCTGAATCTTCCATGCGTCTAACTCCATTGGATACAAAAGGTAGATTTTCTTTCAATCGCAGCATATCTCATAATTCTTATTTCAATAATATTCTTCTAATTATTAGATAAGGTTGTTCTGGTTCAAATCAAAAATTTTTGCTTGATGGTTTGAAAGGGAAATAAGTTGTTTCATATTCCTGTTTGGATCGTAAGTCTCTATTTTCTTTGTCGGGTTATCAAAAATTTGTTTCCTTTTTAATGTTGTTTCAGATTTTCCTCCCAAAGCCAATGATTTGGAGGCTTCTTCTTCTTCTTTAGGTTTTACATTAAAATGGAATAGTTGTTAGGAGAAAGAGAAAGATGGTGAGAAAAACATTGCTGTTGATGGATGTGTTAAAATTACTTCTTCCACTTTGATTGGAGTTAAAAATTTATCTCCTGATTTGGAAAATGTGAATGTGTGGGCTAAAAATCCACATATTAAAATAAATTTGAAGAATTTTTTTATGATCATGTGGATGTGGATGTGGTTAAACTTTCTATGGAGAAAGTAATTGCCAATGTTCAAGTTCTAAGGAATTCCTTGGCTGTTAAAATTCTAAGCAAAAATTTCCTTTTTTTTCCATTTCTAGTCTTGAATTAAGACAACAATGGAGTAAATTTGGTGGTTTTCATATAACCTCGCTTGGGTTAGATTGGATTTTGTGCTGTTTCATTCTTCTGAAGCTATGGAGGAAGTTCATAATGAAGGTCCTTGGTATGTTGGGGGTTTCATCGTTGGTATAGACAAATGGTCGCCTATTTTCTCTCCTAGTTCTATGAATGGAATTTCTTCACCCATTTGGGTTCAACTTCCATATTTACCTCTTCATTATTCGGATGAAGTTAATATTAAAAAAATTATTTCTAAAATAGGAACCCCATTGTTATTAGAAAGGCAACATGTTCAAATGGGGTAGAAGGGAATTTGCTAGAGCCTTGTGTTCGGGTCAAATTGAATTCTAAGCTGCCTTTTGGAATTTGGATTGAAGGTTTAGATGGTAATTTTTTTCAAAAAAATTAATATGAGAATTTATCGGTTCTATGTTTCAAGTGTGGAAGGATTGGACATAAAGATTATGTTTGTCCTAATGTCTCACCTGTTCTGAATCATTATGATAAGGAAATTTCTAAGAAATGAACCATATTGATGAGACTTCATATGGTCCTTGGATGCATGTGAAGTTCAGAAATAAGAAGAGGAAAAAATTGGTTTTTCAAAATAAATTAGATGTTGTGAAGAAACTGAATTCTCAAACCAAAGATGTAGAAAAGGTTAATAAGGAGCATTTGGTTTTGCTTGACAATATTCCTGAAGAGAATCTAAATGCCTTATCTGATAAGTTGATATCAGATATTGGGAAAAATAATAAGTTTAATGTGTTATCACTTGAGGAAGAAGGTAAGGAAGATGCTGAATATTTAGCGGAAGGCATTAATGTTGAAGTTCGGGTTAATGAAGAATCTTATAAAGGAGCTTCTAATCAAGACACGATAATTGATATTGAACCTGACAGTAATTTTGAAATTGTACAGGTTGGTTTATTAATTGAAAATGATATCAACATTGTAAATAGCTTAAAGGAAAATCATTGAGATAATATTGAGAATATGGCTACTAATGTGGAGTTGTTCTTGATACTGAACCGGAGGTTGCTACTCCATCGTCTGATGTAAATTTAAATTTTAAAAAGGCTATGATTGTGAAGGATAAAGATGTTGTTAATAAGGATGGTAAATCTTTCAATTTTAAACATAAGTTGTTTAAAAAACTTCAATCATTGGGTCTGTTAGAAGATCAACCAAGAAGAAGGAATTCATATTTCAGATTTAAGAATTATAAGTGGGGCATTTCCCCTTCAGCTCATTGATATGCTTGCTTTAAAAGAATGGAGTATTGATGAAGGCCATATAAAGATTTATGTCTATCTTTATATTGGCTATAATCAAGGTGGTTTTTATTTGGTGATTTGTGAAAGTTCAGGATCTTATAACATTGTTAAGATCTTGTTTCTTCCATTGGCAGCAGGAAGGAGTTTTCTTTAGAGATCCTTGTTCTCAAAGGATACATCTTTGATATTGTTAAATTTTTTTGAACATTATAGATGGATAGTAGTGGTTAGCCTACATATCATTATTGGTTTTTATTTTATGTTATATTTGCATAATAAGATAAAGTGATGAAGTTTAGGATTCTTACTATTTTTTATTTTATTCCTCTTTGGGATCAGTCGATATTAACCAACCCTATGGTTTGTTTTATTTTTGGTGTCCCCAACACCTCAATTGGTTTAAAATGAGGAGTAGTGGTTCTTATCTTTGTCATGATATTCTATTTATTGTAAATATTTTTTTTTTATTAGGTTTTTGCTTTTCAATAAGTGTTACTTACAATTTGTCTGGTAGGATAACATCATTAGTTGTTTTTAATTTCTGGTTGTAATAAGGTTTTTTTTTTTAATGCAATTTACATTCTCTCAAAAAAAAAAACTAAAGAAATGCATACAAAGGATTAAAAACATGCGCTTGAGAATAATAAACCACCATCTACCTTAGAACAACTTCATAACCCCTCAACATATCATGTATCACATAAAACTAGGAAGAGGCACCATGACCCACATAAGTAAGTAAATTCATTTCATGGTGTTATGTGTTACTCTTGTGAAATGTTATGTCACATAGCTCACACTTGCACAATCCACCATATGACACATCTAATGTGGAGGATAAAATTTCATTCATTGCAGTATAATATGCATTCATCTCATTAATCAATATATAAGGTGAAACCAAAACTCTCTTGGGTTCCTAAATCTAAAGTTTAAGTCACATTATAGGGGCTCTCTCACAAAAGTCCTAGTGAGAGCATGTGGTACCTGAATAGTGGATGCTCAAGGCACATGATTGGTGATATGAAGTGTTTATCACACAGGAGACCAGGTTAGGAGGGAAGGTGACACTAGGAGACAACACCACTAAGAAAGTGATGGGCTCAAGTATAATAGGTAATGCCAAAAGCTTTATTTTTTAGAATGATCTATTCATTAATGGTTTAAAGCATAATTTATTGAGCATTTGTTAACTGTGCAATAAAGGTTTTGACATCAAATTTTTTTTTGAAAATATATAATTAGTTTAAATGGAAAACTTATTTTAGAAGGAAAATAAATAAATAATATTTATATGCTTGACTTGAACTACATTGAATATTCTAGTTCCATAAGTTTGAAAATAATTGTTGATGATTTCTTACTATGGCATAGGAGACTATGTCATGTGAGCATGAAAACTCTTAGGAAGATTAACCAAAAAGATCTAGTTAGAGGCATCCCTAAGATAGACTTCATTAAGGAACATCAATGTGATGATTGCCAACTAGAAAAATAAGTTGTCTTAATTTTATTTAATTAAGGACATCAACAACTCTAGGATACTAGAAATCCTTCATATGGACCTATATGTACCTATTAGTACAGCCAGCCTAGGAGTGAAGACATATGTATTTATAACAATAGATGTCTTCTTTAGATTTACTTGGGTTAGATTCCTAGCACATAAGAGTGAGTCATTTAAAAAATTTAGAACTTTCTCCACTAGGACAAAGGAAATTAGGATGTGAAAATTCAACCATTCATAGTGATCATAGTAGAGAATTAGAAAATGAAAACTTTAAATTTTTATATCAAGAGATATGTATAGAACATAACTTGTCTACCCATAGGCCCCCTCAAAATAATGGAATAGCTTAAAGGAAAATATAACCTTGATTGAAGCTGCTAGGGCTAACTAGATGAATACTCATTCCCTAGATATTTTAGGAAAAATTAGTAAATACTACTTGTTATGTTTTAAATAGGATGAATGTTAGATCCAAGCTGAATAAGACACCTTATGAAATATAAGGGTATGACACTTAATCTTTCTCACTTGCATGTTTTTAGGTGTAAATGCTTTATCCTGATCAATGGAAAATCTTCCTTAGAAAAATTTGATCCAAATTTTGAATGAAGGAGTCTTCTTAGATTATTCATCCGTAGGAAAAGCTTATAAAATCTTTAATAAGAGGACTTTGGTAATGGAAGAGTGTACCCTTATGGTATTTGATGAATCAGATAGGACCTCTAAATCTAAACTTGAAGATGAAGAAGTAAAAATCATTCAAGGAGTAAAAGACATTGCTATAGAAGATAGAGTAGAACCTCATGAGCAACTTCCTAGAGTATGGAGACATTCTTCTAGTCATCCTAAATAACTTATCTTAGGAGACCCATCTGAAGGTGTTAGAACTAGGCCATGAACTTAGGAAGGAAGTTAGTCATTCTACCTTTATCTCTATGATATAAACCATCAATATGAAATTACAAGATGGACAAGAGGGGGGGGGAATAGTGAAAATTTTTTACAATAGTTAAAACCTAAGCACGAGTTCTAATATTTTTTTGATGTTTTAAAATTTTAACATGAAAATTTAAACAACCTTTTTTTTCACAAATTTTCTCAAGCAAAAATTGAAAAATAAAATGCACGCAGTAATGAAAGACAATAAGGAAAAAGCACACCGAGATTTTTATAGTGGTTCGGTCAAACCATGACCTACGTCCACTCCCCAGAGTCCTCCGCTCCGTATATTTCACAACAAGCAATAGCTCTCCTTTTGCCCCCCTTGGCAAGGCGAAGAAGCCCTTACGATACTCTTTTTCACCAACCCGGTGTGGCGAAGTGCCAAACTCTATTTTCACCCTCCTGGCGACGGCAGAGAACCTTCTCATTTCTCTCACCTCCTGGAGAAGGCAGAGTACCTCGAGGTCACATATGTAGAAGAGCCTTTCCCCTTGGAGATCCTCCCACAAATTCTTCTAGGGCCACAGGAGGAGCAAGAAGCAGCAAGTTCGGAGCAACCGTGTGATCTCCCTCACACCTCTTCTCCCTAACAATGCTCACCTTCTCCTTCCTCTCTCAACCCCTAAAGAACTTCTCAAGATCTCTCTCCCTCAGAATCCCTCTCTAACCACGTTCTCCTCTCTAATTCACTCCCCAAAATATGACAAGTTTTTCACATAAAAACGAGCTCCAAAATCCCTGAGATTTCAAAAGTAGTTGTTACTATCGTACAGTACGGTTTCTAATCGTACAGTATGATATGCATAAACAGACTTCGTCCTGGTACAAAGTGGTATGAACAGTTAAAAAAATTCATATAGTACGATATTAAATCGTACGGTACGATCCACAATAATTATATTCGTACAGGATGATAGTCGGACGATCAAACATCATCTCTGTTCATCGTATGGTATGATGTACATCATACAGTACGATGAGACAAAACCCAAGCGATTGTCCAGGACGATCTTGGGGATAATTATAATTCGTCTGTATTCATCGTATTGTATGAAGTGTTCATACAATACGATGTTCAAATTATAATTAAGCCCAAATTTGTTGCACTAATCATAGGTTAAATTAAGTAAGTATTTAAAATAAATCATACAGTACGAACATGTTCGTACGGTACGAACGACACAAAATAACTTACTTAAGTTAAAACGATGGCTAGGGTTTTGGATTTGAACATATCGTACAGTACGATTATATTCATACGGTACGATCTATTCACAGAATTGTCCTACAAAGCTCTGATCGTATGATACAAAATAATATTGTACAGTATGATCTACGGAGAAAGAAAAACTCTAAATTTTTCATTTAAAACCACTCTCCCCCTGTGTGTGTGCATGGTTGCTTAGACTTTTATGTATTTTGTGGCCAGACTCAAGAAAATAAAAATAAAATAAACTACAAAATACATTGCAGACTCATACTCCTAATCTACCCATTCTTGAATCTACCTGTCGTCCTGAGTTTCTTTTGATCTTTCCTGAAATGTTAGTACTCACAGACAATGGCAAATAATATTCAATGAATCTCAAGATAATTCAAACAACATTATTTGTCATCATCAAAATCTCAAACTCGGGGTCATGAGTTGCAACACAATATAGATCTCCATAGGTGTTAAATTCTATATCATAGCAATAAAAGAAGAGCTAAATCAATTTGTTAGAAATGATATATGGGGACGAGTCAAAAGTTCAAAGGACAAGAATGTGGTTGGAACAAAGTGGGTGTTCAAAAATAAGTTAAATTACTCTGGAATAGTGATAAGAAATAAGACCAAATTAGTTACTAAGGAATACAATTAAATTGAAGGAATCATTTTGAGGAAACCTATGCCCCACTATATTAAAAGTCATCAGGGTGCTACTAGCTTTTGATTACTTTAGAGGATTAAAATTATATCAAATGAATGATAAGAGTGAATTCCTAAATGGGGTGAATTAAAGAAGATGTGTATGTTGAGCAACCCTTAGGCTTTAAAAATTTATAATTTTCAAATCATATGTTTAAGTTAAAGAAGGCATTATATGGACTAAAAAAACACCTAGGTATGGCATGGAAGGCTAAGAACATTTCCACAAGATAAAGCCTTTATTAAGGGTAGCATAGAAACCACTCTATCCCTCAAAAAGGTAAGAGTGGAATTACTCATAGTCCAAATTTATGATGATGACATCTTGTATGGATCCTTAGATAAAAACCTATATCATGAATTTTCAAAAATAATGAGTAGAGAGTTTGAAGATGAGTATGATGGGAGAGTTGAACTATTTTCTTTAATTTAGTGTAAAGTGGATAGATGATATAACCTTTCTTAGCCAATGTAAATACATCAAGGACATTCTTAAGAAAAATGAAATGGATAATGCTAAGGCAATGAATACTCCCATGAGCTCTAATATATAGTTATATAAGGACCCAAATGGAAAGTCAGCAGAGCAAAAGAAACATAGAAGAATAATTAGATCACTTATTTTCTTAACTGCTAGAAAACCTAATATTATGTTTATTGTTTGTCCATGGGCTATATTTCAAGCTAATCCAAAAGCATCTCACTTAACTACTATTAAGAGTATCCTTAAATATCTTTAAGGAACCCAAAACTTAAAAATGTGGAATCCTAGGCATAGCACTTCCATTGAAATCATAGGATATTCTAATTTAGACTTTGTAGGATGTACGGTTGATAGGAAAAGCACTTTTGGAACATATTAATTTATAGTATAATCTTTAGGCTCTTGATCTAATAGAAAACAAAACTCAGTAACCTTATCCACCACTAAGGTTGAATACATGATTATGGGGAGTTGTGTATCTTAAGTCTTATGGCTAAAGTATAAATCTTAGATATTTGACTACCTACAGGCACCATTCTTATCATATGTGACATTACTAGTACCATATGCATATCCAAAAATCCAATTCAACACTCCAGTGCAAAGAATATAGACATTAGGAATAACTTCATAAGAGATCATGTACCTAAGGAAGTTATAGAATTGCATAAAATACCTACTGGAGACAATTGGCAGACATCTTCACTAAACCTTAGCCTATGACACCTTTAGCACCTTATAGACTAAACTAGCTATTATAGACATTCATGCTTAAACTCAAGATAATTCAAATTTTGTTATTATTTGAAATAAGCAATTCATATGTGTTACATTATATGTGCTTGTTTTTGTGTACGTTGATTTATATGTTGTCATGTTTATATTTTTTTATATTAATTTTAAAGTTATTTTCTGATCATCACACACTCACTCTTCACTAGATCATAGAAAACGTTTTCAAAAAAAAATGAAAACCAAATATTTTATTATCGTACTGTATAATCTATGTTTATACTATATGATATGACCATTTATGCACAAATCATATCCATTAGTTAAATCAATGGCCCATATGAGTTTAATTATTGGTAATCAGAATGTACAAATAATCATTTGTACTATGAGATCTCATGTGTTAGAATATGTTGGGGCAAGTTTAATTCCATTGGTACAATTATAATTTCACTTTGTACTACATGAACCACCATTTATATTATATGATCCACGTGTTGGAATCTGCTAGGATGAATTTAATTTAACTGGTACCATCATAATTGCACTTTATACTATACAAACACATGTTTATATTATACAATACATTCAGTCAAAAATCATTTAGATGACCCTCAGGATGAATGCAATTCCTTAAGATCATTTAGTATGATATCGATCGTACTATATAATTTGACAAAGTTTTTTTGATAAGTCGTCCAAATTATTTAACTCTTTTTATTTAAGATCTCTAATCGTATTGTATAATTTGCTCAAATACTATAAATTAGAAGATTATAAGCTTTCAAACTATTCAAATCTTTCCTTCTCTACATTCCTACATTCATACCCTAGGATTCTCAAATGGCGGAGAAAGAAAAGAAGATCAAATGACCCAAAGAAGGTCCTTCTCCTCTTGTTACTTCGATAATCTATTTTTGTCCACTAGAGATGAAGATACATATTATAAATTCAAGGAGGCTCAAATCCCCTCTTCCAGAATGCTCAATCAACCTGCTCAAAACTTTAAGGTGATGAACATCTTTTCCTCTATAACTCTTCAATTCCAACTCACCTTACGAATTCCTTTTAATTCTGAACTGCTCTAAGAATTCCTAGCCAACCTTAGAATGAATGATGAAACCTTCAGCATGACCTCTTATATATGCCGACAACCCGTTGAAATCAATAAGGAAGATTTAAGGAGTATATCAGTCTTTCTACTAAAGGAACTTGTCTGTAATCCATAGCCTCTAGAATTAATTTTGACTGGAGTGCTGTCAACCTAACCATTAAAACTGTGGCCTTAAATCAACATCAACTCTTAGTCCACTCCCTAAATCAAAATGCCCGAATTATCCATCAAGTTCTTTAAACTTAAATTATACCCAAAGATGGTGATCATGTCAACATAACTCCTCTCCTTTCCCTAATCACCTATTTCATAATTTTCAATACTCCATTTGATGAAGCTCAAGTGATAATTGACTATATCAAAAATATGACTCCAATTTGAGATCCCAATACCATAAGAAAACAAAATGTCACACTAGGATGTGTCATAGGATATATCTTAGACAAGAAATACCAAATCAACTACCCGTATCCTCATGATAATCTTCTAAATTTCTATATGGATGCTTCCTTTCGTATTCTTTTCCATCTTGGGAAATAACATGATGAGCTAGATTTTGATGAAGAAGGGGAAGTTGCTCCTGCAGGTGGACCTACACCACCATCAATACCACCACCTATTCTTGCCTACCCTGCCAACTCTCATGAAGAAATATTTCAAAGGCTTAAGAGATTAGAAACTCACCTGGACTATCACATTCATGAACAACAATAGCAACACGAGGAAGAAATGGGATGGTTTGGAGAAAGGTTCTCCCAAAATTAATATCAATTCACCTCCATCCATAAATACTTTAACAATCACCACCACTACTTGATCAGGATTTATCTTATTTTTAGTGCTTATTTGGTGTGTTGTATTGTTTATGACTTGTTTTATTTAGCTTTCCTTTTTCTTTCCATGTACCTCCACTTTTTGGTGATGTCAAAATGGGGAGAAAATGTATGTGTGGTCGTATGTTTTTTTAATAGAATTTTGTTTTGTGTTTTTGTTTTTGCTATTTTTTGTTGTTATTTTTGCTATTTTATTTTCTCTATATTAAAAAAAAATGCAACCCCTAATCTTTAAATCTATCACCTAGTAAAGGGGAGGTTAGGAGAAAAAAAAGTTATTTTATCTCTCAGCCAACATTATTTGTCATCATAAAAGGGAGAGATTGTTGCAATCATGATCCTAGTCTGTGATTTTGATGATGATAAACATTATTGATCAAAATTCTTATTTTTCTCAGTAAATATTTGGGATATTCTTTTTGTTTGTGAGTAGTGACATTATAAGTAAAATATACACTGCTCAAGGACTGGGTAAAATAGAATGTAAAATAAAAGTGTATGTATTTTTTTTTTTACGTCGGGCCACATAAGAGTGTATGCAATTAGGTGACCTTGCACACATAAATAGGGGGAGTGAGAAAAATGTAAAGTTAAAACTTTTTATACTAATCATATTTTATGACTTACAATCATATTGTATGATAAGTTATTAAGAGAATGGGCTTAATGGCTAATTGAACAATTAGTTTCTATGAAGTAATCATACTGTATTATTCCTTATGATCTGAAAACCCAAGTCACCCAATAAATTAAGTATGATATTCAAATTTTGAATTTGAACTAATTCTATTGTACGATGTTATCCATACTATACAAAATTTTGATATATTACTTAAATTAACCCTCATAATTAGTCAATCAAATCATGATTTAATTAATAATATGAGATCATATTGTACGATCTTGATCATACTATATGATTGGTAGAGATAAGGTTTGGTCATCCCAAAGATCATACCAAATGAAATCATGATTTTTGAACTAATCGTGCTGTACAATATTGATAATTTAGTGCATGACCAACTTAAAATCAACTAACCATACTATAACATGAGAGTAGTGTAGGATGATTTATAGAGATGATTTACAATCATCCAGTATGAATGAGAGGAAGCAAATAGATCGTACTGTAGGACGTGTTCTAAAAGTTGAATAGTTTATGTGAACGATTATTTACATCATACTAGATGGATCTAATCTGAACTAATCACATTATTTGAATCCAATTATATTATACTAATAGTGACATCCAACTTAAATTTTAGGGTTTCTTAAAGCTTAATACTTAAGCATTATTTTTAGAATCTCTTAAAAATAAGAAAGGATTATGTGACTGTTGAAGGAACCTTGAGAGAGAAGCTTTTGAGTGAGATCCTGGGTTTGAGAGGAAGGAAGTTGAGGTTGAGCATGAGGGAGAAAAAATGTTAGGGGATCACATATTTACTCTGGGCTAGCTACCCTTTCTCCTCTTATGCCCTTGGCGAGTCCTTGAAGTATCTCTTGGGAAAGACACTTTTAAGTCAAGTTTTTGAGATACTCTACCTTCCCTAGGAGGAGAAAATAATTTAAGGTATACTACCTTCGCTAAGATGGATAAAAAACAATTGTTTCTCTACCTTCTCTAGGAGATAGAAAATGATTCAAGGTTTGTTTCCATCACCAAGGAAGATAACATACCTTCCTCCACTCCGCTACATCAGGTTCGGTGAAATTGCATCTATAAGGGCTTCTCCACCTTACTGTGGGAGCAAAAGGAGAGTCACTTTGTGTTAGTACAATGCTCGGAGCTGAGGACTCCGGGGAGTGAATGTAGGTCAAGGTTGACCGAACCACAATAAAAATTTCTGGCATGCTTTTTCATTTTCCATATTTTATTTTCTTACATTTTTTTTCTTTGTAAGTTAAGTTTAATGTTTTCAATTTTATCAGTTAACTGCACTAAGTTTAAAATTTTTGCTACTAAAATATTTTTATGTGTAAAAAAAATTCTAAAAACAAAACTTCTATATAAATTACTTCCACATGTTATTTTAAGTAATCTATCCAAATCAAGTTCTTAAGTTATTTTATGGCTAATTCAAAAAAGTAGTATTCCTTTCTAGATTTTTTTAAAATCACCAACCCCCCCCCCCCCCCCCCCCCTCTTTGTGCTCCTCAGGTTAGTTCTATGAGGTTTGACAACCTTCTCAAACTTTTACTGCTATCAATAGGAGGGTGAGAAAGGATGTTAAAGTTCTTTGTCGACACCAGGAAGGGGAGAAAAGAGGTCAAGGTTCTCTATCGCACCATGTTGGTGAAAATATTTTAATGGCTTCTTCACCGTTATGGGGCTAAAGGAGATACTCTAAAGTTTAGTTCAATATGTGAAGAGAAGGACTGTGAGGAGTGGATGTAGGTCATTTTTTGATTGAACCACTATAAAATTTCTTATGTGTTATTTCTAGTTTTTATTTTTTGCATTTTACTTTTTATATCTTTTATTTAAGTGATATTTGCTTGTTAAAAAGTTTTTAATTATGCTTCATTATGTTTATTAGAATATTATCATCATTATTATAACTTTTGATAAAGTTATTGATTTTTGCATTTGGTGATAAGTGTTATTATTCTTAAGTTGTTAAAAATCTCAAAATCAAAAATAATTTTATGTTTTCGAGTAGGATTTTTAAGACTACCAATTCACCACCCTTCTTGGTGTGCCTAAGGATGGTTTAGGATGTCGATGATGGCATAAGATCATTTACTTCTCATAATAGTTAGAAATTGAAAGCTCGAATGAGGGAGAAGGGATTAAAAAAGCTTGGTGTGAAGAAAACCTTGAATTTGGCCTATTTACATAAGGTTGGGAATATCATCCAGGACGATAGTGAAATCATCTAGGATGATCAGGCAGACTAATGTCATCCAAACAATTGGTCAAAAAATTTGATATATCATCTAGGATGATCAAATTTTATATTGGACAATTAGACCCGGGACGGTCATCCTAAGGAGTCATCTTTTATGACCATTGAATAAATGGATCGTATTGGATGAACAAGTGTATCATCCAAGATGATGTACGATAATGGATTGACCTAATAGCATTCAAATCATCCAACTATTTCTTCCACGTGGATTTTCTACTACGATGCATGAATCGTACAGCACAGTCAACAATAATTGGTGTAGATCAATCATTGGATGTGCTATAACCAGAGAGATGTATTTTTGTTCAAATCATACAGGATGAAGTAGATCGTCCTGGATGATGTGAATAAAATAGAAGAAAAATTAGAATAAGGAAAGTGATGATCAAGAGTTTTTCAAGACATAAATAAAACTATATAGAGAATATACAACCACACAAAAATAAACAAAAACAACCATAAATCAAAAATATTTTTTTTTTCTTTTTTGAATCGATCAACACTAGTAAATGAGAAATTTTCCTTATGAGTGGATTAAAAATCAGTAAGAAATGAATTAATAATGCCAAAATCTAAAAAGAGTATAAAATCATTCTTATTAACCCTAGCTCGGACTCCTTATAGGTTAAAAATCTTTTTAAGATAGAAATCTAATTCAGAATAGAAATCAAATAAGAAAAGTGATATATTTAAAACTTCATTTTAGAAAAATATTTGATAAATTAATATAGCAAAGTAATCAATCAAAATTATGAATTTCAAAAAATAAGTGTTTGAGGATATCACATGGCACATGAATTCTTCTAAGATTTAAAGGTTTGAAATAGAATGAAGCCTATTTTTATAGGCTCATTTTGTGCCTCTTTTTCAATTATTTAGCACACTTTATGCATCTTTTGATTTGTGATACATGGTGTAGCTCTATGTCTCCTTTAGTATCATGGTCCCTAATGAAGTGATGCCTTATGTCAATGTGTTTGGTCTTGGAGTGTTTGATGGGGTTCTTTGAAATGCATATGACACTAGTATTATCATTATAATTGAAATTGTGCCTGCAGATAATCTTAAATCCCAAATTTATTATTTTAACTAGAGGATTTAGGCCACATAACTTCTTGAGGCTATCTACTCAGCTTCAGTAGTGGACAGGGCAACAAAGTTCTATTTTCTACTAAACCACAAAACTAAGGATTCTTCTATGAATTGACAAGTTCTAAAAGTTGCTTTTTTATCAACTTGACATCCTGCAAAATTTGAATCATAATATCCTATGATTTCAAGAGAGGTTTTATGCCTAAGATACTAGATTCCAAAGTCAGGGATTCCAAAGAGATACTAGATTCCAAAGTCAGGGATTCCAAAGAGATACCTAACAATTTTTTTAATAGCAGTCAAGTAGAACTCTTTTAAATGAGCCTAAAATCTAACACAAAGACAAATACTAAACATAATATCAAGTCTACTAGTAGCCAAGTAAATAAGTGATCAAATTATTCCTCCATATTTCTTTTTATTAATAGATTTTTCATTTGAATCCTTGCCGAACTGAATAGTGGAACTCATGGGGTGTTGATTAGCTTCGCTTTATCCATTTCATATTTCATTAGGATGTCCTTAATATATTTTAATTAACAAGGAAAGTTCCATCATCCTTCTTCCTTATGCTAAACCTCAAAAAGTAGGTCAATTCTCCCATTACTTATTATTTTTGAGAATTCATCACATAGAGTTTTATCAGAAGATTCGAATAAAATATAATCAACATAAATTTGAATAATCAGTAATTCATCTCCTACCATTTTTAGGAACATGGTGGTTTCTACGCTTCACTCAATAAAAGATTTTTCTAGTAGGAATGTACTTACCCTTTTGTACCATACCCTGGGTGCTTATTTTAGTCTATACAATGTCTATTTAAATTTGAACACATTATTAGGAAATTATAAGTTTTTAAAACTTGGTGTTATTTAACATACACATCTTCTTTTATCACCCCATTCAGAAATGCACTCTTGGCATCCATTTGGTATAGTTTGAATCCCTTAAAAATGCAAAGGCTAGTAGCACTCTAATAGCTTCTAATTTAGCTACAAGGGCAAAAGTCTCTTTAATATAAATCCCTTCTATTTGATTATACCCCTTAGCCACCAATCCTGCCTTATTCCTCTCTATTACTCTAGAATCATTCACTTTATTTTTAAAATCCCATTTAGTTTCAACCGTACTCTAGTCCTTAGGTCTTTCAACTAGCTCCCAAACATCATTCTTTATAAATTAATTTAGTTCTTCTTGTATTATTAAGATCCAAAATTAATCAAATAAGGAATATATTAGGTTGGATGATTCAGTCATTGAATTGAAGGCAGAGTGGTTTACCTCTTTTATATTTCCATGCCTAGTTCTAACACCATCGGATGGGTTTCCTAAGATCATTTATTTAGTATGACTCAAATAATATCTCCATTCTCTAGGCAAAGTATTTTCATGTTTTACCCTTTCCTCCAAATTTACAAATTCTAATCTTTGGGTGATTTCCATAACCTCCTATTCTTCTACCCTAGACCCTACATAATTATCAAATTTATCAAACACAATATGAGTGGTCTCCTCAACTACCAGTGTTCTTTTATTGAAGACTCTATAGGATTTCCCAATACTTGAGTAACCTATGAATACTCCATCAAATTTTGGGTTAAACTTTTCTAGTTGAGATTTCCTATTATTCAGAATAAACACTATACATCCAAACACATGGAGGTGAGAGAGGTTGGGTGTACTACCCTTCAGAATTTCATAAGGTGTCTTATTCAGTTGGGATCTAATATTCACCCTATTTAGAACATAACATGTTATATTCACCACTTCTACCAAAAAGTATTTTGGAAGTGAGTATTCAGCTAACATGGCTGTAGCAGCTTCTACTAGGGTTATGTTCTTTCTTTCAACTACCCCATTCTGTTAAGGGGTCCTAAGAGCTAAAAAGTTATGGTTTATCCCTAGCTCCTTATAAAAAGATTCAAATTTTTCATTCTCAAATTCTCCATCATGATCTCTATGAATTGTTAGAGTTTCACAACCTAGCTTCCTTTGAATCCAAGTGGAAAAAGACTTAAACTCCTCAAATGATTCACTTTCATGAGATAGGAATCTAACCCAAGTAAACCTTGAATAATCATTAATAATCACATACCCAAAGACTTTCCCTCTTAAGCTTGCAGTACTAACAAATCCAAAGAGATCCAAGTGGAGGACTTCTAAGGGTTTTCTAGTGTTAATGTCTTTGATTGAGTGGAAAGAGGATTTGACTTGCTTTCTTAACTGACAAGCATCACACAGGTGATCCTTAGTGAACTCTAGTTTGGGTATCCCTTCGACTAAATCTAAGGCTTTCATACTTACATGATATAATCTCCTATGTCACAACCAAGATTCATCAGCAACATTTTTTAAGCAAAGAGTAGTGTCAGATTTAATGAAATTTAAATCAAGCATGTAGAAGTTATTGATCATTTTCCCCTACAAAATAATGTTGTTATTCAAGCTTATTATGAAGCTGATAGATAGAAATTTTATGCTAAAGCCTTTATCATATAGCTGACTAATGCTGGGTAAGTTATGTTTCAAGTCATCAACTAGTAAAATATTTTCCATAATGAATTTTTTAGAGTTTTTAATTATATCCAACCCCACCACTCTCCTAGTGATGTTATCTCCAAGTGTTACCTTTCCTCCTACCCTAACCTCTAATGAAATGAATTAATTTGCATCTCCAGTCATATGTCTTGAACATCTATTATCCATGTATCACATGCTCTCATGAGGCCCTCTATGAGAGCACACCTATAAAATCATCAGATGTCATATTTGGAAACCCAAATAGATTTGAGTCTCATCTTATGGAAAGAAGAATGAAATGCATGCATGTTATGCAGTGAATTTTAAAGTATTGGTTTCCACTCCAAATATGTTTTATGATGAATGGTGTAAGTGTGGGAGATATGTCCTAGCATGCCACAAGAAAAATATCTAACACCAATTTTTTTATTTTCTGTGAAAGCAGTTAATTTATCTTCTAAAAACTAATTTTTATTTTCAAGAATTTACTTTACTATTTTCAAGGAAAGCTACTTATTTTTTAAATTAGTTGTAAGAGTACATAAGTCCTTATATATTGTTTCTAATTTAACATATAAACTTTTCAACGAATCATGTTCATTTGTTAAATCAAGATGCTTTTCATTTAATTCATCAAATTCATCACGCAAAATCAAATAATTGGTATCTAAAGTGGAATAATTTTTTTCTTAGGTATTTATGCTCTTTTTGTAGAGTTAAAAAATTAGTTTTAAGACTAGCATGCAAATTCTTGAGCCTCCTATATGAAGAATGAATTTTCTCAAAAAATTCAAGTAATTGATCATACGAAAGCTCACAAACATCTTCTTGATTAGAGTGATGAAGCAGTTCATCAGCCATTAAGCACAAATTTGTTACCTCCTCTCCTACTTCAGTTTCAGAGGAGTTTAATGCTAAGTCCGCCCAAAATGCCTTTTGGATCCTTTTCTTATCCTTCTTGAACTTAAGTGCTTTTACTTGGGTGAGCTTTCAAAGTTAGGTAATCAAACTTCTGATGCCCTGGCTTCATGCATTCAAAATAAATAACATCAGAAGAAACTTTATAACTTTTATTATTCTTACCTTTATTCCATTTCTGATGATACTTTTGCTTTTTCCTCAAGGAGCTCTTGAATTACTAGTTATTAAAGTAATATCATTATTTTCAAAACCATAAGAATCAATGTTAGAATCATTAGCCTTTAAGGATACAATTTTGTCCTTTTTCTTCTTACCTACATCAAGTTGTCTTTGGTTCACTCCTTGCATGTAAGCAATGAGTGATCCAAGTTAATCATCGATTGAAGAAATATACAAATCCTTAGATTCAATAATGATAGTAATTTTTTTTGCATCAAAAGAAGAGGATAAATGTTTCAAAATCTTATTAACTTTTTCATAGTTTGTTAGTTCTCTTTTTAAGGCATGTAGGGATGTAACAATTTGTGTAAACCTAGTATATATTTTAGAGACATATTTGTTAGGTTTCATGTGAAAAAGTTCATTATCATGCAAAAGAATGTTCAGTCTAAATTATTTTAATTCATTTATACCTTCATATATTATACATAATCTGTCCCAAATTTCTTTTCTAATGGAGCTAGTGGAAACACACATATAGTTTTTAGATTTTAAGGTACAAAAAAATAGTTCAAGCACTTAGCATTCAGTTGTGCTAGATCTTTATCATCAGTAGTCCAATCAGCAAAAGAAATTTTAGTTTTACCCCCATTTACTAATCTAAAAGGTGCAGAATAACCTTCCTTAACAAGCATCCACAAATGATAATCAATTGATTATAAAAGGTGGACATGCAAGTTTTCCAAAAATTAAAAGGTATATTATAAAAAATGGTCTAGTAATTGAATAACCTTAAATGGTGTTTCAATTTCCAAAGTTAGCTATGGATCAAAATTCAAAAGTTTTCTAAGACTTAGTTTTATAAATCCTGCTCTAATACCACTTGAAAGTTTATTAGGGGTATTAAACCCTAGATAACTAGCCCAAGGCTAACCAAGAGGGGGTGAATTGATAGTTTTAAAAATTGATCTAAAAAAAGAAAAATATTTTTGTTCTTTTTTAAATATTTTAAAACAAAATAATACAATAACCTTTTACGCGGAAGAAAATTAATTTTCATGATAATGATACAATCTGATTTTTCAATTATAAAACAAATCATGGAAAGTGTAAAAATAAAATACGGTAAAAGTAATAAGAAAGAAAAAATCAAATTTTATAGTGGTTTGGTCAAATTTGACCTATGTCCATTCCTTGGAGACTCCCTCTCCAAGTATTGCACTAAAACTAAAGTAACTCTCTTTTTTCTTCCACAACAACGTAGAGAAGCCCTTAAAAAATCTTTCCACTGACACATTAAGGCAGAGAACCTTGAATCCTATTTCACCCACCTGGTGTTGGCAGAGAACATAAAAATCCTTTTACTCCTTCATGGAGTAGGTAGAGAACCTAAATATAATGCTAAAGATGATCTCCCTAGAGCCACCAAGGAACACATGGAGCAACTCAAAGAAGATGACAAACACCTTACTTGGAGCAACCTTTGTGATTCCCTCTCAAACTTCCCCTCACAAGGATCTCTCTCTCTCTCTCTCTCTCTCTCTCTCTCTCTCTCTCTCTCTCTCTCTCTCTCTCTCTCTCTCTCTCTCTCTCTCTCTCTCTCTCTCTCTCTCTCTCTCTCTCTCTCTCTCTCTCTCTCTCTCTCTCTCTCTCTCTCTCTCTCTCTCTCTCTCTCTCTCTCTCTCTCTCTCTCTCTCTCTCAAGATCTCACTCTTCCTTCTTTAAGCTCCCTCTTAGATTAACTCCATAGCAAATTATTAACTCAAGGGTTGATAAAATTAATTAAATAGAGAGCCTCCAAAATAAGCCCTAATTTTTAATTCTATGCAACTGATCGTCCAAGACAATTGACGGATAGTCTCAGATGATAAGTACAAAATAGCCCTTTCAACTTGGACGATCACCTTCTCTTTATATGATTAGTATAAGTATTTGTATATATCAACTAGTATGATCTGGCGATCGTCCAAGATGATTAGTTCAATATACTATATTGATCATCTAGTATGACATGGGATGATGGGTGGCAATCTTCATATCATCCCGCAAACATCTCGGGACATCCAGGACGAAACTTGTGGACAATTAGAAGAAAATTATAGTTTTTATCTTGGACAATCGAGGATCGTCCTACAAAATATACTAGATCATCCAATACGATCCAAATGGATTGTCCTATATGATATGATTGAACAATTTAACCATAATTATTCCCCTAATCACCATATCAATTTAGGCATGGTTGTCACAAATTGTTCAGTATGATAATCATCATCCTGTATAATTAAAAAAATTGAAAATAAAATATTACCTAAATTATAATTGGCAGCCATTTTTATCATCTAAATTGATTATCTAGTATGATTAGTTTAATTACACAAAATTAGCATGGATACCCTAATCAATGTTTTTAATTTTAGCTAATCATCTAGTACGATTTCATATCAACCTAAATGATTAAATCAAAAATAGAAAAATTACTCTAACTCATTAAATTTCTCCCCCTGAGTGTGTGTGTAAGGTTACTTAGCTTAGGGTCCACCAATTTCAAGATTTTACTAAAAAAAGGTTAAAATACATTAAATTAAAATTACAAGTAAACTCAACCCTAATCTACATGATATTGAGATAATTTGTATTGCAAGTGACCTTGGTGTACCTAAAAGATTAGTAAGCATGGAAAATAAAATAGATATATCATAATAGTGTGGTAAATAAATAATAATATTTGTTGTCATCAAAATCATAATATTTGGATATATATTTCGAACAATACTAGCTCTGCATTCCTTAGGTAGTGATCTTTCAAATTCTGAGAAAGTGAACAAAATTGTTCAATGTTTACCTATTAGTTATGATTTTAAGGTCACTGCCATTTGTGAATCAAAGGATCTTAACATTTATTCAATAGATAACTTATTAGGCTCACTTATTACCTATGAGCAAGATATGAGTTAGAGATTATAGGATATATGAGATAAGATAATGGATAAAATGGTGGCACTAAAAGCAAATGAATTAGAAAGTGACAACTCTACTGCTGAGAAAGATGATGACATGCAATTCAAAAACTTCCTAAGAAGAAATAAAAGCTTCATCAGCAGTGGAACAAAGTATATAAGAATTTCAAAGCATCATCTGTTATAATTTGTTTTGAATACAAAAATCCAGGCCACTTGAGGAAGGATTTCCCTCTCACCCAATAAAGGAGAAAGGTGAAGAGAAGACAAAGTTTAAAACTGGGAAGCAACAAACGTAGAAAGCATTTTGGGAAGACACTGCTTCGAAGTCATCATAAATAGAAATGGAAGAAAAGGTAACCAATAAGTGCCTTATGGAAGATAATAGTCTTGATCATTATGATCAAGAGGAAGTATGTGCACTTACATATAATGAATTATTTAAAGTTTCTAAAAAAATTCAAAATGCATATAGAAAGCTTAATAAAATATATAATAGTTTGAATTCTGGTTTCTAAAGTTTGCAAAAAGCACCTAATAGCCTTGGAATAGATCATTCTGCAATAGATTAGGAGCATACATCTTTACTTGATGAATATTAAGTACCAAATAAGAAGCATGTTAATCTATCCAACTCATATAAATCCTTGAAATTAGATCATCTTGAGATAGCAAATGTATACAAATAATTAGAAACATGTGCATCATAACTAGATAGTAGTGAGCATGCATTAAGATTGGAAGTTGCAAATCTTGAAAGTACAAATTAATTTTTAAAAGAAAAAATTCATACACTACAATAAAATAGAATACCTACATTGACATAATGGCATAATCCCACATCATAGCATGTATCATATACCTCTAAAGGTGGCTATAAAACCCATATAGATTAGTGAACCATTTCCTAATTATTAAGTGTCATTCTTGTGGCATGCTAGGTCACATAGCCCATACTTCTACTATACATCGTATGAAACATCTAGTATGGAGATCTAAACCACTTGCACCATAGTATAGTTTGCATACAAGTCATTCATCAAGGCATAAGGTGGAACCCAAACTCACTTGGGTTCCCTAAACTACTAATTGATTGACTTTGTAGGAGTGCTCTCACAAAATATCTAGTGAGATCATGTGTTACCTGGACAGTAGTTGCTCAAGGAACATGACTAGAGACATGAAGCAATTATTTCTACTGGAGGCCAGATCAGGATGCAAGGTTACACTTGGAGTCAATACCACTAGGAAAGTGGTAGGTACATGTATAATTGGTAATTCTAAGACTTTCATTATTAAAAATGTCTTACTAGTAAATTTCTTAAAATATAACTTGCTTAGCCTAAGTCAACTATGTGACAAAGGCTTTCACATTAAATTTTTATTTACTAATTGTGTGATTAGTTTAAATGGAAACACTATTTTAGAAGGAAAGAGAATTAATAATATTTACATGCTTGACATAATTTGTATTGAATCTACTAATTCTCTTTGCTTGAAAATAATTACTAATGGATCCTTACTATGGCATATGAGACTATGCCATGCAAGTATGAAATACCTTGAAAAATAACCCAAAAGGGCCTCGTTAAAGGCATACCCAAACTAGATTTCTCTAAGGATCATCTCTATGATGCTTGTAAACCATGAAAACAAACCAAAACTTCCTTTCACTCAATTAAGGACATTACCACCTATAGACCCTTAGAAGCCTTTCATGTATATATGTTTGAATCAGTTAGCACTGCTAGCTTAGACAGGAAAACATAAGGATATGTAATTATTGATGACTATTCAAGATTTACTTGGATTAGATTTCTATCACATAAGAATGAATCATTCAAAAAATTTAGGACATTCTCCACATGGATTCAAAAATCATCAGGTTATGAAATCTTAACTATCCATAGTGATCATGGTGGGGAATTTAAAAATGACAAGTTTGAGTCATTTTGTAATGAGCTAGGTATAGAACAAAATTTCTCAGCTCCTATAACCCATTAGTAGAACGGGGTCGTCAAATGGAAGAATAGAACCCTGGTAGAAGCTACTAGAACCATGATAGCTTAATACTAACTTAGTAAGTATTTCTAAATAGAAGAAGTAAATACTACTTGCTATGTTCTTAATAGAATTAATATCATATCAAAGTTTAATAAGACACCCTATTAGTTTCTCAAAGGAAGAACACCCAATCTATCTCACCTTCAAGTCTTTGTATGTAAGGTGTTCATTCTAATGAATTACAAATCTCCATTAGGAAAATTTGGCCCTAAATCTGATAAAGGAGTTTTCCTAATATAATCAACTATAGGTAATTCTTGTAGAGGACATTAGTTATAGAAGAGACTACCCATATAGTGTTTTATGAATTTGATAGATTTGTTAAGCCTAAGTAAGAAGAAGAAGATATGGTTGAGGATCCCAAGGAGTAGAATATATTGACCTAAAAAATAGAGAAGGGACTCAAAACCCAGTGCCTATATATTGGAGATATTCATCTAGTCATCTTAAGGACCTCATCCTAAGAAATCCATCAATAAGAGTAAGAACTAGGTATTGACATAGAAAGTAAGTTAGCCGCTCCACTTTTATCTCTTTGGTAGAACCCTCAAATATAGATCAAGCTTTATCAGATGAATTTTAGATCCTAGCTATCCAATAAGAGTATAATCAATTTGTTAGTACTGATGTTTGGGAGGTGGTTAGTAGACCCAAAGACCAAAGTGTTCTAGGAACCAAATGGGTTTTCAAGAATAAGATGATTAACACTAGCATAATAATTAGAAATAAGGTTAGATTAGTAGCTAAGAGGTATAATCAGGCTGAATGAATTGACTTTGAAGGGACCTTTGCCTCTGTAGCTAAACTAAAAGCCATTAAAGTACTATTAGCCTTTGTTTACTATAGAGTATTCAAGTTGTATCAGATGGATGTTAAAAGTGCCTTCCTAAATTGTATAATTAAAGAAGATGGATATGTTGAGTAACCCCTAGGTTTTAGGAACTCTAAATTTCATAATCATGTATTCAAACTAAAGAAGGTATTATATTTATCGAAGCAAGTACCTAGAGCTTAGTATGAAAGGCTAAGCACTTTTCTCCTATATAGAGCTTTTATTAAGGGTAGACTAGACTCCAACCTATTCCTAAAGAAAGAAGGAGAAGATCTACACATTGTTAAGATTTATGTTGATGATATGCTATTTGGATCTACAAATAAAAATATTTGTGAAAAATTCTCAATAATAATGGGTGTGGAGTTTGAAATGAGCATGATGGGAAAACTTACCTATTTCTTTAAATTTAGTGTGAAGCAAAGGGATGATGAAACTTTCCTTAGTCAATCAAAGTATATTAAATATATTCTTAAAAAATATGAGATAGATAATGCTAAGGAAATCAATACTCTCATGAGCTCCATCATTTAATTAGATAAGGATCCAAAAAAAATTAGTTGACCAGAAGAAGTACAAAGGGTTAATTGGATAACTACTTTACTTGACTGCTAGTATAATTGATATCATATTTAGTGTATGTCTATGTGCTAGATTTCATGTTGATCCCAAAGAATTCCATATGACTGCTATTAAGAGAATTCTTAGATTTCTTCTAGGAACCAAAAACTTAGGAATCTGGTGTCCTAGACATAGTACTTCTTTCCAAATTATAGGATTTTATGATTCAGACTTTATAGGATATAGAGTTGAAAGAAAAAGTATTTATGGAACCTAGAAATTCATAGGATAATATTTAGTCTCTTGGTTCGGTAGAAAATAAAATTTTATAGCACTATCTACCACTAAAGCAGAATATTTAGTTGTAGGAAGCTTGTTACTCAAGTCCTATTGCTTAAAAAAAATTCTTGACCTTGGACTCCCTGTCGACAGTATTGTAATCATGTGTGATAACACCAGTGCTATTTATATTTCAAAAAGACAAATCCAACACTCCAACACAAAATATATATACATTAGACACCATTTCATTAGAGATTATATAACCAAGGGGGATATAGAGTTACATCATGTAGCTATTGAAAATCAAATGGAAGATATCTTTATAAAATCCCTAGCATTTGAAACTTAAGAACCTTAAGGACTATACTATGTGTTATAGATATTCATGCTTGAATAAGAATGAATTAGAAATTAGAAACATAAATATTTTTGTGTGTAATTTTTTTATTTGCTTTGTAATTGCTCTTGTTTTGTAATTTATATTTGTGATCTAGTTTTTGTGTGAATTTTTTATTTTTATTATCTTTTTAAAAATTTTTCTTGATCATAACTCAAAAACTAAAATTTCTTGTATCGTATTGAATGATCATGCATCATATTGTACAATATTCATAAAGTATCATATCACTGCTAACAACAAATCTTATTGCTCTGATTAATCAATTATTGGTGATTATATAGTATGATACATGTCAAACTAGGCATTGAACGAAATGAATTAGGTCAACATGATATTAAATATTGTATTGTACTATATAAATACTTATTTATATAAGATGGTATGACAAGTCAACGATTATTCAGGCTGACTCCTCAGGATGAACATCTTCACATTGATCATCCAATATAATTTCTATCGTAGTGTATGATAACACAACCTTTTTTTGTTGATCGAACTAGATAAATTAAATTAAATTAATCATATTATATAATATGGTTAATTCTATTTAAAGAGAGGGAAAATAAGGTTTTCTTCCCTAAACTCCTCTCAAACCTTCATATTTCCTCCCCGAGTTCTTATTCTTGTCAAATGGCTGGTGGAAAGAGATCTGGAGCTCTAGTCGAAAGCTCCTCCTGACATCTAGTGGCTGTTGTAAATCTAGACCAAAGTCCTATGATTTTGATGATTAATTTTTTACAATGCTATATTATGTTAATTTCTTTTATTGTATATCTATTTTCCTATGCACTAATATTTTAGGTCCACCATATACTTGGAAGTTTGATCAGCTCAAGATTGGGTAGACTAGAGTTAAGTATGTCATGAAATGTCTATAATTTAAAATGATATATATTTTTATGTTTATTGAGACAAGTTATGTATTTGGTGGATATTAATCTTGAAAAACATGCAGACACAGAATTAAGGGACTGATTTAGTGATAATATCAAAAGTTGAACTTTTTTGAACTATTCACATTGTATGATCAGCTAATCATAAAATCATAAAAATGACTAATTATGATAACCAATGCAAGTTAAACTAATCATATTGTAAGATGGAGATCATATAGGATAATTAGTTTAAAATAAGATCCCAGCTGCCAATCACTATTTAGATAACATTTTGAAATTCAAATTTTGTACTAATCATACAGTATGATTGGTATCATACTATTTGATGTCATTAAATCTTGCCTAAGTTAATTGTGTGATTATGGAATGATTTTAGATTAATTGATCCAATCATATCATGTAAGATGATTTGACTAATTACTTCTAACCTGATTTTTACATGAGATGATAATTTATCATCGCCACTCATACGGGATGATAATCCAAGTTGTTTGAACTAAACACATGATGCTCTAAATCATCCTGGATGAATGCTTAATTTTTTGAACTGATCATTTAACATCTAGTTTTTCATATAGTACTAATAGGAGTACTCTATGTTGGTCATATTATATGATTAGATCGCTAGAATTTAATTTAGGGCTTTTTATGGGGCCTTATATTAATCTCTCTCAAGAGACTTGTTTAAGGTCTTTGGTTGGTTAGTGTTCTTGAGAGGGAGCTTTGAGAAGAATATCTAGGAGAGCTTTGGGAAGAAGAGGGTATACTTGTGTGTGAGGGAAAAGTAGTATGAGGGGATCACATGGTTTCTCCAAGAAACTGTCTTGCCTTGTTCCTCCAAGTGTGTGTTTGGGTTTCTTGGGTTGCTCTAGAGAGACATTTATTAGCTCAAGGATGTGGTTCTTTTCCATCACCAGGATGGTGAGAAAGTAGTTCATGGCTCTCTACCTACTTGAGTAAGGAGAAAAAGATTGAAGGACTGCTACCATAGCCTGGAGGGTGATAAAGCTTTCAGCTATCTTCCACACTAGGTTTGGGGGAAGTGATTTTTGTAAGGGCATCTCTGACTTGCTACGAGGGTAAAAAGAGAGACACTAAAGTGATAGTGTAATACTTAAAGAGGAGGACTCTAGGGAGTAGACGAAAGTCATTATTTGATTGAAGAGCTATAAATCTTTAGTGTGTTTATTTTGCTTTTTATTCTTGCATTTTTATTTTCTTGCATTTTAATTCTATTATAAATGCTTGGTGGATACCGTACTCAATGCTTAGTTCTATTGGTTAGAATATCATCATCATTGCTTAGATGTTTTGGTAATTTCATTTGCTTCCACACTAAGTGAAATTTGTAACTTAATTTTCAAATATTGAAATATCCCAAAATGTTATCTTTGTTTTGAAATTATGCAATTAGTTTTTAAAATCACCAATTCATCCTCCTCTTGGTGTTCCAAGGGATAGGTTTACTTAGGCTTAACATCCTTATCAAACTTTTAGTGGATCCTCACTTTGCAGAAGTAGGTGACGAATAGGCATACAATCTTTATAAGGCTTCTAGGATCACACCCTTAAAAGTCATAAATTAAAAAGTTCTCAACTTCCAGGTACTCACTTCCTTTGCTCGCACCACCCTTAAATTCATCCTTACTCTTGCCTCCCCTTTCAACTTTGAACCTCATTTTGAATTCCTTGCAAGCCTTGAATTCAATAGTGAGAGAACTGCCCTTCAATCATATATCAATAGAAGGCAAGTTGAAATCACTTACTAAGACTTTGACCAATTCCTATACATATTTACTACTGGAAAAAAAGTTCACTCTATAGTTTCTCTCCCTAACTATGATTGGACCCCTACTACACCACACTGAGGGAGTCATCAGTCAACTACCACATTCTTCATGTTAATACCTTAATTCAAGATGCCATAATTATACAACATATCCTTCAAAACTCAATCGTTCCAAAAGCTAGGGATCATATACTCATTTTTTGTGTGTTCTTTTTATTCCTCATTTTAAAATAAAAAACTAAGAAAACTCTCTCCCTATTTTTTAAAAATGCAATTAGTACGGGGGAGCTTAGGAGATATCAAAATTTAATTTAAAATTAAAACCAATAATATTTATCATTATCAAAAAGGGTCCGATTGTTGCAAATATGGATCCAAGTCTTTTGATTTTGATGACAACAAATATTATTGGATTTTTTACTATGCAATCTCTTGTTATTGATATTATTACATATTTTTTTATACACTAACATTTCAGGTCCACTACACACTAAGCAAATTGATTAGCTCAAGACTGGGTAGAAAAGAATTAAGTGTCCTAAAGAGTATATAATTTTGCTTATATTTATTTCTATATTTCATGAGTCATATCATTTATTTGGTGGATACTAAACTTGATGATCATGCACAAACAGTCTCAAGGTAGTGAGACAATAAGAAAATTAAGAGTATAATTTTCTAAACTAATCATACTATACTATGTATATCATATTAGACGATCGGCTATTCAAATAATCATTAAAATTGCTAATTATATAAGTAAAGCTATTTTAACTAATCATACTAAACGGTCTTGATTATACATAACAATAAGTTGAAATCATGAATTCAGCTGCCAATCATAATTTAGGTAATATTTTAAAATGTAAATATTAAATTAATCATATCATATGATATGTATTATATTATATTATATAATTAAATCTTGCATAAACTAATCATGTAATAGAAAATAATTTTGGATTAATTGATCCAGGTAGATAGTGTTAAAATAGTTGCTATTTGCATGCTTTACATTTTTGCAACTTGTATAGTTTTGATGATTTCAAACATTATTGTTTAAATGTGTAGTTATCTCCTAACAATTTTAGAATATTTGTATTTTCTCTTGTGTGTACTAATATTTCAAAAAAAATCAAACTCCAGACTACGAAGACTTCAAATCAAATTCAATATGAGATACTTTGTGAATTTGAAGCTTGTACCTTTTTTTAAATTAAATTTAAAAGGGAGTGATTATAATTGAGTGAATAAAAACATACACACACACATAAGGAGATCATATAAAATTTATACTTATCGTACGAGATGATATCGGATCGTACGGGACGATCAGACAGTTATCTCATATTGAGCACATAGAACGAATAGGAACTGGCTTGAAAAAAAATTTTCTAAGTCCTATTTGTCCGGGACAAAATTAATTATCGTCCAGGACGATCTGGTCTCTGTAAAATTTTTGTCCAGACGAAATTAATTATCGTCAGAAAATGAGTTGCTCTCTGTAAAAGTTTCATCCAGACAAAATTAATTATCGTCAGAAAACGAGTTGCTCTCTATAAAATTTTCACCCAGACGAACCAATTTTCGTCCAGACGATTAACCGACTTAGAACGGTTTTCAGCAGTTTTCTAGAACGACCTTGTAATAACCGTTCGTACCGGACGAACTTAGTTCGTACGGGACGATCAGCTTGTACGAAGATATTTTGTACACATATACAAATAGGGTCGTTTCAAAGCGTTTAAGTATAATCGTCCATGACAATCCACGATCATACAGGACGATCCACTGCGTACAGAATTGAAAATTTGCAGTTTTTTGGCGGTTTTTCTTGTCTTTTGTATATATAGTCCAAATTAGACTGCCACCCAATCTTTTTGTCATTTGATCTTCGTGCCTCTTGAGAGAATAGCTAAGGAGAGAGAGTCAGAGTGCATTCAAAGGAGGATTCCTACCACTGGAGCGTGAAGGCTTCACTTTGAGTTCAAAGGTAAGAATCTCTACTTGTGAATTGGGATTACTTCACTCTTTTCTTTCTTCCTTCTAGATTTCTTGTGAGAAGATCTATCAAGAAGATCCGTTCGCTGCCGACACTTGGAGAGTGTGAACAGCCTAAAGGGTCGCTTCCTTCACTTGGAGAGTGTGAACAGCTGTAGGGTTCTCTGCCCACACTAGGAGAGTGTGAAAGGACGGACGGTTCTCTGCCAACACTGGGGTTTGGGTAAAAGAACGACGGTTCTCTGCCGCACCGGGTAGTGGTGAAAAGAGTGTGTTATAAAGGCTTCTCCGCCTTGCTGTGGGTGCAAAAGGAGAGTCACTATTGGTATTAGTGCAATACTCAGAGGGTGCCTCTGGGGAGTGAATGTAGGTCTGGTTATAGACCGAACCACTATAAATCTAGTGTCATTTACTTTATAGTTTTACATTTTCGCATTTTAATTTAATTTTTTAAGAACTCTGTGGTTGAAAAACATTTTCTAGAAAAACTTAAAAGAAAAAAATTTCATTTTGGTTCGACTTAATTTCAAAGAGGGATTAAAATTTTTTAAAACTACCAATTCACCCCCCTCTTGGTAGCCTTGGGATATTAACTTAGGCTTAACAACCTAATTACTAGAATCAACAAGTGGTATCAGAGCCCTGTTTCAAGATCATAAGTTTAAACTACTTTTTTATTAACGTAGATGGCTACATTCGGAAACCAAAATACACCTGAAGGTTACTCTATAACTAGACCTCCACTGTTTGACAATATACCTTTTGATTTATTGGAAAACATACATGTCTACTTTCTTACAGTCACTTGATTATCGTATGTGGATTCTAGTCCATGAAGGTTACACAAAACCAACTAGATTAGTTGATGGAGTTAGGGTAGAAATACCTTTTGCAGATTGGACTATAGAAGAACGTGACTTAGCACAACTAAATGCCAAATGTTTAAATAGCTTCTTTTATGCTTTAAAATCTGAAAACTACACGCAGGTTTCCACTTTCAAAAGTGGAAAAGACATATGGGATAGACTTTGTATAACTTATGAAGGGACAAATGAGGTTAAGCAATTAAGACTCAATATCTTGTTACATGACTATGAATTATTTCGCATGAAATCTAATGAATCTATTTCAGACATGTACACAAGATTTACACAAATTGTCACTTCTTTGCATGCACTTGGTAGGGAATTAACTAATGCTGAAATGGTTAATAAAATTCTTTGATGTTTACCTACTGCTTATGATGCTAAAATTACTGCAATTACAGAGTCTAAAGATCTAAACATATATTCTATTGACAATCTTCTTGGTTCACTCATTGCTTTTAAGCAAGGAGTAAGTCAAAGAAAGATTGATGCAGGTGAACCACGAAAGGAGAAGAATATTGCACTAAAGGTGGAAGAGTCAGAGAGTGAACACTCACAACCTGAGGATGAAGACGATATTGCATTGATGACTAGACAATTCAGAAGCTTTTTAAAGAGGAAGCAGAAGAGACGCCAGCAATGGAATAGAGGTAAGTTTAACAGAAATGACAAGGTTTCTAATGAAGTAATTTCTTATGAATGTAAGAAATCAGGTCATATAAAGACTGATTGCCCAAAACTCAAAGCCACTCCTAGCAAGGAGAAGGTAGAGGAGAAACCAATGGTAAAGAAGGGCAAGAAGAAGTTTCAAAGAGCTTTCTGGGCGGACTTAGCTTCAGATTCATCTGAGACTGAAAAAGAAGAAGATGTCACCAACCTTTGCTTGATGGCAGATAATGTTGATCAATCAGATCAAGAAGAGGTATGTGACTTAACTTATAATGAATTATTTGAAGTTTCTGAATACATGCATGATGCATATAGGAAAATAAAAAAGATGCATGCTAATGTAAGTTTTGAATTGGAAGAGCTTAATAAGGAACATGAAATCCTTAGGAAAGATCATGCATTAATAGATAACAACCACATGAAACTTCTTGATGAATATGATGACTTGAATAAGAATTTAGAGAATTTAAAATCATCCTATGCTGATCTTGAAAAAGAATTAAAAAATTTTAAGGATGAATCTGAGAGCAAAAAATATTGAATCAATTATACAAATCGAATCTTGGAAGATATGAATTCATTCTATAAACTGACAATAAGAGCTCTCGAGGATAATAGGAAACCCCCTAAACTTGAAGATTTTACAAATCCTAAATATTATCCTAAATTCATGAAATCCCTTAGAAGACAATCATATAGAAGAAAACCTAGGAATATTTTTCCTAATGTTAAATGTAATAATTGTGGATTTTTGGGACATATATCTCACACCTGCACTTTAAAGATGAAAACTAATTTAGTGTGGAGAACTAAGATGCATAAACCTAGACATACCATACATGCATCTGATTATAAATTTCAAAAAGGTGAACCCAAACTTGTTTGGGTTCCCAGGTCTAACATTTGATGTTTTTGTAGGATTGCTCTCACACAAGACCTCGTGAGAGCATATGGTACCTGGACAGCGGAAGTTCAAAGCATATGACTAGAGATACTGCTCAATTCATAATGCTGGAAGCCAGGAGTGGAGGCAAGGTTACACTTGGAGATAATACTACAAAGAAAGTGATTGGATCATGTATGATTGGAAATTTGAAAAACTTTTTCATAGACAATGTGTTATTAGTTGAAGGCTTAAAACATAATTTGTTGAGCATAAGTCAGCTATGTGATAAGGGCTATAATGTAAAAATTTTACCTACTAGCTGCATAATAAGCCTAAATGGGAAAAATATTTTAAATGGAAAAAGGGTAAACAATGTTTACATGCTAGATTTAAATTATATTCAATCTCCTACTGCTTTTTGTTTGAAAACTATTTCGGATGAATCTTGGCTTTGACATAGGAGACTTTGTCATTCTAGTATGAAAAACCTTAGGAAAATTACCCAAAAGAACTTAGTGAGAGGTATACCAAAACTAGACTTTACTAAGGACCACCTTTGTGATGCATGTCAATTAGGAAAACAAGTGAAGTCCTCTTTTAAGTCTAATAAGAATCTTAGAACTAGTAAACCATTGGAAATTTTTCACATGGATCTTTTTGGACCAGTAGGAACTGTAAGTCTAGGAGGGAAGGTATACGGATTTGTTATAGTGGATGATTTTTCAAGATTCACTTGGGTTAGATTTCTTTTTCATAAGAGTGAATCGTTTGAGGAATTCAGAAATTTTTCTACTTGGATTCAAAGGAAACTAGGCAGTGAAATAATTTCTATACAAAGTGATCATGGAGGAGAATTTGAAAATGAAAGATTTGAAAATTTCTATAAAGAAAAAGGGATTGATCACAATTTTTCTGCACCTAGAACCCCTCAACAAAACGGAGTAGTTGAAAGAAAAAACAGAACATTAATAGAAGCCGCCCGAGCAATGTTGGCAGAATACTCACTTCTTAGATATTTTTTGGCTGAGGCGGTTAGCACTGCATGCTATGTTTTGAATAGGGTGAATGTGAGATCAAATTTGAATAAAACATCCTATGAGTTGCTAAAAGGTAGAACACCTAATTTGTTTCATTTGCATGTATTTGGTTGCAAGGTGTTCATTCATAATAATGGAAAATCTGCCTTAAGAAAATTTGATCCAAAATCAGATGAAGGAATTTTTGTTGGATATTCAAGTGTTGGAAAATCTTATAGGGTTTTCAACAAAAGAACTTTAGTCATTGAAGTAACCATACATGTTGTATTTGATGAATCTGGAAATTTGGAAGAGCCAAATATTGTTGAAGATGAGATAGAAGAAAACTCCCAAAAGATTGATAGAATAAATTTGGAAGAAAATGTGGAAGAGAATATGAAAAGAGAAAACCCTTTGCCTAGAGATTTGAGATTTTCTAAAAACCACCCAAGGGAATTGATTATAGGTGAACCAAGTGAGGGTGTTAAAACTAAGCGTGGATTAAACAAGGAAGTTAATCATTCAGCCTTTATTTCAACAATTGAACCCACTAACATTGATCAAGCACTTTCTAATGAATTTTGGATATTGGCCATGCAAGAAGAGTTGAATCAATTTGTAACAAATGAAGTTTGGGAATTAACTTCAAGGCCAAAAGATCAAAGTGTTGTTGGAACCAAGTGGGTGTTCAAAAATAAAATGAATGACTCAGGAGTAGTTATTAGAAATAAGGCTAGATTAGTTGCTAAGGGGTATAATCAAATTGAAGGAATTAATTTTGAGGAGACTTTTGCCCCCGTAGCTAGACTTGAAGCAATTAGGGTTTTACTTGCCTTTGTCTGTTTTAAAGGTTTTAAATTGTTTCAAATAGATGTCAAGAGTGCCTTTTTAAATGGGGTAATTGAGGATGATGTTTTTGTAGAACAACCTCCAGGTTTTGAAAATTCTAAATACCCAAATCATATTTTTAAGTTAAAAAAGGCATTATATGGATTGAAACAGGCACCTAGGGCTTGGTATGAGAGGTTGAGCACCTTCCTACTTGAAAGATCTTTTGAAAAAGGAAGTGTGGATACAACTCTCTTTTTAAAAAAAATTGGAAAGGATATACTCATTGTTCAAATTTATGTGGATGATATCATTTTTTGATCTTCAAATAAAAATCTTTGTGATGATTTTTTTAAAATAATGAGTAGTGAATTTGAAATGAGCTTAATGGGAGATTTAAATTACTTTCTATTAGCATTAAGCAACTTGAGGAAGGAACATTTCTTAGTCAAACTAAATATGTTAAAGACATCCTCAAAAAATATGAAATGGACAATGCTAAACCTGTTAGTACACTAATGAGTTCCTCAATTCAGTTGGATAAGGACCTTAAGGGAAAATCTGTTGATCAAAAGAAATTTAAAGGGATAATTGGATCACCAGATAATATATTCAGTGTTTGCTTATGTGCTAGATTTCAATCAGATCCAAAAGAATCATATTTGACAGCAGTGAAAAGGATTTTAAGATACTTACTAGGAACTCAAAACTTAGGGATTTGGTATCCTAAGTTTAGCTCTTCATTTGAAATTATTGGTTATTCTGATTCTGACTTTACAGGCTGTAGAGTGGATAGAAAAAGCATTTCTGGAACATGTCAATTAATTGGAAATTCATTAGTTTCATGGTCTAGTAGAAAACAAAATTCAGTGGCACTATCTACTACAGAAGCAGAATATATTGCATTAGGAAGTTGTGTGGCACAAGTACTTTGGTTAAAACAATAATTGATTAATTTAGGATTTACTATAGGCACTATTCTAATTTATTGTGACAATACTAGTGCTATTTGCATTTTCAAAAATCCTATTCAACATTCTAGAACCAAACACATTGACATAAGGCATCATTTCATAAGGGATCATGTATCCAAGGGAGAAATTGAACTTACTCATGTTTCAACTGAAAATCAACTTGCAGACATTTTTACAAAACCTTTAGCCTTTGATACCTTCAGTACATTAAGAACAAGGCTTGGTGTTATTGATTTGAATGCTTAAATAAAAATGTTTTTGCAATATTGATATTTATGTTTTCTTAGTTTATTTATTTTAATTTTATTTTGATTTTGTGATTTTTGTGTGTTTTGAATGAGTTTATTTTAGAGTCTATGGTTTTGTCTTTATTTTCTATGTTTTAAACGTTTAGTTTGTTCTAGTTGTGTTTGTTTGTCTTTGTTTTTAACTTTAGTGTATTTTCTTTTGTATTGATATTATGAAATGATCATGTAATCCTTTTCATAAATATCAATATATGTTGTATTTGTTTTTTATTTTGAATTGTTTTTGAAATGTGTTTAGTTCTTATGAATTTCATTAGTCTTTTTAATCCTAATTGTGCTTAAATTAGATTGTGATTTAAGATTAATTACATTAGAAAATCTAGTCATTCTGAATTTAAAATTTGTTTATAACTTGTCATAATTAGAATTTTTAATCTCATGTCTATTCATTTAGACTACATAAAAGTTAATACTATTATTGCAATTTAGATGGTTTCTAATTTTGTATTTATTTGCTCAAGTGATATTTATGCACTTAAAAAAATTTGAAATTTTAGATTATTGATCTTGGAAAGATTTGATTTCAATTACACTTGAAAATTGTACAAATAGTACAAAAATCAAAAGGAATGCGCAAAGGTTCGCAAATATGAAAAAGTGGCACAAAATTAGCCCTATATCAAAAGATGCACAAAAATGTGCCAAAAATTTGAAAAAGATGCACAAAGTTCCACATGTGCTAATTCTCTTCTTTCCAAATATTTTCAATATCTTAATTCAAATTGATCTTATGTTCATTTATCTTCTATTGAACTTTTAAATATATAATTTTTTATTCATCTCTCTTGTAATGATTTTCTATATTCAAATGTTTAAATTGAATCATGTTTTTGATAAATTCTTCTTACTTACAATGTTATATCACTTCTTAAATTCTATGAATTTCAATAATTTACCAAATGTTATTAGTTTTAGATTGCATACCTTATGTCAATCACCATTTAGATTAAATTTTCAAATGAATTTCATATAATTACTTATATTTCTTGTCTTTTTCTTCTTCATTTTTTTGTTGTTGTCAAAAAGGGGGAGAAATTATTTTGTTTGTATGTTTTGTTTGCATTTTGATTTTGTGTATGACTTTGTGTCTATGGCTTGTGTTATTTTGTTAAAAAAATTTATATTGTTATATGCTTCAAAATGCCTCCTTATTTTCATGTATTCATCAATTCAGGGGGAGTTAAGGAGATTTGTTTAAATTGAAATCATACAAATAATATGTTTTGTTTGTTTTGTTTGCATTTTGATTTTGTGTATGACTTTGTGTCTATGGCTTGTGTTATTTTGTTAAAAAGTTTTATATTGTTATATACTTCAAAATGCCTCCTTATTTTCATGTATTCATCAATTCAGGGGAGTTAAGGAGATTTTTTTAAATTGAAATCATACAAACAATAATTGTTTTGTCATCATCAAAAAGGGGGAGATTGTTAAAATAGTTGTTATTTGCATGCTTTACATTTTTGCAACTTGTATAGTTTTGATGATTTCAAACATTATTGTTTAAATGTGTAGTTATCTCCTAACAATTTTAGAAGATTTGTATTTGCTCTTGTGTGTACTAATATTTCAAAAAAATCAAACTCCAGACTACGAAGACTTCAAATCAAATTCAACATGAGATACTTTGTGAATTTGAAGCTTGTACTTTTCTTTGAATTAAATTTGAAAGGGAGTGATTGTAATTGAGTGAATAAAAACATACACACACACATAAGGAGATCATATAAAATTTATACTGATCGTACGGGATGATATCAGATCGTACGGGACGATTAGACAGTTATCTCCTATTCAGCACATAGAACGAATAGGAACTGGCTTGAAAAAAAATTTCTAAGTCCTATTCGTCCAGGACGAAACTAATTATCGTCCAGGACGATCTAGTCTCTGTAAAATTTTCATCCAGACGAAATTAATTATCGTCAGAAAACGAGTTGCTCTCTGTAAAATTTTTGTCCAGACGAACCAATTTTCGTTCAAACGATTAACCGACTTATAACAGTTTTCAGCAATTTTCTAGAACGACCTTGTAATAACCATTTGTACCGGATGAACTTAGTTCGTATGGGATGATCAACTTGTACGAAGACATTTCATACACATATACAAATAGGGTCGTTTCAAAGCGTTTAAGTAAAATCATCCAGGACGATCCACTGCGTACAGAATTGAAAATTTGTAGTTTTTGGACGGTTTTCTTGTCTTTTGTATATATATTCCAAATTAGACTGACACCCAATCTTTTTTTCATTTGATCTTCGTGCCTCTTGAGAGAATAGCTAAGGAGAGAGTGTGAGAGTGCATTCAAAGGAGGATTCCTACCACTGGAGCGTGAAGGCTCCACTTGGAGTTCAAAGGTAAGAATCTCTACTTGTGAATTGGGATTACTTCACTCTTTTTTTTCTTTCTTCTAGATTTCTTGTGAGAAGATCTGTCAAGAAGATCTGGTTCGCTGCTGACACTTGGAGAGTGTGAATAGCCTAAAGGGTCGCTTCCTACACTTGGAGAGTGTGAACAGTTGTAGGGTTCTCTGCCCACACTAGGAGAGTGTGAAAGGACGGATGGTTCTCTACCAACACTGGGGTTTGTGTAAAAGGACGACGGTTCTCTGCCGCACTGGGTAGTGGTGAAAAGAGTGTGTTGTAAAGGCTTCTCCGCCTTGTTGTGGGTGCAAAAGGAGAGTCACTATTGGTATTAGTGCAATACTCAGAGGGTGCCTCTGGGGAGTGGATGTAGGTCTGGTTATAGACCGAACCACTATAAATCTGGTGTCATTTACTTTACAGTTTTTACGTTTCCACATTTTATTTTAATTTTTTAAGAACTCTGTGGTTGAAAAAAACTTGAAAGAAAAATTTTCATTTCGGTTCGACTTAATTTCAAAGAGGGATTAAAATTTTTTAAAACTACCAATTCACCCCCCCCCCCCCCCTCTTGGTAGCCTTGGGACATTAACTTAGGCTTAACAATCTAATTACTATAATCAACAGATAGTACAGGATAAATGGACCCAATTTTATTGTATGACCCGATCATTGCATCAAATGATATTTTTGTCACCAATCATACAAGATGATAATCCAAGTGGTTTAAACTAATCATACTAGATGATGCTCAAATTATACTAGATGATTAACTCAATTTATTAAATTGATCGTACGGCTTCTAATTCCTCATACAATACTAATAAAGGTATGAACTAATCTTACCATACAATCTTGTATCGTACTATATGATCATATTGACAAAATTAAATTTCAGGGCTTTTTGTGAATCCTTGTATTTAAGCTCTCTAATTAGACTTGTTTCAAGAAATTGGCTTCTGAGTGTTCTAGAGAGAGCTTGGAGATGGGATATTAGAGTGCTTTGGGAAGAAGAAAGTGAAAGTATGTGTGAAGGTTTCACACGGGCTCTCTAAGTGTCTTTCCTTATTTCCTCCAAGTATTTGTCTACATTTCTTGGGTGGCTCTTAGAAGAAGTTCTTCAGCTCAAAGATCGTTTAGGTTCTTTGCCTTCGTCAATAGGGTGGAAAAGGGGGTTCATGTGCTCTTAATTCACTAGGAGGGTAAAAAAAGATGTTCATATTCTCTGTCATCACTAGAAGGGTGAGAAAGGAGGTCAAGGTTTTTGTAACACTGAGTTGGTGAAAATATTATAAGGGCTTCTTCACCTAATTATGGATGCTAAAGGAGAGGCACTAAAGTTTAGTGCAATATTTGAAGAGGACTCCGTGGAGTTGATGTAAGTCATTATTTGACCAAACCAATATTAAATTTTTAGTGTGTTCCTTCTGGTTTTTTATTTTCCTATTTTACTTTTTCTACATTTTATTTCTTTGATAATTTCTTGATGAAAATTTATAGTTTATGCTTTTTTGTATTAATTATAATATCATCATCATTATTGTAACTTTTTATAAAATTATTTTCTTTCACATTTGCTGATAAGCATTTTTATTTTTTAAGTTGTTAAAAATCCCAAAATAAAAAAAAAATTGTGTTTTCCAGTAGGATTTTTAAAACTACCAATTCATTTCCCTCTTAGTGTGCCTAGGGATAGTTCACTTAGGCTTAGCACTATACATTAAACTTTTATATACTAGCTCCTAGGTAATATGGTGCCATTTCATAGAATTTTTCCTTTATGGCCATAATAATGGTAAGCTACTAGGGACCTTTAGCTTTTTAGTGAGTTTCTTCTATAAAATACCATTACACTCCTCGATAAAGGATGTAGTTTCAAATTCAGCTAGCCTTCTCTTCTTAATATGGATATCTTTCATAAACTTGGCATAAGTAGCCATCTGTTATATGGTTTTTACAAAGGGGATATTAATGGTCAATCTCTTGAACACCTCTATAAACCTAGAAATCATCTTGTCTAGATTCTTCTTATCAACAGTTGGGGGAATAGTGGTGGAGGCCTCTTTACAACCTTCCTAATGGGTTTATCTACTTCTTTAATAGCCTCACGTTGCTCCTTAAGATGGTCAATATCTATAAGTTCTTCTGCTGAAGATTCCTCCTATAGTTTATCTATATTTTTACTTGTTCATCTTAGTTCCTTACCACTCCTAAGTTGGATGGCTTTGTAATGTTCCTTGCCCTTCTCCTTAAGGTTTACTTCAGTATTGCTAGGCATGGTACTTGGGATTAACTATTGAATGAACTGCAAGCTTCCCTAATTAGTTTTTAATATTTTGAATGGCAGTAATTTGGTTCAACAACTAAGTCCCATTTGTAACATTAAATCCTCCAAAGAGGGCTTCTCATCCTTAAATTGGTTATTATAATTTAAACTGGGAAGATAAGTGGGCCTAGGATTTCCAAATTATTACTTAGGATTATTTTAAGATCCTACAGGGTTAGGTTAATTGGAATTTGAATGGTTTCCCAGATTGGGTGGATCTTCTAACCTGGATTTTTCTAAGTTTTTTATCAGGGGTTTTTTTATATATTAATGACATTTAAGATCTCTACCCCTTGAGCTTTAGGTTCATTAAATGGATTAAATATATTCTCTTCTAAAGGCATAGATGATACAAGAGATGGACTAACTCCAAGGTTATTCAACTTCTTAGAAATGGCTGCTACTTGGTCTATCATAATGGACAAGGAATCAAAATCATAACCACTAGCTATCTTCCTATGATTCACTCTATTTAAAGGACATTAAAAGTTATTGGTGTTCATGTCCTCGATTACAGCATAAGGTGTATTAAAGGGTTTGGACACCAACGACCCTCTAATGGCTGCATCTATAATAGATCTTAGGGACCTTAATAGCCTATTATAAAAAGTTTGAATAATCATCCAATTGGATAAGGCATAATGGAAAAACTTCATAAGTAACTTTTTAAATATTTTCCAACTCTCATATATAGACTCTCCATCCAATTAGTTAAAAGAAGTAATTGTATTTCTAAGCTTAGATGTCTTTAATGAAAGGAAATACATAGGTAAGAACTTGTGGGCTAAATCTTTCTAGGTGGTGATGGTGCCCAGGGGTAAGAAATTTAACCACATTTTTACCATATCTCTTAGATAAAAAGAAAATGAATAAAGTTTAATGGCATCATCAAAGACTTTGTTGTACTTGAATGTAATATATATATCTCTAAAAGGTTAGTTATATAAAGCTTAGGATCCTCGATAGGAGTTCCCCCATAGTGTGAATTCTAGAACATTTAGATGATTATACACTTGAGTTAAAAGTTTTTTTTTTTTTTTTTTTTTTTTTTTGGATTTTTAGTCTTTGGATACTCTGGTGAATACCCTCCACCATGGGATTGGCATACTCTCTAAGAGGTCTAGGCATGTCATTCTCCTTATCGAGCTCAATCATCTCTAAAGCTTGAATATTTTTATTTTTTAAGTTATTTAGGGTTCTCTCTATCTCTTAATTAAAAATTAAGTTGAACTTACTGGATCTACTACATGCACAACCATAAATAACAAATGTCATGCAATGTGCATCAAAAATTAAATACACTCTAGCTTAACCAATTCAAAAGTTTAAGCAAGAAATGAATATAATTCCATAAATAACAAAAATAATAATAATAGGTAAAATTAAATATGTAATTTTTTTAACAACATAGGGTCAATAAAATGATATTAATCAAGAGTCCTAGCAATGATGTAAAAAACTTGATAATAGACACTTAGCTTGTAATAAAAATATCATAGTTAAGAAGTAAGTATGAATGATTTATATGCAAGTGCACATGGCATTAAAATAATAAAGAAGTGAGTTTAGTATCAATCCTGTTAAGTTAGTTGCAACTTAGTTTTTCGATTGTTAATATTCTTGCAACATGTATATTTTTTATGATTCCCAAATATTATTATTTTAATTATAATTTCTCCTAACATTTTTTGGAAGTATTATTTTGTTGTTTGTGTGTACTAATATTTCAAGGAAATCATACTATAGATTGTTGAAGACTTCAAATCATATTAGATTAGAGTTTATTATAAATGAAGTCTGTATTTTTAATTTTATTGAGTCTGAGAGAGTGTGATTGTAATTGAGTAACTTTGCACACACATATTGGGGGAGTGCTTAAAATTATAATTTTTTAAACTAAACGTATTATACAAACTCATTTCATATGGTACGATATGTTCAATTATTTTCCCCTTTGACTAGATAAACAAAATGTACGAAGAAAATTTTTCTAAGTGCGGATCATTCTCTAAGATGCTTTCTTCATATGTATGTTGTCCATAGTACAAATTGGACAGGTCCCTTTTCGCCCAGACAACCTTGAGAATTTTTTGAATGGATCGTACCGGCCAATGTCGTCATCGTATGTACACCGTCTAGAGTATGAATTGGATGGGTCCTTTTTATCCAGAAAAACTCTAAATTTTTTTAATTGATTGTACTATATGATGTCATCATCATACGTACGATGTCCAGAGTGAAAATGTGGGGTCTCTCTTCATCCTAACAGAGATGAAAAATTTTTGAACTGTTCATACAATACGAACTGGATTCGTAATTGACGATCATCTTATACGAAGTCATTTTGTATAGATTAACAAAAGATTTGTACACAATAGTTTTTGAATTATTTGAACATATGAATATATGATCGTAATGTATGATCGTACATGCTCAAAATTAAAAATTTAGATTTCTAGACAGTTTTTCATGTCTATCATATAAAAGGTCTTTTAAAACTGACATAAAAAGAGTCCTTCATGAATTTTCAAGAGTAAGTAAAAGGGACAGTGTGAGAGAGAGTTTGAGAGAGATTTCTTATAAGTGAAGTGTGAAGGGTTCACAAGGTTACTAAAAGGTAAGGATCTCTTTATATTTTTGGTGATCACCCTTCCTTTCTTCTATCTAGTTGCTCATGAGAAGATCTTTGAAGAAGATCTAGTACTGCCGACACTTGGAGGGTGAGAAAGAATGACGGTTCTCTACTGACACTTAGAGGGTGTGAATAGATGATAGTTCTCTGCCGACACTTGGAGGGTGTAAATAGACGATGGTACTCTACCGACACTTGGAGAGTGTGAAATGAAATGGTTCTCTATCACACTGGGTATTAGTGGAAGAGAGACTTTGTAAGGGCTTCTTTGCTTTATTATGGGGGGAAAAGGATAGACACTTTGGTAATGGTGCAATACCAGAAGAGGGAATCTTCAGGGAGTGGATGTAGGTCGTATTTGACTGAACCACTATAAATCTTTATATCTTTTATTTTTCGTAATTTATTTTCTATAATTTTGTTATTATGGTTGAAAGCTTTTTCAAAAAGATAATCATTTTTGTAAATTAATTAAAATTATTTTCTAAAAAAATCTAAGAGAATTTTTTAAATTAACAATTCACCCCCCCCCCCCCCCCCTCCCCGCCTCTTGGTTAGCCTTGGGATAATAGCTTAGGTTTAATAACCTATATGGAATCAATAAGTGGTATCAAAGCTTTGTTTTAAAACTATAAGTTTAAGCTACCTTTTGAAAAATAAAAATGGCTACTTTTCAAAATCGAAACACACCTGAAGGATATTCTATCACTAAACCTTCATTATTTGACAATATCCCTTTCAATTGTTGGAAAACACGCATATCTATATTTTTGCAATCACTTGATTATCACATGTGGGTCTTAGTTCAAAAAGGGTATACTAGGCCAACTAGACTAGTAGATGGCATTAGAGTTGAAACACCCTTTGCTGACTGGACTGTAGAAGAAAGTGACATAGTACATCTAACTACAAAATGTTTAAATAGTTTCTTTAATACACTTAAGTCGGAATATTACATGCGGGTTTCCACTTGCAAAAGTGGAATGAACATTTGGGATAGATTTTGTAGTACTTATGAAGAGACTAATAAAGTAAAGTAATCTTGATTAAATATCTTATTACACGACTATGAATTATTTCTCATGAAACCCAATGAATCCATTTCTAAAATGTACACAAAATTTATTCAAATAGTCACTTCTTTGCATGCATTAGGTAGAGAATTAATGAATGCTAAATTGGTCAATAAAATTCTTCATTATTTGCCTACTTCTTATGATGCTAAAAAAATTGCAGTTACAGAGTCTAAGGATTTAAATGTTTACTCTATTAATAATCTTCTTGGATCACTAATTGCTTACATGCAAGGAGTGAGTCAAAGGAAGATTGATGCAAGAGAATAGAAAAAGGAGAAGAACATAGCACTAAAAGTGGATGATTTAAAGAGTGATCAGTCGCAACTTGAGGATGAGGATGACATTGCCCTGATGATAAGGCAATTCAGGAGTTTTCTTAAAAGGAAGCAGAGGAGACGCTAGCAGTGGAACAAAGGTAAGTTTCATAAAAATGTTAAGGTTTCTAATGATGTGAATTGCTATAAATGCAAGAAACCTGGACATATAAAATCAGAAGGCCCAAATCTAAAAGCCACTCCTAGCAAGGAGAATGTAGAGGAGCAAATAAATGTGAAGCAAGGCAAGAAGAGATTTTAGAAAGCTTTTTGGGAGGACTCAGCTTTAGATTTATCAGAAATAAAAAAGGAAGAGGAAGTCACTAACCTGTATTTAATGACTACTAATCTTGATCATTCATATCAATAAGAGGTATGTGACTTAACCTATGATTAATTACTAAAAGATTCTGAAAGAATATATGATGCATATAGAAAACTTAAGAAAATGCAAGCTAGATTAAACCTAGAATTATAAGAGTTTGAAAAAGAGCATAACATCCTTAGGAAATATCACACACTAATAGATAACAACCACATGAGCTTACTTGATAAATTTGATGATTTGAATAAACATAATGATCTTTTAAAATCATCCTACACTAAATTGGAAAAATAATTTAAGAATTTTAAGGATGAATATGACAATATAGAACATTATCTAAAATATGATAATACTGTGTTAGAAGATGCAAATTCATTTCTTAGAGTAATAGTAAAAGTTCTTGAGGAAAATAGGATACCCCTGATACTTGAAGATTTACTAATCCTATGTTGATGTCAAAGATTTAAAACTTAGGAAGAGTCATATTCATTACTAAAGATTGAAAACCCCTTTTCTTGGAGTTAAATATTTTATATGTGGGATGATTGGACATATATCACATACTTATAATTTACACTGAAAAACTTATTTAGTGTGGAGACCAAAGATGCATAAAAAAAGTCATATCATACATGCATCTAGTTTTAATTTGTCAAAAGGAATACCCAAACTTGTTTGGGTTCCCAAGCCTAATATTTGATTGTTTTATAGATACGCTCTCATACAAGACCTTATGAGAGAATTTGGTACATGGACAGCAGTTGCTCAAAGTATATAACTGTAGACACTATACAATTTATATCGCTGAAGCTAGGAATGGAGCTAAGGTTACACTGGGAGATACACCATTAGGAAAGTGGTTGGCAAAGGTATGATCAAAAACTTAAAAAAAAAATCATAGAAAATGTATTACTTGTTGAAGGCTTAAAGCATAATTTGTTAAAGTATTAGCCAGCTAAGTGATAAAGGTATAGTGTAAAATTTTTTTCACTAGCTACATATTAAGCCTAAATGGGAATGATGTATTACATTGAAAATATCATTTTATAGAATAATATACCAAAGTGATTTATCACAATCATGAAATTTGAAATTAAGCTTTTGGAAATATCAAGTGACACATGAATTCTTCTAAGATTTAAGAGTTTTTGAAAGAGAGAGAAGCTTTTCCTTTTTTTGGGCTTATTTTATGCCTCTTATCAATTTAATTAGCACACTTTGTGCATCTTTTAATTTTTGATACACTTTATGTATTTTTTTCATTTTTTGGCGATCATTATGCATCTTTTATTTTAGCGTCATTGGCCACTTTTTTGTTATTTTTCTAAGCTAGATCTATTTTTAAAACTCTTAAATATTCTCAGTTGAGAGTATATCTCCTAGTTATTAGAGAAGAAAAACTCTCTCTCTAATAAAGAGAAGAATAAACCACAAAACAGAATCAAATTCATATGATAAATGCAACGGTAAGATTTCAAAGAACTTAAAATTAATATAAAGACTTTTGAATATTATATATAAGGTAGATTACTGTAGCAAGATAGAAAAGATCTTAATTGCAAAGTCCAGTTGTTTATTTGAGATAGACTTTTGTTTAGAAAAGAAAATTACACTACTAAAAGATGTTAGAGTGAGGGAAACAATCAACGGTGTTTCTCTCTTTAACTGATTTAGGGATGTTTAGACATTGATTATTCAATTTTCAAAAACTAAAAACAAAAAAAAAATCATTTCAAAACAAAATATTAGAGATGAAATAACTAGAAAATCAACAAACATAGAAAGTAAAGCAATAATAATCAACAGAGTAGTAAACAAACAATCCAGAATTTATTAAGCAATAAGTTTAAGCAATTATGAGTCATGAGCCTCTGTTGTCCAGGTACCACATGCTCTCACGAGGCCTTTTGTGAGAATAAGCCTAAAAAAATCAAATGTCAAATTTAGGAACCCAAATATTTTTGGGTCCCTTCTTATGAAAAGAAGAATGCAATGCATGTGTGTTATGATGTGAAACATGCAATTTAGGTTTCCACATCCAATGTGAAGTACGGTGGATGATATAAGTGTGTGAGATGTGTCCTAGCATGCCACATGAAAAATATCTAACACCAGGAAAAGGATTTCTTAATCTATTCGGGTAGTGGTGCTTCCTTTTAAAGTTATGAAATGCATGCACTGGTGGTTTGTTGTTTTCAAGCATTTTTAGATTTTTTATCTTTTGCATTCGTTTTGTAAATTAGCATGAGATAATTTTAAAGAATCAAGTGCATCAGATAATTCAATATGTTTTTTGTTTAATGCATCAAGTTCATCAAGTAAGCCATGTAATTGCTATTAATTTAAGAGTTGTCTTTTAAAAGGATTTCATTCTCTTTTTGCAAATTTAAAAATTTCAATTTTAAACTTGTATGTGATTTTTTGAGTTTCCTATATGATGCATGAATTTTTTCATAAATTTCAACTAATTTATCATAGGTTGGCTCACATACTTCTTCTTGATCAGATTGTTCATTTTGATTATCAGCCATTAAACATAAGTTTGTGGTTTCCTCTTCTACTTCAGTCTCAGAGGAGTTAGATGCATAATTTTCCCAGAAAGCTTTTTGGGATTGCTTCTTGTCCTTCGTGTATTTGGGTTTCTCCTCATCCTTCTCCTTGCTTGGTTGCTCCTTAAGAGAAGGAAAATCATCTTTAGCATGTACAGGCTTCCTGTATTCAAAGCAAATAATATCAGAGGAACATTTATAATTTTTACTATACTTACCTTTTTTCCACTTCTGATGGTCTCTTTGATTTTTCCTTAAAAAGCTTTTGAATTGCCTAGTGATGAAGGCAACATCATCGTTCTCAAATCCTGAAGAATCAGTGTTCATGTTGTTGGCCTTTAGTGCCATAGTTTTCTCCTTCTTCTTCTCACCTGCATCAAGATTTATTTGGTTCACCCCTTGGTCGTAAGCAATGAGTGAACCAAGTAATTTATCAATCAAATAAGTATTTAAATCTTTAGATTTAGTAATTGCAGTAATTTTGGCATCAAAAGAAGAAGGCAAGCATCTTAAAATTTTATTGATTTTTTTTATAATTGGTATGTTCTCTTCCTAAGGCATGCAAAGATGTGACAATTTGAGTAAATCTTGTATACATATCGGAAATTGATTTAGAAGGTTTCATACAAAAAAGTTCGTAGTCGTGCAAAAAAAATATTCAATCGAGATTGTTTAACTTCATTGATTCCTTCATAAGTTACACATAATCTATCTCAAATTTCTTTACCACTTACACAAGTTAAAACACACATATAATCCTCAAATTTCAAAGCACAAAAAAAAAAAGTTTAAGCATTTTGCATTGAATTGTGCTAAATCTCTTTCATCAAAAGTGCATTCAATAAAAGAAATTTCAATTTTAATGCCATTAAGTTCACGAGATGGTGGAGAATAGTCTTCTTTAACAAGCATCCACATGTGATAATTGATAGATTGTAAAAACGTTGACATGTGAGTTTTCCAAAAATCAAATATAATATTATCAAACAAAGATGGTCGGCTAATAGAATATCCTTCCACAGTATTACAATTACCAAAATTAGCCATGGATCAAAATTCCAAAAGCTTTCAAACTTTTTTTTATGAATCCCGCTCTGATACCACTTGAAAGTTCATTAGGGATGATAAGCCCTTATAAACTAGTTTCGAGGCTAACCAAGAGGGGGGTGAATTGATATTTAAAAAACTTTTTGATTAAACCATGAACTTAAACCAAAACACAATCCACCACAAAAATAATGAGTGCGAAAATTAAATGCGAAAGTAAAAATAAAGAAAAAACACACCAGATTTATAGTGGTTCAGTCAAACCTTGACCTATGTCTACTCCTCGAAGGCACCCTCTGAGTATTACACTAACTTAGTGTCTTTCCTCTAGCCCCCACAGCTAAGCGGAGAAGCCCTTACAAAAACCCCTTTCCACCAAACCCGGTGCGACAGAGAACCGACTCCTTTTGCTCCCTCCTGAAGCTAGCAGAGACCCCAACTCATTTTGCTTCCTCGTGAAGAAGGCAGAGAACCTCGATCAATTGTTGAAGAAGACCTCCCTTGAACCTCGAAGAATGAGGAACGATGATCAAAGAAGATGCCTTGGAACCTTGCTTGGAGCAACCCTTATGAAACCCTTCACAAGCTCTCCCTCACAAGTTCCTCCCTCTCTCTCCCTCTCTCCCCCTCTCCTCTAGGCTCTCCCAAATCAAGACAGCAGCTAAGGATCTTTTCGCTTAAGAAAACACGAGTCCTTTAAATAGATTTTTAAGAACCAACTTTATTATCCATAATGATATTTCTATCATCCTGTATGATCAGTACAAATTAACCTCAATCAGCCCGGCAACTTTGGACAATTAAAAGATTTTTTGTTCATATCATCCTGAACAATAATATATCATCCTGTATGATTAGTACAAATTAGGGAATATCATCATAAACATCACTCTGGATTGGAGTTTGGACGAAAACAAAATGACTTGATCATTCAGACTGATCTCGCAATTATCCTGGCTGATTAGTTTAAATATGAGCAAAATCATCCAGAACATCGCTCTAAATATATGGTGATGATAGTTGTTATCCATGAGCAATATAGGTTTTTGAGCTAATCATCCTGGCCGATCCTGCGATTGTCCAAGATGATATGATCGTATTAATCAACCTTAATTACTTTTCTTAATCATCAGATCAAATTTAGGCATAATTGAACCCTATCATCCAGGATAATGTCCTAGATGATAATTAAAAATTAAAACTTTCTAAAAAGATCTGGCGGCTGATTCTTTCTGATTTGAGTGTATCGTCTCGGTCAATACAAACATCATCCAGGATGATCTGCTTAATGACGATTGCCTTAACCAGGATGCCCTAATTAGGGTTTCTATTTTTATCAGATCATTCATGACAATTTTTGAATCGTTCTGGATGATGTTAGCAAAAATAGAAAACCTAAGTTAGATAGAAAAAATTCACTCAAGTGTGTGTGTATAGGGTTGCTTAGCATCAGGCTCCACAAATATTACAATTGACTCAAGAAAGGAAAAAAATATGTTACTAACTGACTCAAACCCAGTCTACCCAATCTTGAGCTAGTTCAAATTGTATTCTTGATCTTGTGGACCTGAAATGTTAGTTGTCAAACCAGTCTTAATAAAATTGAAGTGTTTGCAATCATCAAATTTCTATTTTTGAAAATTAGATACGCAAAAATGTCTAAAAGAAACGGGTAGAAATCACTAAGGAAGATCTAGGAACTTTTCTGCGCCTAAGGACTCAAGGGACTGGAGCACACACTATGACCTCTAAATCTGACTATGTTTAGTATTAAATCAACAAAACTCTTAGAAGGGTTACTCAAGTTGGTCACTTGATTAGAGTCTTCACTTTAAATTATAATGTCAGAATCATCTAGCATATTTTAAGAACCTCAATCATTCCTAAAGCTGGTGATCGCATAAATATGACTCCTCTTCTGTCCATTATAACCTATTTGATTATGATAGGACAACCAATTAATGAAGCCTAACTTATTCTAGATTACATTCATAACCTTTCTTAAATTAAGTTTCCTTCTCATAGGAGGAAGAAAAATATTGCTTTAGGACACTTTGTGACCTATATCTTAGAAAAGAAATACAATATTATTCATCCTAAAATTCCCACTGAAATGCCAATATAATTCACTGATGCCTCTTTTTGGTCTATTCTTGGGAGTAATAAGCATTATAGTGAGGATACTGAGATACCTGATCAGAACTACTTCCAGGAGATGGTTAAGCAATTTGATCAGGTGGAGAGTCATTTTGATCAACATTTTGATCAAATTCAAACTCATTTAAATCAGCAGGATGCACAGTACCAATAAGACATGGGGTGGATCAAATTTCAGTTTGACTCGGTGAACATAAATATAGCTATAATGAATAGTTATTTCTTAGTCTTCAACCAGCCTCCTCCAGATCAGGGATCTTCAGAGTTCTAGTTGTATTTCTTTGTAGTTGTTGTTGCCAGTTCTTTCCATATATAATGATTTCAATGTTTATGTCTTTCTGTTATACTTATCTTTGTTTAGATTTGTGTTGATGTTATGCTATTTTTATGTTAAGATATTTTATATCAATTACCTTAATGTATCCAATATTTATTTGATATCAATAAAAAAATATCTTATTTTGATTAGTTGTTTTTATTTCTTGTTTGAAATTTGAGTTTGCCTATATAATAATCTTATTTTCACTAATCTAAAAGTGTTATAAATTAATTTGCATTACAAAATTAATTTCATTATGAAATATATTTTTTTTAAAAATTTAAGTTAACTTGTAACTTGATCAAGTTAAGGATATCAATATCATGTTCTTTTTAGGCAAACATAATTTTAATATTATTATTACAATTTTGATATCTTATTATTTTTTATTTCACTTTTCAATATAATTATCTTTGAATTGGATGAATTTGATTTTAAATTATTGATTTTGAAAATATTAATTAAAAAATTTATATCAAAAGGAAATGTACAATGTGTATAAAAATTGAAAGAATGTGCAATGGTTCGCAAAATGAAAAAGAAGCATAAATTAGCTCAAATATAAAAAGATGCACAAAGTGTGCCACAAATATTTGAAAAGATGTGTAATGCAGTCAATTGAATATGTTCTTTCCTTTTTCATTTAATTTTTTTTAAATCAATCTAATTTTCAATTATATTTTATTTTGAAAATTAAAATTAACTAATCTTCATTTCGTCACTTTCTTAATAATTCTCATTATCTAATTGTCTAGAATACTTCATAACCTTAATCAATTTTTTTTTTCTTATCTAAGTTATGTTTTAATTTAAATCTTTTGAATCCTTCTTTTTTATCTAATGGTAATTAACTTTTTTATTACAATTATATTTCAATCTCTTTCAAGATAAATTATTAAGGTTTTTCATATGAACTTCTTTTATTTCAACCTTTTTTTTTCCTTTTTATTATTGTCAAAAAGGGGAGTAATATTGTTTTGTGTTGTATTATTTTGTGATTTCTTGTGTTTGTATTTTTGTTTTTTTTTTGTTTTTATTATTTTTATGTTTCTTGTGTTTGTGTTTTGTTTTTGTGTTTATTATTTTTGTGTTTCTTGTGTTTGTGTTTAAAAAAAATTATGTGTGATCTTCATGGAATTTCCCTATATTCACTTGTTTATTCTTTTAGGGGAAGCTAAGGAGAAATTAAAGGTATATATGTTAATTCAAATAATAATTATTTTCTCATTATAAAAAAAGGGGAGATTGTTGGCTTAGTTGTAACTTAGTTTTTTATTGTTAATATTCTTATAACATGTATATTTTTATGATTCAAAAATATTATTTTTTTTATTATAACTTATCCTAACATTTTTTGGAAGTATTGTTTTGTTATTTGTGTGGACTAATATTTTAGGGAAATCTTACTCCAGAACGTTAAAGACTTCAAATATGAATAGATTAGAGTTTATTGTAAATGAAGTCTATATTTTAAATTTTATTGAGTTTGAGAGAGTATGATTCTAATTAAGTAACTATACACGCACACATTGGGCGAGTGTTTTGTTGAATCTAGTAATTAGGTTGTTAAGCCTAAGTTAATGTCCCAAGGCTACCAAGAAGGGGGGGTGAATTGGTAGTTTAAAAATTTAATCCCTCTTTGAAGATTAAGTTGAACCGAAATAAAAATTTTCTTTTAAAGTTTTTCTAGAAAATATTTTTCAACCACAGAGTTGTTAAAAATTAAAATAAAATGTGGAAACATAAAAAACTGTAAATGACACCAGATTTATAGTTATTCGGTCTATAACCAGACCTACATCCACTCCTCAGAGGCACCCTCTGAGTATTGCACTAAAACATATAGTGACTCTCCTTTTGCACCCACAGCAAGGCGGAGAAGCCTTTACAACACACTCTTTTCACCAATACCCGGTGCGGTAGAGAACCGTCGTCCTTTTACACAATCTCCAGTATTGGCAAAGAACCGTCCGTCCTTTCACACAGAGCCCAGATCATTTTCTGACGATAATTAATTTCTTCTGGATGAAAATTTTACAGAGACTAGATCATCCTGGACGATAATTATTTCGTCCTAGACGAATAGGACTTAGAAAATTTTTCAAGCCAGTTCCTATTCGTTCTATGAGCTCAATAGGAGATAACTGTCTGATCGTCCCATACGATCGGATATCGTCTCGTACGATCAGTATAACTTATATATGATCTCCTTATGTGTGTATTTGTGTTTTTATTCACTCAATTACAATCACTCCCTTTTAAATTCAATTCAAAGAAAAATACAAGCTTCAAATTCACAAAGTATCTCATGTTGAATTTGATTTGAAGTTTTCGTAGTCTGGAGTCTGATTTTCCTGAAATGTTAGTACACACAAGAGCAAATACAAATCTTCGAAAATTGTTAGGAGAAAACTACACATTTGAACAATAATGTTTGGAATCATCAAAACTATACAAGTTGCAAAAATGTAAAGCATGCAAATAGCAACTATTTTAACAATCTCCCCCTTTTTGATGATGGCAAAACAATTATTGTTTGTATGATTTCAATTTAAATAAATCTCCTAAACTCTCCCTGAATTGATGAATACATGAAAATAAGGAGGCATTTTGAACCACAGAAAAAGAAAAAAAAATTGTTTTTCAAAAAAAACAATTTAACAAAATTTCAAAGTTAAACATAAAACCAAAATACAAATAAAAACAAAACATACAAACACAAGAATTTCTCCCCCTTTTTGACAACAACAAAAAGTGAAGAAGAAATAGACAAGAAATGTAAGTAATTATATGAAATTCATTTGAAAATTTAATCTAAATGGTGATTGTGATAAGTTATGCAATCTAAAACTAATAGCATTAGGTCAATCATAAAAATTCATAAAATTTAAGAAGTTATATAACATTGTAAATAAGAAAAATTTATCAAAGACATGATTCAATTTAGACATTCGAATATAGAAAATCATTACAAGAGATATGTATAAAAATTCTATATTTCAAAGTTCAATAGAATATAAATGAACATAAGATCAATTTGAATTAAGAGATTGAAAGAATTTGGAAAGAAGAGAATTACCACATGTGGCGCTTTGCGCATCTTTTTCAAATTTTTGGGCACATTTTTGTGCATCTTTTGACATTGGGCTAATTTTGTGCCTCTTTTTCATATTTGTGAAGCTTTGCGCATTCCTTTTGATTTTTGTACTCTTTGTACAATTTTCAAGAGTAATTGAGACCAAATCTTTCCAAAATCAATAATCTAAAATTTCAAATATTTCTAAGTGCATAAATATCACTTGAGCATAGAAATATTAAATAAGAAAACATCTATATTGCAATAATAATATTAACTTTTATGTAGTCTAAATGAATAGACATGAATTTAAAAGTTCTAATTATAACAAGTTATAAACAACTTTTAAATTTAGAAAGATTAGATTTTCTAATATAATTAATCTCAAATTACAATCTAATTTAAGCACAATTAAGATTAAATAAGACTAATAAAATTCATAAAAATTAGCCACATTCCAAAAACAAACCAAATTTGAATCAAGTATAACATGCATTGATATTAATGAAAAGGATTACATATTCTTTTCATAATATTAAAACAACTAAGAAAATACACTTAACTTTTTAATAAAGACAACTAAAATAATAAAAAAAAAAATAAACACTAACACAACAAAACATTTAAAACAAAACACTAGTACAACAAACACAAAGAAATTCATCTCTCATTTTCTATTCTTCTGGAGGAGGAGGAGGAATGCCACTAAACAGATTGAAGTAGGAGGCCATCATCATAACATTGGTATTGATTTCATGAACTTCATTTCTGATAATACCAATGTCCTATTGCTGCTGCAGGAGTTGAGCATCAATTTGATCAAATCTTTGATCAACATGAGTCTCAAGTCTGTCAAATTTCTCAATCAAATTCTGATAATTTTATTGAGGTGCAGAAGTTTGCTCTCCTTCTTCTTCTTCTTCAGAAGCACTGGCATGTGCTTTCCCTTTTTCCTCCTTGAAAATTGCTCTGAAAGAAGCATCATTGTAGTAGATTGGCTCTTCGTATTCATCATCAGGATGCACTAAGTTGTATTTCTTTTCCAAAATATATGTAACTAAGTGTCCTAATGAGATGTTCATTTTTCTCTTCTGCTCTGCATGTCCTATTTCTGAAAGCCCATAGAGATGATCTAAGATAAGTTGGGCTTCGTCGATAGGCTTACAATCCATAATCAAAAATGTTATAACAGAAAGAAGAGGGGTAATATTGATTCTATCACCAGCTTTGGGAATGATTGAAGATCGAAGAATATGCTGGATGATTCGAGCATTCCTGGTCATTCCTGAAACTCTAGCAACATGATATGTTAGACCAATTTCTCTAATCACCATATTGACTTGATACCATTCGAATTTGTTTTCACTCATTAGGGTGTGGGCTCTATATCCTTCAGTTCTTAAGTTCAGAAAAGCACCTAAGTCGTGCTTGGTAATTTCAACTTTTTGTTTAAAAACAAAAGAACTTATACAGGAGTGGTCGGAATTAAAACTCATGTTGGTTAGAAAGTAGAGAATGGTTTGTTTGTTATAAAGGTGGACGAGAGAAAGAATGAATTGAAACTAGGTGGAGGCAAAAAGGTGCATTATCATAAAGTTTATCTCGTCTTGAATCCGAATGCGAGAGGGAGTTATTTTGGCAGAGGCAAAATAAGGAAAAGATTCCTCATTTTCTTTTGACAGGAAGTTTTCAGAGTTATTCCTGTGAGGTTTCTTAGCCAACACCTTTTGTCTTTTGCTTGAGGAGGCCATTGTCGATTTAAAGTCGAAAGAGATTGAAAGAGAAGTTTGGAGATGTGATTGCTGAGTTAGAAATCCTTCATATTTAAAGAAAAACGATACGCTCGTCCTAGACGAAAACAGTTCATCCTGGACGAAAATAATTGTTCGTCTGGACGAAAAAAGTTCGTACAGACGAACCAAATCGTCCAAAATGAAACGACTTTTTTGTAATCAACACAATTTATGATGCGTCCTTTCGTACAGATGATCAAAAGTTAATTCGTTTTAATGTCAGTTGAAAACCGTCCCCTACGATGAAACGACGTCTGTTCGTCTGGACGAACAAAGAGTTCGTACGGATGAACTTCACATTTAAAACTGTCTTATCCACTCAACCGCTGCATTCAAACGTCCCGACATTTGAGAAAATAAATATTTTGTCATGGGCGATCATTAGATCGTACAGACGAACTACATTAAAAACTGCTCTCAAAACGTTTCATATCACGCAAACTGAATTTAACACACATCGTCCAGTATGAAAAAATTTCGTCCCGGATGATTTTCACACATTTTTGGATTTTTGAATTTTTTAATGAAGAAAAACAAACAAAACATTCAAAATATAGAAAACAAAGATAAAACCACAGACTCTAAAATAAAAACACTCAAAAATCATAAAATTCAAAACAAAAAATCAAAGACCAATAAACTAAGAAAACATAAATATCAATGTTGCAAAAAAAAAATTATTTAAGCATTCAAATCAATAACACCAAGCCTTGTTCTTAATGTACTGAAGGTATCAAAGGCTAAAGGTTTTGTAAAAATGTCTGCAAGTTGATTTTCAGTTGAAACATGTGTGAGTTCAATTTCTCCCTTGGATACATGATCCCTTATGAAATGATACCTTATGTCAATGTGTTTGGTTCTAGAATGTTGAATAAGATTTTTAGAAATACAAATAGCACTTGTATTGTCATAATAAATTGGAATAGTGCCTATAGTTAATTCTAAATCAATCAACTGTTGTTTTAACCAAAGTACTTGTGCCACACAACTTCCTAATGCAATGTATTCTACTTCTGCAGTAGATAGTGCCACTGAATTTTGTTTTCTACTAGACCATGAAACTAATGAATTTCCAATGAATTGACATGATCAAGAAGTGATTTTCCTATCCACTCTACAGCCTGCAAAGTCAGAATCTGAGTAACCAATAATTTCAAATGAAGAGCTAAACTTAGGATACTAAATCCCTAAGTTTTGAGTTTTTAGTAAATATCTTAAAATCCTTTTCACTGCTGTCAAATGTGATTCTTTTGGATCTGATTGAAATCTAGCACATAAGCAAACACTGAATATAATATCTGGTCGGCTAGCAGTCAAGTAAAGTAAAGATCTAATTATCCCTCTAAATTTCTTTTGATCAACAGATTTTCCCTTAAGGTCCTTATCCAACTGAACTGAGGAACTCATTGGTGTACTAACAGGTTTAGCATTGTCCATTTCATATTTTTTGAGGATGTCCTTAATATATTTAGTTTGACTAAAAAATGTACCTTCCTCAAGTTGCTTAATGCTAAATCCTATAAAGTAATTTAAATCTCCCATTAGACTCATTTCAAATTCACTACTCATTGTTTTAGAAAAATCATCACAAAGATTTTTATTTGAAGATCCAAAGATAATGTCATCCACATAAATTTGAACAATAAGTATATCCTTTCCAATTTTCCTTAAAAAGAGAGTTGTATCCACACTTCCTTTTTCAAAAGATCTTTCAAGTAGGAAAGTGCTCAACCTCTCATACCAAGCCCTAGGTGCCTGTTTCAATCCATATAATGCCTTTTTTAACTTGAAAATATGATTTGGAAATTTAGAATTTTCAAAACTTGGAGGTTGTTCTACAAAAACATCTTCCTCAATTACCCTATTTAAAAAGGCACTCTTGACATGCATTTGAAACAATTTAAAACCTTTAAAACAGGCAAAGGCTAGTAAAACCCTAATTGCTTCAAGTCTAGCTACAGGAGCAAAAGTCTCCTCAAAATCAATTCCTTAAATTTGATTATACTCCTTAGCAACTAATCTAGCCTTATTTCTAATGACTACTCCTGAGTCATTCATTTTATTTTTGAATACCCACTTGGTTCCAACAACACTTTGATCTTTTGGCCTTGTAGTTAATTCTCAAACTTTATTTCTTACAAATTGATTTAACTCTTCTTGCCTGGCCAATATCCAAAATTCATCAGAAAGTGCTTGATCAATGTTAGTGGGTTCAATAGTTGAAATAAAGGCTGAATGATTGACTTCCATGTTTAATCCACGCCTAGTTCTAACACCCTCACTTGGTTCACCTATAATCAATTCCTTTGGGTGGTTTTTAGAAAATCTCAAATCTCTAGGCAAAGGGTTTTCTCTTTTCAAATTTTCTTCCACATTTTCTTTCAAATTTAATCTATCAATCTTTTGGGAGTTTTCTTCAATTTCTTCTTCAACAACATTTGGCTCTTCCAAATTTCCACATTCATCAAATACAACATGTGTGGTTTCTTCAATGACTAAAGTTCTTTTGTTGAATACCCTATAAGATTTTCCAATACTCGAATATCCAACAAAAATTCCTTCATCTGATTTTGGATCAAATTTTTCTAAGGCAGATTTTCCATTATTATGTATGAACACCTTGTAATCAAATACATGCAAATGAGACAAATTAGGTGTTCTACCTTTTAGCAACTCATAGGGTGTTTTATTCAAATTTGATCTCACATTTACCCTATTCAGAACATAGCATGCAGTGCTAACCGCCTCAGCCCAAAAATATCATGGAAGCGAGTATTCTGCCAACATTGCTCGGGCGGCTTCTATTAATGTTCTATTTTTCCTTTCAACTACCCCATTTTGTTGAGGGGTTCTAGGTGCAGAAAAATTGTGATCAATCCCTTTTTCTTTACAGAAATTTTCAAATCTTTCATTTCAAATTCTCCTCCATGATCACTTTGTATAGAAATTATTTCACTCCCTAGTTTTCTTTGAATCCAAGTAGAAAAATTTCTGAATTCCTCAAACAATTCACTCTTATGAAAAAAAAATCTAACCCAAATGAATCTTGAAAAATCATCCACTTTAACAAATCCGTATACCTTCCCTCCTAGACTTAAGTTCCTACATATCCAAAAAGATCCATGTGTAGAATTTCTAAAGGTTTACTGGTCCTAAGATCTTTATTGGACTTAAAAGAGGACTTCACTTGTTTTTCTAATTGACATGCATCACAAAGGTGGTCCTTAGTAAAGTCTAGTTTTGGTATACCTCTCACTAAGTTCTTTTGGGTAATTCTCCTAAGGTTTTTCATACTAGAATGACAAAGTCTCCTATGCCAAAGCCATGATTCATCATAAACAGTTTTCAAACAAAAAGCAGTAGGAGACTGAATACAATTTAAATCTAGCATGTAGACATTGTTTACCCTTTTTCCATTTAAAATATTTTTCCCATTTAGGCTTATTATGCAGCTAGTAGGTAAAAATTTTACATTATAGCCCTTATCACATAGCTGACTTATGCTTAGCAAATTATGTTTTAAGCCTTCAAATAATAACACATTGTCTATGAAAAAGTTTTTCAAATTTCCAATCATAGCTGATCCAACCACTTTCTTTGTGGTATTATCTCTAAGTGTAACCTTACCTCCATTCCTGGCTTCCAGCGTTATGAATTGAGCAGATCTCAAGCAAAGGTTGGTGACTTCTTCTTCTTTTTCAGTCTCAGATGAGTCTGAAGCTGAGTCCGCCCAGAAAGCTCTTTGAAACTTCTTCTTACCCTTCTTTACCATTGGTTTCTCCTCTACCTTCTCCTTGCTAGGAGTGGCTTTGAGTTTTAGACAATCAGTCTTTATATGACCTAGTTTCCTGCATTCATAACAAATCACTTCATTAGAAACCTTGTCATTTCTATTATACTTACCTCTATTCCATTGCTGGCGTCTCTTCTGCTTCCTCTTTAAAAAGCTTCTGAATTGTCTAGTCATCAATGCAATATCGTCTTCATCTTCAGGTTGTGAGTGTTCACTCTCTGACTCTTTCACATTTAGTGCAATATTCTTGTCCTTTCATGGTTCACCTGCATCAATCTTTCTTTGACTTACTCCTTGCTCATAAGCAATGAGTGAACTAAGAAGATTGTCAATAGAATAAATGTTCAGATCTTTAGACTCTGTAATTGCAGTAATTTTAGCATCATAAGCAGTAGGTAAACAACGAAGAATCTTATTGATCATTTTAGCATTAGTTAATTCCCTACCAAGTGCATGCAAAGAAGTGATAATTTGTGTGAATCTTGTGTACATGTCTGAAATAGATTCATTAGGTTTCATGCGAAATAATTCATAGTCATGTAACAAGATAATGAGTCTTGATTGCTTAACTTCATTTGTCCCTTCATAAGTTATACAAAGTCTATCCCATATGTCCTTTCCGCTTTTGCAAGTGGAAACTCGCATGTAGTCTTCAGATTTTAAAGCACAAAAGAAACTATTTAAACATTTGGCATTTAATTGTGCTAAGTCACGTTCTTCTATAGTCCAATCTGCATAAGGTGTTTCTACCCTAACTCCATCAACTAATCTAGTTGGTTTTGTGTAACCTTCCTGGACTAGCATCCACATGCGATAATCAAGTGACTGTAAGAAAGTAGACATGCGTGTTTTCCAAAAATCAAAAGGAATATTATCAACAGTGGAGGTCTAGTGATAGAGTAACCCTCAGGTGTATTTCGGTTTCCAAATGTAGCCATCTATGTTAATCAAAAAGTAGTTCAAACTTATGATTTTGAAATGATGCTCTGATATCACTTGTTGAATCTAGTAATTAGGTTGTTAAGCCTAAGTTAATGTCCCAAGGCTACCAAGAGGGGGGGTGAATTAGTAGTTTAAAAATTTAATCCCTCTTTGAAGATTAAGTTGAACCAAAATGAAAATTTTCTTTTAAAGTTTTTCTAGAAAATATTTTTCAACCACAGAGTTGTTAAAAATTAAAATAAAATACGGGACATAAAAAACTGTAAATGACATAAGATTTATAGTGGTTCGGTCTATAACCAGACCTACATCCACTCCTCAGAGGCACCCTCTGAGTATTGTACTAAAACCAATAGTGACTCTCCTTTTGCACCCACAGCAAGGCGGAGAAGCCTTTACAACACACTCTTTTCACCACTACTCGGTGCGGCAGAGAACCGTCATCCGTTTACACAATCCCCAGTGTTGGCAGAGAACCGTCCGTCCTTTTACACTCTCCTTGTGTGGGCAGAGAACCCTTTTGTCCTTTCACACTCTCCTAGTGTGGGTAGAGAACCCTTTCATCCTTTCACACTCTCCTAGTGTGGGCAGATAACCCTTCCGACTGTTCACACTCTCCAAGTGTAGGAAGCGATCCTTTCGGCTATTCACACTCTCCAAGTGTTGGCAGCGAACCGGATCTCCTTGACTGATCTTCTCACAAGAAATCTAGAAGAAAGAAAGAAAAGAGTGAAGTAATCCCAATTCACAAGTAGAGATTCTTATCTTTGAACTCCAAGTGAAGCCTTCACGCTCCAATGGAAGGAATCCTCCTTTGAATGCACTCTTCCACACTCTCCTTAGCTATTCTCTCAAGAGGCACTAAGATCAAATGACAAAAAGATTGGGTGGCAGTCTAATTTGGACTATATATACAAAAGACAAGAAAAACCGCCCAAAAATTGCAAGTTTTCAATTCTGTACGCAGAGGATCGTCCCGTACGATCGTGGATCATCCTGGACAATTTTACTTAAATGCTTTGAAATGACCCTATTTGTATATGTGTACGAAATGTCTTCGTACAGCTGATCGTCCCGTATGAACTAAGTTCGTCCGGTACGAACGGTTATTACAAGGTCGGTCTAAAAAACTGCTGAAAACCGTTCTAAGTCGGTTAATCGTCTAGACAAAAATCTGTTCATCTGGATGAAATTTTTAAATAGAGTAGATCATTTTCTAACGATAATAATTTCGTCTGGACGAAAATTTTATAGAGACCAGATCGTCCTGGACGATAATTAATTTTGTCTTGACAAAATTTTTACAGAGAGCAGATCGTTTTCTGACGATAATTAATTTTGTCTGGATGAAAATTTTATAGAGACCAGATCGTCCTGGACGATAATTATTTCGTCTCGGACGAATAGGACTTAGAAAATTTTTCAAGCCAGTTCCTATTCGTTCTATGTGCTCAATAGGAGATAACTGTCTGATCATCCCGTACGAATGGATATCATCTCGTACGATCAGTATAATTTATATATGATCTCCTTATATGTGTATGTGTGTTTTTATTCACTCAATTACAATCACTCCCTTTTAAATTCAATTCAAAGAAAAATACAAGCTTCAAATTCACAAAGTATCTCATATTGAATTTGATTTGAAGTTTTCGTAGTCTGGAGTCTGATTTTCCTGAAATGTTAGTACACACAAGAGCAAATACAAATCTTCTAAAATTGTTAGGAGATAACTACACATTTGAACAATAATGTTTGGAATCATCAAAACTATACAAGTTGCAAAAATGTAAAGCATGCAAATAGCAACTATTTTAACATGTTTAAAATTGTAATTTTTTAAACTAATCGTACTATACGAACTCATTTCGTATGGGACTATATGTTCAGTTATTTTCCCCTTCGAGTAAATAAATAAACTAAATATAAAAAAAAAATTCTAAGTGCGGATCGTACTGTATGAAGCTTTCTTCATATGTACACCATCCAGAGTATGAATTTGATGGGTCCCTTTTTGTCCAGATGAACTTGATAATTTTTTTAACCCATCGTACCGTACAATGTCATCATCGTATGTACACCATCTATAGTATGAAGTGGGCGGGTCCTTTTTCATCCAGACAAACTCTAAATTTTCTAAACTAATTGTATTGTATGATGTTGTCATCGTACGTACGCCATCCAGAGTACAAAAATGTGGGGTCTCTCTTCGTTCTGATGAAGATGAAAAATTTTCTAATTGTTCATACAGTATGAACTGGATTCACACCAGACAATCATCGTGTACGAAGTCATTTCATATAGATTCACAAAAAGTTCGTACACAATAGTTTTTGAACTGTTCGTATGTACGAACATACGATCGTACACACACAAAATTAAAAATTTTAATATTCTTGACTATTTTTTGTGTCTTTTATATAAAAGGTCCTTTAAAACTTACGTAAAAAGAGTCATTTTTCATGAATTTTTAAGAGCAAGTAAAAGTGAGACTGTGGGAGAGTGTTTGAGAGAGATTTCTTGCAAGTGGAGTGGGAAGAGTTCATAATGTTACTCAAATATAAGGATCTCTTTGGATTTTTGGTAATCACTCTTACTTTTTTCTATCTAGTTACTCGTGAAAAGATCTTTGAAGAAGATCTAGTACTCTGCCGACACTTGGATGGTGTGAAAGGATGAAAATTCTCTGTCGAGACTTAGAGGGTATAAACAGATGACGATTTTCTACCGACACTTGGATGGTATGAATAGATGATGATACTCTACCGACACTTGGAGAGTGTGAACAGACAACGATTCTCTGCCGACACTTGGAGAGTGTGAAAGGATGATGGTTCTCTGTCGCATTGGGGATTGGTGGAAGAGAGGATTTTTAAAGACTTCTCTGCCTTACTATGGGGGAAAAAGGAGAGACACTTTGGTAATAGTGCAATACCTAAAGAGGAAGTCTTTATGGAGTAGATGTAGGTTGTGTTTGACCAAACCACTATAAATCTTTCTATCTTTTATTTTCCATAATTTATTTTTTGAACTTTTGTTGTTGTGGTTAAAAAGCTTTTTCAAAAAGTTAATCATTTTTGGAAATTAATCAAATTGGTTTTCTAACAAAAATCCATGAGAATATTTTAAATTATCAATTCACCTCCCACCCCACCCCCCACCCCCCCCCCCCCTCCCCACCCCCCTCTCGGTTAGCCCAATAGCTTCAGTTTAACAACCTATACGGAATCAACAAATCCCATGAGAAATTAAACTATCCTATTATTTCCCTAGTATTGTCTACATAAACTACAAGATTTATCCTATTAATCTGAATGAAAAATGTTTTTAAAAGTTTTCACTACAAGTATTAAATTAAAAGTTTATTAAATAAAAGTGTTATAAACCTATGATAGTAAGGAAATGCATGTCAGCTTAAGTTTTACTCCTCTAATGTATTATGTGAATAAGAAAAAAAATACACTTAGATCTACATATAGCTTATAAGTGTTTCAAGTAAAGTTTTCACTCCGCTACCTTTATGTTACAAATTTGGGCCCATGATAGTAATTTTGATGATAACAAATATTATTATTTTATTTACAACTACTAGTATTGCATATCTATTTTGTTTCCTCAACTTACTAACTTTTTAGGTTCACAAGTTTAACCGCAATGCAAATTAGCTCAAGATTGGGTAGACTAGGTTGAGTCTATATTTAATTTCATTCTCAATATACATTTTACCTTTCTTGAGTCAAGTCAAGTATCTGGTGGATCCCAAACTAAGTAACCTTGCACACACACATTTCAAAGGAGTGATTTAGTGAGTTAGAGTTTTTTTTTTTTTTTTGAACTAATCATACATGATGATTTCAATCGTACTAGACAATTAGTTAAAAATTAAAGCCCTAATTAGGGCATCCCCAATAATTAGCTTGCTTAACTAATTATATTGGATAATTTAAGATCATATAGAATAATAAGTTTAGATTGTGAAAAATAGCCACAAATCATAATTTAGCAAATATTTTAAATTTTAAATTTTGTTCAAATCGTATAGGATGATATGAATCATCTTGGATGATTGATGACAATCCTAACTAAATTTATCTTGTGATTAGGAGACTAATTATGATTTGATTGAGCAATAAAATCATACAAGATGACCTACTCAGATTGTATAGAATGATTTATTATATTTCATAGGATGATCCCTTCTCGTCCAAGACAAAAACCATAATTTTTTCTTCTAATCATCTTGGAGATTGTACTAGATGTCCTAAGAGGGTTGTGGGAGATACGTAGATTGCCACCCATCATACAATCTCGTATTGGACGATTAATATCTTATCTTGAACTAATCATCCCTGATGATTATAGGATCGTACTAGACAATATGGACAAATACTTGAACTAATCGTATAGGGAAAAGGTGATCATCTTGGTTGAAAGGGCTATTTTTAACTAATCATACAGGATGATATATCAATCGTACAAGACAATTTTTGTTGGTAAGTTAAAATTTAGTGCTTCTTTTGAGGCTCTCTATTTAAGTTCTCTCCATTGTCACTTGAGGCAATCTTTTACTATAAAGGAGATTTGAAAGAGAATATAGAGAAGGAAGATGTAGAGAGAGAGAGAGAGAGAGAGAGAGAGAGAGAGAGATCCTTATGAAGAAGTTAAGAGGGATTATTAAGGTTTCTCCAAGTAAGATGTTCATCATCTTCCTCAAGTTACTTATTTGGTTCCTTAGTGACTCTGGGGAGATCTTCATCAATATTAGATCAAGGTTCTCTGCCTACTCTTGGAGGAAATAAAAGGATTCCTAGGTTCTCTTTCTTCACCAGGTTCTCTGCCTATTCCAAGCGGGAGTAAAAGGATTAAAGATTCTTTGCCTCATCGGGTTAGTTGAAAGATTTTATAAGGGCTTCTCCACCCTATTATAGGGAACAAAAGGAGAGTCGCTTCTATTTAGTGCAATACTTGGAGGAGTCTCCAAGGAGTGGACATAGGTCAGGTTAACTAAACCACTATAAATTTTGGTGTGTTCTTTCTATTTACATTTTCATATTTAAATTTCCATATTATTCTATGATTTGTTCTATGATCAAAATCTCTAATCTTTGTTATTATTAAACTAGTTTTTTCTTCCACATAAATCATTTATTTTAAAATATTTAAAAAGGTTTTGTTTTTTATTAAGAAATTTTTAAATAACCAATTCACCCCCCTCCTTGGTTAACCTCAAGACTAGTTCTTCAAGATTTAACAATCTTTACAAACTTTCAAGTTGTACCAGAGGGGATTCATAATATCAAGTTTTATAAAATTTTTGAATTAAGATCCATGGCTACCTTTGGAAATATAAACACCATGGAAGGATATTCAATTACTAAACCACCCCTTTTTGATAATATTCCATTTAATTTTTGGAAAACTTGCATGCCCACTTTTTTATAATCAATTAATTATCATATATGGATGCTAGTTAATAATGATTATTTTGTACTCTTTAGAATAGTAAATGGTGCTAAAACTGAATTTTATTTTTCATAATGGACTACTGATGATAAAGATTTAACACAATTAAATACAAAATATCTAAACTATTTTTTCTTTACCTTAAAATCAGAAGATTATATGTGTGTTTCCACTTGTACAACAAGTAAAGAGATTTGGGACAAACTGTGCATTACTTATGAAGGAACAATGGAAGTTAAATAATCCTGGCTGAATATTCTACTTCATGATTATGAATTTTTCCACATGATGCCTAGCGAATCTATTTTTGAAATATATACTAGGTTTATATAGATTGTTATATCCCTATATTTCTTAAGAAGAGAACTCACAAATTATGAAAAAATTAACAAGAATTTGAGATGTTTACCTTCTTCCTTTGATACAAAATTTTTTGCCATTATTGAATCTAAGGATCCAAATGTTTATTCATTTGATAATTAATTTGGATCACTCGTTGCTTATAAGCAAGGAGTGAACAAAAGGAAGCTTGATGTATATGAGAAGAAAATGGAAAAAACTATAGCCTTAAAGGCTAATTATTCTGACACTAACTCTTTTGGCTCTAAAAATAATGATATTGTTTTAATAACTAGGCAAAGTAAGAGCTTCTTAAGGAAAAAGTAAAAGCATCATTGGAAATAGAATAAAGGTAACAATAATAAAATTTAAAAAAAATTATATTATTTGTTTTGAATGCAAGAAACCAGGGCATCTAAAGTCTGATTTCCTAACTCTTAAAGCTCACTCAAGTAAGGAGAAGGGTGAATAAAAACCTAAGTTCAAAAGGGAAAGCAAAGAACCCAAAAGGCTTTTTGGGTCGACTCAGCATCAGAATCCTTTAAAACTAAAGCAGAAGAAGAGGTAACAAATCTATGCTTAATGGCTGATGATCATCTTGATCACTCTGATCAAGAAGATGTATGTGAGCTTACCTATGACCAATTACTTGAAGTTTCTGAAAAAAAATCATTATTCCTATAGGAAGCTCAAGAAATTACATGCTAGCCTCAAAATTAATTTTTTAAATTTGTAGAAAGACCATGAAATCCCAAGGAAAGATTATTTAACTCTGGATAGCAATCACATGGCTTTGTTAGATGAATTTGACTCTTTAAACAAAAAGCATCTTGATTTAACTAAAGAGCATGATTCCTTAAAAGTATTACATGTTGAATTAGAAAATGCATACAAGAACTTAGATACTCTTGCATCTAATTTAGATGGTAGGGAGCATGAATTGAAAGTTGAAATTTCATATCTTAAAAATATAAACCAATTTTTACAAATCAAAATAAATGCTTTCAAGAAAAAGAAAAGACCACCTTTATTGAAGAGTTTTATAATCCATCACCTCAGCATATATCATTCAAACTTAAAAAGATGCACTATAACCCAAATAGATTAGTAAATCATTTTCCTTGTCTTAGAAATTTTCTTGTGGCATGCTAGGACATATCTCCCACACTTGCACTATTCACCATAGAACATATTTGAAATGGAGACCAAAACTTCAAAATTCACATCATAGCATGCATACATTCATTCTTATTTCCATGCGACGAGACCCAAACCTGTTTGGGTTCCCAAATCTAACATCTGATTATATTGTAGGCATTCTCTCACAAAAATCCTTGTCAATGCATGTGGTATATGGGCAACAGATGTTCAAGACACATGACTGGAGATGTAAATAAATTCATGTCACTAGTGGCCAGGGAGGGAGGCAATGTAACACTTATAGATAACACCACCAGAAGAGTGGTTGGATCAAGTATAATTGGAAATTTTCATTATTGAAAATTTTTTGCTAGTAGATGGCTTAAAACATAACTTTTTGATAAAAGTTTTAGCATTAAAATTTTGTCTACATTATTAGCTTAAATGGAAACACTATGCTGCATGGAAAAATAATTAATAATATTTACATGCTTGATTTAAACTATGTTGAACCTGCTATTTCTTTTTATATAAAAATTGTTACTGATGAATCTTGACTATGGCATAGGACATTATGTCATGCAAGCATGAAAAATCTTAGAAAAATCACCCAAAAGAACTTAGTGAGAGGAATTCCTAAACTAGAGTTCATAAAGGACCACCTGTGTGAAACCTAACAATTAAGAAAACAAGTTAAATCCTCTATCCACTCAATCAAAGACATAAACACAAGTAAACCCTTAGAAGTCTTACACATGGATCTCTTTGGATGTGTCAGCACTACAAGCTTAAGAGGGAAAGTTTTTGGTATGTGTTTATTGATGATTATTCAAGCTTTACTTGGGTTAGATTCCTATCTCATAAAAGTGAATCTTTCAAAGAGTATAATTATTGTTTCACTTGGATTTAGAGAAAGCTTGGTTGTGAAATTATAACCATTCATAGTGACTATGGTAGAGAATTTGAAAACAAAAATTTTGAATCTTTCTGTAAAGGAATAAAGGATAGACCATAACTTTTCAATTCCTAGAACCCCTCGGTAGAATGACATAGTTGAATAGAAGAATAGGACCCTAGTATAAACTGTTAGAATAATGTTAGTTGAATACTCACTTCCTAAATACTTTTATGCAAAAGCTGTAAATACAGCCTGTTATATTCTGAATAGGGTGAATATTAGATTTAAGCTAAACAAGACACTCTATGAAATCATGAAGGTTAGGACACCCAACCTCTCTCACCTTCATGTCTTTGGATGTAAAGTGTTTATTCTGAATAATGGAAAATCTGTACTATGAAAATTTCAACCCAAATTTGATGGAGTGTTTCTAGGTTACTCAAATGTTGGGAAATCCTATAGAGTTTTCAATAAAAGAGCTATGTTAATTGAGGAGAGCACACACATGTTATATTTGATGAATTTAATAATTCTGGTGGGTCTAGCATAGATGAAGAAGAGGTTATTGAAGTCACGCAATGATTAGAATTAGTAAATCTAGAGGAAATGGTAGAACCTGAAAATACTTTGCCTAGAGAATGGAGATATTTTTTTTTTTTCATCCTAAAGAACTGATCTTATGAGACCCATCTAAAGGTTATAGAACTAGATATAAATTTCGAAAAGAATTAAACCACTTTTCCTTCATTTTAATGAATGAATCCACCAACATAAATCAAGCCCTATCTGATAAATTTTGGATCATAGCCATGTAAGAAGAGTTAAATTAATTTATATGAAATAATGTTTGGGAGCTAGTTAAAAGACCTAAGGACTAGAGTGTGGTTAGAACTACATGGATTTTCAAAAATAAAATGAATAATTTTGGTGTAGTGGTGAGGAATAAGATAAGATTGGTGGCTAAGGGGTATAATCAAATAAAAGTGATTGACTTTGAAGAGACCTTTATCCATGTAGTTAAATTGGTAGCCATTAGGGTACTACTAATTTTTTCTTATTTTAAGGGATTCAAACTGTACCAAATGGATGTTAAAAGTTCCTTTCTAAATGGGGTAACAAAAGAAGATGTGTATGTTGAACAAACCTGAGGCTTTAAAAATTCACAATTTTCTAATCATGTGTTTAAATTAAAAAACTATTATATGAACTAAAATAAGCACCCATGGCATGATATGAAAAGCTAAGCATATTCTTACTAGAAAGAACCTTAGTTAAGGGGAGCATAGACACCACCCTATTTTTGAAAAAGGTAGGAGATGAATTACTCATTATCCAAATTTACGTTAATGATATATTTTTTGGATCTTCTGATAAAAATTTATGTGATAAATTTTCTGAAATAATGAGCAAGGAATTTAAGATGAGTATAATGGGAGAACTAACCAACTTTCATGGATTTAGCATAAGGTAGAAGAATGATGAAAATTTCTTTAGTCAATTAAAATATATTAAGGATATCCTTAAGAAATATAAAATGGATAAAGACATGTCAATCAACACTCCCATAACTTTCGTTGTTCAATTAGATAAGGATTCAAATGTAAAATCTGTTAATCAATATAAATATAATAAAATAATTAGATTACTTCTTTACTTGGCTACTAGTAGACCTGATATTATGTTTAGTATTTTTCTCTGTGCTAAAAATTAGGCTGATCCAAAAGAGTCCCAATTAATTATTATTAAGAGAATTCTTAGGTATCTCTTAGGAACCCCTAACTTAGGAATCTAATATCCTATGTATAGCACCTCCTATGAAATTATTAGGTATTTTGATTCAGATTTTATGGGATGTTAAGTAGATAGAAAAAATACTTATGGAATATGTCAATTAATAGGATAGTCCTTAGTCTCTTTGTCCAGTAAAAAATAGAACTAAGTTGCCCTATCTACTGTTGAAGTTAAATACATAGCCTTAAGAAGTTATGTGGCCCAAGTACTCTAGTTAAAGCAATAAAATTAGGATTTTGGATTATATGTGGGCACAATTCCAATTCTATGTCATAACACTAGCACCATCTGTATTTCAAATAACCCAATTTAATACTCCAAGGTCAAACACATTGGCATAAGGCACCACTTCATTAGGGACCGTATTACTAAAGCAGATATAGAGCTACACCATGTAGCTAAAAACTAACTTGCTGGTATCTTTACAAAAGCACTAGCCTTTAAAACATTCAGCATCTTAAGAACATGATTATGTGTAATAGATATTAATGCTTGAAATTATTATTTTCTATTTTTGATGTTCTTTTTTTTATTATTTGTATGTTTGTTTATTTTTATATGTTTATGTTTTTTGTTCTTAATTTTTTATGGTTTTTCCTTTAATGTTTTAAAAAAAAATTAAAAAAAATAATCAAATCAATGCTCACTCTTGATTTTAAAGTGTCAAATGGAATTTTTTCCTTTCTTTCAGCTTTAACAAATTAGTAAGCAGTGTTAGACTTCTCTAAATCTATTAATGGAAGAAAATTTTATGAATGTCACTCTTTCTCTAACTCCTGTAGTGGTGTATTTTTCTTTTTGAAGCAAAATCTATTTCAAATTAAAAGTTGGACTTTAAAATTGAGATTTATTTTATCTTCCTATAGTAATCTATATCATATGAATGATGCTCAAAGTCATTGAATCATTTTTAAAGTTTTCATAATCAAGTTATTACATCTATATTATGGATATGATTCAATTTTGTAGTTTACTTTTCTTATATTAGAGAGTGAGTTCTTCTTCTCTTATATATGAAAGATAATCTTACAACTGATCGAGAGTCTTTAAAGATTTTGAAAGGAAGCTAGCTCGTAAAAATCACAAGAGGCACAAAATGAGCCCAAATAAAAATTAAAAAGATCCACAATGACTGCCAAATAATTGCAAGATACACCAAAGTTTATCAAAAATTAAAAGATACATAAAGTGTGCTAGATAACTGAAAAAGAGGAACAAAATGAGCCCATAAAAAATAAGCTTCATTCTCTTTCAAATCTTTAAATCTTTGAAGAATCTACGTGCCACTTGATATTTTCAAACACGTAAATTTTAAAAATCATTGTTTTTGATCAATTACTTTGCAATATCATTCTATCAGATATTTTTGTAAGGAGAAGTTTGAAAAGATCACTCCTCTTGTCTATTTTTTTTTTTTTTTCAGAATTAGATTTTTGTTTTAAAAGTTTTTAACATGTAAGGATTCCAAGCTAGGGTTCACAAGATCAGTTTTCTATCCTTTCTGGATTACAGCATTGTTAATTAATTTCTTATTGATTTTCAATATACTCAAAAGAGAAATTTATCATTTATTAGAGTTGATTGATTAAGCATGATTAGTTTTTATTTAGTTTTTTATGTTTTTTTTTATTGTGTTTTTTTTTAGTTTTAAAATTCTCCTGATCATCACATTCCATGTCCTGAGTTTATTTTGGTTTGCTCACATAGTCCAACACGATCCACACATCCTATATAATCTGAACAAAAGTATACCTCTCCAATCATAAAACATTTGCTACTCTAAACCATTTTTTAGCTATTGTATTAGATGATTATCATTTCATTCTATACGATCCATGTGGAAGAAATGATTGGATGATTTAAATGCTATTAAGTTGATCCATTATTACACATTATTCTGGATGATACATGTATTTGTCCTATACTGTCCAATTATTCTACAGTCATTTATGCGAACTCCTCAGGACGATCGCATTATATCTAATCATCCTATACAATATCTGATCATCCTGGATGATAAGATCAACTTTTATCGATCATTTGGATGAAATTATTGCACCTGATCATCCTGGATGATTTCCCCATATCTATATAAATAGCCTTACTCAATGGTCTTCTTCACTCCAATTCTCCAATACTTCTTCTTTCGCCTTTAAAATATGATCTTTTGTAATGGCTAGTGGTAAAAGATCTCATGAGCTCATAGGCAGCTCTTCTTGGAGTGCTGTTGATTTCTGGTTTATTGAAGTGGCTGATAAAGTTGCTTACACCCACTAAAAATCTGTTAGGATTAACCCCTCAAAAGTTATCAATCAGGAGGTTTTGACCTATCAGGTACTAGACTTATTTGCTCGCACCACACTCGGCTTTATTCTTTTACTTGCTTTTCCATTCAATTTTGAACTGCTTTTTGAATCCTTCACCAGTCTCAGCCTAAATTCTAACTTTACTGCACTCCAATTATATATTAATAGATGCCCTATATAAATCACCTATCAAGATTTCTATGAATTTCTTCACATATTCACTACTTGAGACAAAATTTATATTTTGGCTTCAGATCCTAATTTTAATTGGGGTCCTACTAATACCCTTCTCAGATAAATAAATGCACCTAATCATGACTCTGCAACTAGTACCTTGGTAAAAGATGCTCGAACCATCTAGCATATTCTTTGAACCTCTGTTATTCCTAAAGCTTGGGATCATATTCATATTACTCACATCATGCCACTCACCACCTACTACAAAAAGGATCATCAAGATTTTAATGTCATTCATCTTCTAATCAACTACATTAAACATTTAATTAATATTAGGGATCCCGACCATAAAAGAAAGCCAAATCTAACATTAGGATATATTATTATATGTCCTTGAATCCAAATATTATTTGATGATTATGGCACCCCAAGAGGGGGAGGGGATTGGGATTTTAAAATTTTTATTAAAATAAGAAAATTAAAATGATTTTAAAGTTATTATGAAAAGAATAAGAAATCACATAATTTCTATGAAAAAGACAAAGAAAAATAGATGTAACAAATGAAAATAAGATGCATAATATTTTTATGTGGTTCGGCCCAGATTCTAATCTGACCTACGTCCATGCTGTCCAACTCTGAGGCTAGAATTCACTAATCCCGTGTTTGCTTTTCAAACCTCACTTCTTTAAACAAAAGAAGTTCTTTACAACCTAAGTAATCCCCTAAATGGACGAGTACAACCCAATCTAATTATAATTAAAACATCACTAAGCTAAATGGCTTAGATCAAGAAAATGAAAAAAATAATAATGTAAATAATACAAGCTCACATTATCTTGCAATAAAATATCCACAATATTTGAGCTTATCTTATAAATTAATTTTAATCACCTCACTACTTGCAAATGAAATATTAAATTTGGTTACTTTAAGATAGATTTATATTTTGTTTAAAATAAGAATAATATTTTAAATAAAAATATATTCTTATTGATTAAAACTTTAACTCATTAAATTAAATAAAATGAAATAGATTATAGATGTAAATCTATGCCACCTTAAAGAAAATAAAAATACTTGCATTGCTAAACTTTATAGATTTAATAGATGTAACATAGAAAACTTTAATATAAAATTTTGAACAATTATTTCATCAAAAAATAAATATTTTCAAGAAAGAAATATATGGTGAAAGCTAACTGAACAGCAAGTAAAGATTTAGTGAAGGAAAGCAAACTAAAGAACTCTAAGAGATGTTACTTGGTTTTGTGTGTAAAATCTCTAAAACCAAGAATTCGATCTCGCAAATGAAAAAAGCTCTTGGAATAAAAATTAAAGTTTCTTCTCTCAAGATTTAGAATTTAAAGAAGAAATGAAAAATGGAAGAATTGTTGGATATTTCTATTTTGAGCAGCCCTTGCATGAAGAAGAAGAGAGGTATTTAGAGGGAAAGGGTAATAAAAGTCAAATTTGTATAAAACTATTAAACTAATATTAATCTATCAACTAATAATATTATATTTGATCAAAATTTTATTTATATTAAATATATATGAGATTTAAACTATTATAAAATGGCTAGCCAAATGGGAAGTCAAAAAGTCTTCATATACATCCAAAATAGGGCAAAAAAGGCTACCAGCTAATTATATTTAAATTAGATAATATTTTGAAATTCATTATAAATTTAAATGAGATCCAAATGAGTTATATAACCTAGCAATTTTTATCTACAAAATCCAAACAATCTAATGCAAGAACAAGTAGACCAGGTTTCTGTCAAAATAATATCATATTTAGTAAAATAAAAAACTCACACACATTTTTAAATATTGAAGGATATATTGAATATTAATATAATAATATGGTGTAATTTATATAAAATTAATCATACATAAATAAATTAATATGAAACAAGTTAATTTAAAAATAATAAATAATAAAAGTTTTACCATATAAATTACCTTTAACTCCCTAATTATATAACTTTCCATATTTAATAATAATTATATAAACAATAAATCTTATAAAATTTATTTAATAAAGAAATCTTATAAAATTCTATATCAAGATTAATACATAATTTTAGATTATGAGCAAATCAAATCATACAAGTAAATATTAATGGACCACTAACATACTCCTATGATAATATAAAATCCTTCAAGTTGTCCATCTTGGTCCATCTTAATCTCAACATTTGATTGAACTTGAGTTATGCAATATAAATCCCATAAGTAATTATTATGCACATCATTACATTTGAAATACTTAGCACATAAATTAGAACATCCAAGCATATGTTTGTTATCATCAAAATCTCTAAAATAGGTCATGAGATAGATAATATTATTAATCTCTCCCTCTTTTATGATGACAAACTTATGTTGGGTATAGTTATAACAAAGATACAAATTGACCTTTCATCATAACTTTTAAGCAATAAAAAATGTATATGATAATTGATAAATATTTTTGAATGAGAAATATTTTTTAATGCTAATTAATTTGTTAAACAAAATAATTCTCCTCCTAAATATATGCATGTAAAATAAACTATGACCAACATATATAGTTCTTCTCCCCCTTTGACATCCCAAGCATATGTCTTAACATGCAACATCTCTCTTCAACTAAAGGTTTTGTAAAGATATCAGCTATTTGAGAATCTGTGTTTACAAAATATATATTTACATCACCTTTATTAACATGATCTCTAATAAAATGATATCTAATTGTTATATGTTTAGTTCGAGAATGTTGTATAAGATTTTTTTTTAATCTTATAGCACTTGTATTATCACATTTAATGGGAATATTTTTAAGGTTAATTCCAAAATCTTCTATTTGTTGCTTCAGACATAAAACTTGAGCAACACAACTACCTACGGCTATGTACTCTGCTTCATTAGTGGATAAAGTGACTAAATTTTTTTTTTCTAGAAGACCAAAAAATAAGCAACGATCTTAAAAATGGATAGGTTCCAGATATACTTTTTCTATCAACCATACAACCAGCATAGTCTGCATCAGAATATGCAAATAAACTATATGATAATAAATTTTTAGGATACCATAAGCATAAATTATGAGTTCCAATCAAATAGTGAAATATTTTCTTAACTTCTATTAAGTGTCATTCTTTAGGATTAGCTTGAAATCTTGCACATAAACATACAGCAAACATAATATTAGGCTAACTAGTAGTAAGATATAAAAGTGAACCTATCATACTATTATAAAGTTTTTTATCTATTGGTTTTTCTGATTCATCTAAATCAAGTACAGTTGATGGGCTTATAGGAGTTTTACTCAATTTGAATCTCTTCATATCAAACGTTTCTAATAATTCATTTATGTATTTGGTTTGACATATGAATGTGCCAGACTCTACTTATTTTACTTGAAGTCCCAAGAAAAAGGTGAGTTCTCCCATCATACTCATTTCAAATTTTGTTGACATTAAGAGGAAAACTCATGACATAAACTTTCATTTGTACTTCCAAATAATATATCATCAGCATAAATCTGTATAATAATTAAATCCTCTCCAATATTTTTGAAGAAAAAGAATTATATCTACCTTACCTTTTCTAAACTTTTATTCAATTAAAAAGTTACTTAACCTATCATACCAAGCACATGGAGCTTGTTTTAAACAAAACAAACCTTCTTTAATTGATATATATGATTAGAAAAGTTAATTCTTTCAAAATCTATTGGTTGTTCTACAAAAACATCTTGATCAATATACCCAATCAAAAATGCACTTTTGACATCCATTTGAAAAAGTTTAAAGTCCTTAAAATAAGCAAAAGTAAGGAGTAATCTAATGGCTTCTAGTCTTGCTACAGGTGCAAAAGATTCTTCAATGTCTATTCCTTCAATTTTTGTGTACCATTGTGTAACTAATCTAACTTTATTTTTAATAATACTTTCTGAGTCCTCTAGCTTATTTTTATAAACCAATTTAGTTCCAATTATATTTTGATCATCATGTCTTGAAACTAACTCCCAAACATCATTTCTTATAAATTGGTTAAGTTCCTCTTCTATAGTAATTATCTAAAAATTATCTTGTAAAGCTTCATCTATATTTTTAGTTCAACTTCTGATAGAAATGTAGAATATTCTACCTCATCCTTAAGGTTTTTCCTAGTCTTAACACCTTGAGAAGGATCACTAATTATTAACTATTTTGGATTATTTCTATTATATCTCTATTCTTTAGGCAATGAATCATCCTCCTTTTCTTTCAAATTTATTTTCTTTAAATTTTTAATATCATCATCATTCAAATCATTTCTTATTAAATCTATAGAATTTTCATCAAAAATTACATGAACGGATTCTTCAAAAATTAATTTTCTCTTATTAAAAACTCTAAAAGATTTTCTAAAAAATGAATATCCTAAGAATATACCATCATTAGACTTACTATCAAATTTACTTAAAGTGACCTTATCCTTATTTCAAATTAAACACCTACATCAAAAAGTATGTAATCTTAGTTTTCCTTAAAAAAAATATTTCATAAGGAGTCTTTTTAAGAATTGGTCTTAAATAAACTCTATTTGTAACATAACATGCAGTGTTTATTGCTTCTGCCCAAAAATACTTTAGAAGTTTATATTCATCTAACATTGATCTTGCTAATTCTACCAAAGTATGATTCTTTCTTTCAACTACACCATTTTATTGAGGAGTCCTAAGAGCTAAAAATCTATGTATAATTCCATTTTCATCCCAATAATTTTCAAATGATTTATTTTCAAATTGTCCACTGTGATCCATTTGAATTCTATGAATCAAAGAACCTTGTTCTCTTTGAATATACTTAGCAAATTTTCTAAAATCATCGAATACGTTATTTTTATTAGCTAAGAATAATACCCAAGTGTATATTGAATAATCATCTATAATAGCAAATCCATAATTTTTATCACCTAAACTAGTTGTGTTAATTGGCCCAAATAAGTCCATGTGAAGTAATTCTAAAGGTGTACTAGTAGAAACTATATTTTTACTCTTGAATGAACTTTTCATATATTTACTGTGAATGCATGCATCATATATTGAATCAAAATGAAAATTACTTTTTGATAAACCAACTACTAAATCAAGTTTAGAAATTTTATTTAAAGTGTGGATATTTGCATAACCAAGCATCATCATGTGTATATTTCATGCAAAGTAAATTCAAATTAACATCATTTATATTCTCTAAATCAATTAAATAAATATTTTTATGTCTATTTCTTATAAGTAAAATAGTTTCATTATTTCTAATAATGCAATGTGAAGCATAAAAAGAAATATTTAAACCTTTATCGCATAATTGACTTATTGATATTAAGTTATATTTTAAATCAGAAACAAATAAGACTTTTTTCTAAAGTAATAGAGTTCTTACATATGGATCCAATACCAATAATCTTTCCCTTTGTATTATCTCCATATGTGACATATCCTCCATCATTTGAATCTAATGTAGAGAATTTTGCTTTATCGCCCATCATATGTCTTGAACATCCACTATCCAAGTACCACATGCCTTCATTGATTTTATTTTGAAGGCATTCCTACAAAAGAAAATCAAATGTTAACTTTTGGAACCCAAAAATTTTTAGGTCTACATTCTAAATAAGTAGTATGATATTTATTATGTATGGTATTTATTTTTTGGAACCCATATGAATATGATTGTTTAGCATTATGTGATCTACGAGCATAGTAATCAAATGAGATATGTCATTAATATCACAATAACTACACCAAATATTAGTTTTTGCATGTAGCTTTTCATGATGTCTATGTGAAATATAAGTAGAATTTTTATTTGAAGTTGTACTTGTTGGAGCTTTATAATAAACATGTAATTTCATGCATAAATCTAATCTTGCTTTTAATAGAATATTTTCTCTTTCAAGTTTAAAAACAAGTAAGGAACGATCTAATAAAGAACTACTTTTATTTTTCAAATCATTACATTCATTTTTTAAATTATTAAAATGCATATCTAAATTTTTATGCTCTTTTTCTAAAGCATTATATTTTCTTTTTAATTTTTTGTATTTAATAATTAATTTATTAAAAGTATCATCTAATTCTTCATAAGATATATCATTACATACCTCTTGAGAATCATGATCCAATTCTCCTCCTGCCATAAGGCAAATGATCACATCTTCATTTGATGAACTTGATTCATCTGAATTTAGGTTGGCCCATAGAGCCTTCTTCTTCTTCTTGAAATGCTTCTTTTCCTTCTTATCACTCTTTCTCTCAATATCCATCTCTTTCTTCTTTGAATAAATAAGATATGGACAATCTCCTTTTATATGTCCATGCTTCTTACAATGGTAACAAATAATCCCTTCTCCTTTAGGAAATTTCTTAGTTTGAAATTTATAATTTTTGGATTTCTTATACCTTTGATTTTTCTTCCTTAGTAAGCTTCCAAGTCTTCTTGAAAGCATGGCCACTTCATCGCTATCTTCATTAGAGCATGATGAACTAGGTTCATCATTATCATCAACTTGTAAGGCAATAGTTTTACCTCTCTCTTTCTCTTTCCTTGAAGGGCTATCCAATTTATCCCTTTGAGCTATAATCTATTCAGGTGCAATCAAAGAACCCAAAAGTTTATCAAGTTGATAAGTAGATAAATCTTTAGCCTCACTAATTATAGTTACTTTAGCATCCCATTCTTTGGGAAGATATTTAAGAATCTTATAGACTAAGTCTTGACTCTTAAATATTCTTCTAAGAGAATATAATGTATTAATTATTTTCATAAATCTTATATACATATCATAAATAGATTCAGAAGGAGACATATGAAATAATTAATATTCATGAACAAGTCTATTTATGTAAGCATCTCTAACCTCACTAGTACCTTCATAAGTTATAATTAATTTATCATAAATTTCTTTTGTTGAATTTAACATGGAAATTTTTATGTAATCATTTGGAAGAAGTGCACAATGCAAAGTATCACATGCCCTAGCATTTAACTCATCTAATTCCCTCTCTAATGTAGTCTATTCATCAAAAGATTTTTCAATTCCAACTCCATTAATTTCTTTAGTGGGTGTGTGATATTGGTGTGTAAGCATATGCCACATATGAGAGTCTTGTCCTCTTGGGAAAATACTAATTCTTTTTTTCTAATAATCAAAAGGAACATCATCTAACAATGGTGGTCGATGAGTGGATTGTCCTTGGGGAAGTGAACCCTTAGGAAAACCTTGTGTCATAGTTTATAAGTGGTTCTACTTTAGGATGTTTAATCAAAATTAAAAGATCCAAGGCTCTGATACCAATTATTGGATGACTATGGCACCCCAAGAGGGGGGTGAATTAGGGTTTTTAGAAAATTAAAATGATTTTAAAGTTATTTTGAAAAGAATAAGAAATCACATAATTTTTATAAAAAAAGTCAAAAAAATATATGCAAAAAATGAAAATAAGAGGCACAATATTTTTACGTGATTTGGCCCGGATTATAATTCGACATACGTCCACGCTAGCCAACTCTTAGGCTAGAATTCACTAATCCAATATTTTCTTTGAAAACCTCACTTCTTTAAACCAAAGAAGTTCTTTACAACCTAAGTACTCTCCTACACGGGTGAGTAAAATCCAATCTAATTACAATTAAAACTTCACTAAGCCAAATGGCTTAGATCAAGAAAATATTAAAAAAAATTTTGATGTAAATAATACAAGCTCAAATTATCTTGCAATAAAATGTCCAAAATATTTGAGGTGATCTTACAAATTAATTTTAGTCACCTCACTACTTACAAATAAAATATTAAATTTGCTCACTTTAAGATAGATTTATATTTTGATTAAAATAGAATAATAATTTAAATAAAAATATATTTGTTACTGATTTAAACTTTAACTCTTCAAATCAAATAAAATGAATTAGATTATAGATGTAAATCTATACCACCTTAGAGAAAATAAAAATACTTACTTTGCTAAACTTTATGGATTTAAAAGATATAATATGTATAGTTTTAATATAAAATTTCCAACAAGTATTTCATAAAAAAATAAATATTTTCAAGAAAGAAATATATGGTGAAAGCTAAAAAGAATAGCAAGCAAAGATTTAGTGAAGGAAAGCAAACTCAATAACTCTAAGAGATGTTATGCGATTTTGTATGCTGAAGCTTTCCAACCAAGAATTCAATCTCGCAAATGAAAATATCTCTTGGAATAGAAATTAAAGTTTATTCTCTCAAGATTTAACATGTAATGAAGAAAGGAAGAATGGAAGAATTGCTGGAGATTTCTTTTTTGAGCAACCCTTACATGAAGAAGAAGAGAGGAATTTAAAGGCAAAGGGTAAATAAAGCTAAATTTGAATAAAACTATTAAACTAATATTAATTTATAAACTGATAATGTTATATTTGATTAAGAATTCATTTATATTAAATATATCTGAGATTCAAACGGCTATAAAATGGCTAGCCAAATGGGTAAGTTAAAAAATCTTCATATACATCCAAAATAGGGCAAAAATGGCTACCAGCGGATTATATTTAAATCAGATAATGTTTGGAAATTCATTATAAATTTAAATGAGATCTAAATGAGTCATATAGCTCATCAATTTCTATCTACAAAATCAAAACAATCTAATGCAATAAAAATTAGATCACATTTCTATCAAAATAATATCATATTTAGTAAAATAAAAACTCATGCACATTATTAAATACTTAAGGATATATTGAATATTAATATAATAATGTGATGTAATTTATATAAAATTAATCATACATAAATAAATTAATGTGAAATAAGTTAATTTAAAAATAATAAATAATAAAAGTTTTACCATATAAACTTAGTACCTTTAACTCCCTAATTATATAACTTTCCATATTTAATAATAATTATATAATCAATGAAGTTTATAAAATTTATTTAATAAAAAAATCTTATAAATTTCTATATCAAGATTAATATATAATTTTAGATTGTGATCAAATCAAATCATGCAAGTAAATATTAATGAACCACTAACAAACTCCTATGATAATATAAAGTCCTTCAAATTATCCATCTTAGTCCATCTTAATCTTAACATTTGATTGAACTCAATGTAAATCTCATAAGTAATTACTATGTACATTATTACATCTAAAATACTAAGCACACAAATTAAAACATCTAAGAATTTATTTGTTATCATCAAAATTTCTAAAATAGGTCATGAGGTAGATAATATCAACAAATATAACCTTCAATATCCATACCCACCTGATCACCTCCCTATTTTCTACTCAAATAGCTCCTTCCACATCCTTCACAATACTCATCATCACCCCGTACATAAGGAGGTTGTGGTAGAAGATGAAGGACTTATTCCTATACCTACCCCTAAGCACAAGCACTCCAGATATATCAGCTAGTTTAGAGGTTTGACCAGTGGAAAGCCTGGTTTGAATCTTATAAAGTCGTGCAGCAGTAGCAGCATGATCAAGGCTTAGCTTAGTTTGATGCTTACGTAGCCTAGCAGCAGCAGCAGTAGCATGACCAAGAAATGGCCTGGTTTGGCGAGCAGTTTAGCTCTCTTCACCATTACTTTCAGCAACCAACATCACCTCCTCCACCTAATTAGGGTTCTTCTTTCTTCTAGTTTGTAAGTTCTTTTGTTATCATGTTTTTATGTTTAGTGTTTTTTTCTCCTCATTTTTATGATGTCAAAAGGGGGAGTAATATGTTATTTATAATGTATTATTTATTTATGTTTTAGTGTAATTTGCCTTGTTCCTTTTTGTTCATTTTTTATGTCTCAATATTCCTTAAAAAAACAAAAAAAAAAAAAAGATAAAAACAAAAATTTTCCTTGCTTTTAAATTTTTTAACAATAATATTTGCCATCATTAAAAAGGGAAAGATTATTGCAAATCTAGGCCCAACTATAGTAATTTTGATTAAAATAAACATTATTATTTTTCTTACTACTCCTAGTATTGCATATCTATTTTGTTTGCCCTGCTTACTAGTCTTTCAGACCCATAAGTTCAATTGCAATACAAATCAGCTCAAGATCAAGTAAACTAGGTTTGAGTCTATCTATAATTTAATTTTTTAATATAATTTTTATCTTTCTTGAGTCATGTCATATTTCTGGTGGACCCCAAGCTAAGTAACCTTGAACATACACATTAAGGGGGAGTAATTTAGTCAGTCGAAGATTTTTTCTATTTTTTTGAACTAATTGTATAGACGATTTCAATCATACTAGATGATTAGTTAAAAATAAAAGTCCTAATTAGAGTGTCCCGGATAATTAAGCTTGTTTAACTAAGCATACTTAACAATTCAAAATCATACAGGATGATAAGTTCATATTATGAAAAACAATTGTCAATCATAATCTTTGTAATATTTTAATTTTCAAATTTTGTTCTAATAATACAGGATGCTATGCATTGTTTTGGACAATTGATGATAATCATGCCTAAATTGATCCTACGATTAAGAGACTAATTATGGTTAGATTGGCTAATCATATCATACAGGATGATCTACTAAGATCGTATGGGATGATCTATTATATTTCGTAGGATGATCCCCTATCATTCAAGACAAAACCCATAATTTTCTTTTTAATCATCTAGAAGATCATATTGGATGTCCATAGAGGGTTGTGGGATAATATATAGATCGCCACCCATCGTCCCATATCGTATGAGACAATTAGAATTGTATCTTGAACTAATAATCCTGGATGATCATAGGATCATACTAGACAATCTGTATAAATACTTGAACTGATCTTCTAAAGAAAAGGTGATCGTTCTATCTAAAAGGGCTATTTTTTACTAATCATACTGTATGTTTTATCAATCGTATTGGATGATCTTTGTTAGCAAGTTAAAATTAAGGGCTTCTTTTGAGGCTCTCTATTTAAGCTCTCTCAATTATCACTTGAGATAATCTTTTACTTTGGAGGAGATCTGAGAGAGACCTTAGAGAAGGAAGAAGGAGAGCTTGAAAGAGAGAGATCCTTATGAGGGGGAGTTATGAGGGATTCACAAATTTTGCTCCAAGCAATGTGTTCATCATCTTCTTTAAGTTACTTCTCTAGTTCCTTGATGGCTCTAGGGAGATCTTCATCAGCATTAGGTCAAGATTCTCTGCCTACTCCATGAGGGAGTGAAAGGATTCCCAAGTTCTCTGCCTTCACCAAGTGGGTGAAAAAGGATTTCTAGGTTCTCTGCCTACTCCAAGAGGGAGTAAAAGGATTAAAGGTTCACTACCTCATCGGGTTGGTGAAAAGATTTTATAAGGGCTTATCCACCTTGTTATGGGATCAAAAGGAGAGTCACTTTTATTTAGTATAATACTTGGAGAAGGAGTCTTCAAGGAGTGGACAAAGGTCAAGTTGATCGAACCACTATAAATTTTGGTGTGTGCTTTCTATTTATCTTTCAGCATTTAAATTTTTGCATTATTTTGTGATTTGTTCTGTTGTCAAAATCCCAGATCTTTGTTATTATTAAATTAGTTTTGCTTCAGAATAAATTATTTGTTTTAAAATATTCAAAAAGATTTTTTTTATTAAGAAATTTTTAAATAACCAATTCACTCCCCCCCCCCCCCCCCCCCCCCCCCCCCCTCTTGGTTAGCCTTGGGACTAATTCTTTAGGGTTTAACAACCCTCACAAACTTTCAATTTATTATTCTCTTTAGACTCCAAAACTCTAACCATCATATTATTTTACATTGTAGTATTTCAATTTTATTCTCCTATTTGTTCCCTTATTCATCCATAAGATAATAAATCACACTAGGTTTATGTTAGAGCTTAACAAATGAAATAAAAAAATATAGATTTAGAGATTTGAAAACAACATTGAATATTACAAGCATTAGAGTCTATTTAAGAAAATCATGCTTTCTCACACATCACAAGTCCATAAAAAGTATATTAGCCTTCCATTGATTGAAAAATACAAAAAAAAAATCATTTAAGAAAATAAAAACTAGAAACAAAAGAAGAGTTAGTAAGATATCACTTTGAATAGCTTTTATAATTGATCAAAAACACTTTTTTCTCTCTACATGGTCTTCCCTTAAACTCTCACACTCCTATAATCTCCACTGCCTTTGAAATTATTTTACAAAATAAATAAATGACAAGCCCTCACAAATTTGGCCAAAACTCTATTTATATTAAATATAATAACTAATATTAGCATAGTGGAACTATAAAGAGAAGTGATGCAGTACTGATGAAGTGAACTAGCATTGCAACACAGCTAAATCTCTCTAATGTGATGTTAGGTTTGAATAAATGAGTCATTTTACCATGTAATCGACCGAACTTTTTGCCATTTAGTTGGAGCAATTTGACACTATTCTTCCCCATTCAACATTGCAATGTTGTTGTTTCTTGGGCATTGTGGTGCCTCAGAGATGCTATGGAACACCATTTCTATTGTTACTCTTTTACTCTCTCGATCTTTTTGATAAAAAATTAGGGATTAGGTGCCACAACACACCATTAGGTGGCACTAGCCCATTGAATTAAATGCAAAAGATCCTAGGAGATGAGTGTAGTGGTGCTCTTCCCTGACAATGTGGGACCTAAGTTGTGTTGAGATCACAGTGTTGCGGTAATGGGACTTCTTCTAAATTTTTAGCTCCTTTTTATTGGAATATTCTACGCCATAATGATCAAAAGTAATATTTTCATTATAAAACTAATACAAAATAATAACAATAATTTCTACCAACACCTATACTTAATTAAAAATTATTAGTATAGGCAAATTCAATCAGAGAAATAAAATATTTTCAGGTACCATCAAAGTTTAGAACACATGACCTCAAGAGGTCTTCTAGTACCTGAATAGTCATTTCTGATGTTCAGTCATTATGGAGATGAAAAGTTATATTAAAATTTAATTTAGTGTCCAAACCTTATTAAATACCAGTCTATAATCTAGAGGTGAACCCACTATCTCTATTAGTATCCCATACAATCAAATAATTTTCCATACATACACTTGTGCCAATTCATCCACTGAATCAGACTATTAGATCATAATAGAATGAACAAACTTTTTTAGACTATCTACTATAACCTAGATGGCATCATACCCCTTTCTCATTCTAGGAAATTCTCTAGTTACATCCATCATTATCTCTTCCTCATTTAACTCTAAAATAGGTAAAAACTATAAAAGAACCTTCTGCTTGTTGATATTCTACATTTACTAACTAATAAGACTCACACTTAACAATAAAATCAACCATATCTTTCTTTAATCTAGGTCACTAAAACATGCCTTTCAACTCATTGTGCATTTTACTATTTTCTAGATAAATAGTACAGCCTGAATAATAAACATTGTGCATAATAGATAATCTCATATCTCCAAAAGTAGGTGTTGCAACCCATGACCCCGAGTTTGAGATTTTGATGATGCCAAATAATGAGTGTTTTGGAACTGCTTTTCATTGATTATTATTTTATCTGTTATTTTTCTTGAGCACTAACATTTCAGGAAGATCACAAGTGACTCAGGAAGAAAGGAAGACTCAAGACCGGGTAGATTAGGAGTATGAGTTAAATATTGTATTTTTCATTTATTGTATTTTTTACTTTGTTGAGTCTGGCCACAAAATGCGTAAGAGTAAGAGCAACCATGCACACACACAGGGGGAGAGTTCTTTTTTAACTGCAAAAATAACTAAAATTCTTCTCTGTAGATCGTACTGTACGATTTTATTTCGTACTGTACGATCCAAGCTATGTGGACAATTCTGTGAATAGATCGTACTGTACGAAGTAGTTCGTACTGTACGATATGTTCAGATCCAAAACCCTAGCCGTGACATAGTTTAAGTAAGTGATTTTGCGCCGTTCGTACTGTACGAACAAGTTCGTACTGTACGATCTGTTTTTAATACTTACTTAAATTAACTCGTGATTAGTGCATGTAATCCAGGGCTAATGAAAATTTGAACATCGTACTGTACGATAGTAATCGTACCATACGATGAACAGAGACGACATCCGATCATCCAGACCATCGTCCTGTACGAGTAGTATCTTGTTGGATCGTACCGTACGATATTAGATAGTACAGTACGATTTATTTTTATACTGATCGTACATCTTCGTACCAGGACGACGGCTGTTTGTGAAGATCGTACTGTACGATGTGGAATCGTACTGTACGAACAGTAACGGCTAATTTTGAAATCAGAGGTTTTTGGAGCCCGTTTTTAGATGTCAATCAACTTTTTTTGGGTAAGAATTACAGAGGGGGTGAAAGTGGTTAGAGAGGGATTCCAAGGGAGAAAATTCTAGAGAAATTCTTGAGGGTTGAGAGAGGAAGGAGGAGGTGAGCGTTGTGAGGGAGAAGAGGTGTGAGGGAGATCACACGGTTGCTCCAAGCTTGCTGCATCTTGCTCCTCCTGTGGCCCGAGAAGGATTTGAGGAAGGATCTCCAAGGGAAAGGCTCGTCTACATCCGTTACCTCGAGGTTCTCTGCCTTCTCCAGGAGGGAGAAAAACGAGAAGGTTCTCTGCCGTCGCCAAGAGGGTGAAAATAGAGTTTGGTATTCCGCCACGCCGGTTGGTGAAAGGGAGGTTTGTACAGGCTTCTCCGCCTTGCCAAGGGGGGCAAAAGGAGAACTATTTTGATAGTGAAAATCCCGGAGTGGAGGACTCCGGGGAGTGGACGTAGGTCATATTTTGACCGAACCACTATAAAATTCTTGGTGTGTTCTTTCTTTATCATTGCTTACTTTTTGCTTGCACTTTAATCTTGTCATATCTATTGCATGTGGTTTTTTTTTTTTTGTGAAAGCAAATTTGCATAAATCTTTGTTTTAAATATTTCAAAAACAACAAAAAAATTAGAACTCTTGTTTAGGGTTAATTTTATTAATCGAAAGACTTTTACAATTCACCCCCCCTCTTGCCGTTTAGTAATTTCAATTGGTATCAGAGCTTGTTTTTCAAAAATAGTGTTTTAGAAAACCTTGAAAAAACGATCATGTCGAATTTTGGTAATCGTAACACTGCGGAGGGTTATTCAATAACTCGTCCACCACTTTTTGATAACATACCGTTTGATTTCTGGAAAATTAGAATGTCTACATTTTTACAATCTATAGATTACCGCATGTGGATGTTAGTAAATGATGGATATGTTGCACCGTTCAAGATTGTTAATGGTTTGAAAACTTCTGTACCTTTTATTGAATGGAGCAATGAGGATAGGGAATTAGCCCAACTGAATGCTAAGTGCTTAAACTGCTTTTTTTGTGCATTGAAATCTGAGGACTATATGAGAGTATCTACTTGTGTTTCTGGTAAGGAGATTTGGGATAGACTGTGCATCACATACGAAGGAACAAACGAAGTAAAACAGTCTAGGCTTAACATTCTACTGCATGATTATGAATTATTCCGTATGAAACCTAGCGAAACAATTTCTGACATGTACACTAGGTTCACCCAAATTGTGACATCATTGCATGCATTAGGTAGAGAAATTTCAAATTCTGAGAAAATGAATAAAATTCTTAGATGCCTACCTAGTTCCTATGATGCTAAGATAACTGCTATCACTGAATCTAAAGATCTTAATGTTTATTCTATTGATAACCTCCTTGGGTCACTCATTGCATACGAGCAAGGAGTGAGCCAAAGGCAAAGTGATGTAGGTGAAAAGAAAAAGGAGCGGACGGTGGCATTAAAAGCTAGCAACTCAGAAAGTGAAAGCTCTGCAGGGGAGGAAGATGATGAGATAGCACTGATGACCCGACAGTTCAAAAATTTCCTGAAAAGAAAACAAAAGCGTCATCAGAACAGCTGGAATAAAAGTAAGAGCTCAAGGTCCAATAAGGTTTCATCTGATACAATTTGCTTTGAGTGCAGGAAGCCAGGTCACCTTCGAGCCGATTGCCCTAATCTGAAGAGTCAACCAGCAAAGGAGAAAGGAGATGACAAAGTTAAATACAAGAGAGGAAAGACAAAGACACAGAAAGCTTTTTGGGCCGACTCTGCCTCAGAATCATCAGAAGAAGAAGCAGAGGAGGAGGTAACAAATTTGTGTCTTATGGGTAATGATAACCTTAATCAATTGGATCAAGAGGAGGTATGTCAACTTTCTTATGATGAATTACTGCTTATTTCTAAGAATATTCATGACTCGTATATGAAACTGAAGAAAATGCATGCTAAACTTAATATTGAATTTAGTTCCTTACAAATTGAGCATGCTAACTTAGTTAAAGAAAATTCTGATTTAGATAAACATCACATGTTACTTCTTGATGAGTATGACGCATTAAATAAGAAGCATATTGAACTAATTGAAGCGCATGAATCCTTGAAAACATCACATATTGAACTAGATGTAGAGTTTGAAAAACTAACTGCACTTGCATTAGAAGTAGATCATAGTGAGCACTTGCTATTGATAGAAGTTGATGGATTGACAGCTCAAAACAAAACCTATAGTGAAAAGATAAAAGAACTAGAAAAAGAAATTGCATCCTCACAGTAGGCCATCCTAGAAAACCCCCAACACAGCATGCATTTCAAAACCTTAGGAAGAGGCACCACCATACTCATAGATTAGTAAATCCATTTCCTGGTGTTAGGTGCTTCTCTTGTGGCATGTTAGGTCACATAGCCCGCACATGCACAATTCACCGTAGGAAACACCTAGTATGGAGACCTAAACTGCATCCATCACAGCATAACATGCTTACATCTCATTCATGCAAGCATAAGGAGGAACCCAAACTCACTTGGGTTCCCAAATCTAACCTTTGAATGAAATTGTAGGGATGCTCTCACAAAAGACCTAGTGAGAGCATGTGGTACCTGGATAGTGGCTGCTCGCGACACATGACTGGAGATATGAAGAAGTTCATCCTATTGGAGACCAAAACTGGAGGCAAAGTAACATTGGGAGACAACACTACCAGGAAGGTGATAGGCTCAGGTATTGTTGGTAATGCTAAGAATTTTATAATTGAAAATGTTTTATTAGTTGATGGTTTAAAGCATAACTTACTTAGCATTAGTCAACTGTGTGACAAAGGTTTTGATGTTAAGTTTTTTACTGATAGATGCCTGATTAGTTTATTTGATGAAATTATTTTAGAAGGAAAATGAATTAACAATGTTTACATGTTAGACCTTGATTGCGTTGATAGTTCAAAATCATTTTACTTGAAAACAATAGTTGATGACTCGTGGCTATGGCATAGGAGACTATGCCATGCTAGCATGAAAACTCTTAGAAATATCACTCAGAAAAATCTAGTTAGAGGTGTACCTAAGTTAGAATTCACCAAGGATCACTTATGTGATGCTTGCCAACAAGGAAAACAAGTCAAATCATCCTTTCACTCAATTAGAGACGTGATCACCTCTAGGCCACTAGAAATTCTACACATGGACTTATTTGGACCCGTTAGTACAGCCAGTCTAGGTGGAAAGAATTATGGATTTGTGATTGTAGATGACTTCACTAGATTTACTTGGGTAAGATTCTTAGCACACAAGAATGAGTCTTTTGAGGAATTTAAAGTTTTCTCCACATGGATTCAACAAAAATTAGGTTGTGAAATATCAACAATCCATAGTGATCATGGTGGAGAGTTCCAAAATGATAGATTTGAGTCATTCTGTCAAGAGATAGGAATAGAGCACAATTTCTCAGCTCCTAGAACACCCCAACAGAATGGCATAGCAGAAAGGAAGAATAGAACTTTGGTAGAAGCTGCTAGGGCAATGCTAGCGGAGTATACCCTTCCTAGATACTTTTGGGCAGAAGCAGTCAACACAGCCTGTTATGTTTTGAACCGAGTAAACATTAGATCGAAGCTGAATAAAACTCCATATGAACTCCTTAAGGGTAGGACACCAAACCTTTCACATTTACATGTCTTTGGGTGTAAGTGCTTCATCTTAAATAATGGTAAACATCCCTTAGGAAAATTCGATCCCAAGTCTGATGAGGGTGTCTTCTTAGGTTATTCTTCTGTAGGTAAAGCCTATAGAATTTTTAATAAGAGAACCCTTGTAGTAGAAGAATCCACCCATGTGGTATTTGATGAATCAGATAAGCCCTCAGAATCTAAAATTGAAGATGATGAAATAGAGGCAATTCAAGGAGTAGAGACGATGACCTTAGGAGAGAGGGTCGAACCTCAGGAAGATTTGCCTAGAGAATGGAGATATTCTTCTAGTCATCCTAAAGAGTTAATTTTAGGAGACCCTTCAGAAGGTGTAAGGACTAGGCATGGACTTAGGAAGGAGGTTAGTCACTCAGCTTTCATCTCTATGATAGAACCTACAAGTATAGATCAAGCCTTAGGAGATGAATTCTGGATTCTAGCAATGCAAGAAGAGCTGAACCAATTCACAAGGAATGATGTTTGGGAGTTAGTTAAGAGACCTAAAGAGCAAAGTGTTGTTGGAACAAAATGGGTCTTCAAGAATAAGGTGAATGATTCAGGAACAATAATAAGGAATAAAGCAAGGTACAACCAGATTGAGGGAATAGACTTTGAAGAAACCTTTGCCCCGGTTGCTAGACTAGAAGCCATAAGAGTGCTCTTAGCTTTTGCTTGCTTCAAGAACTTTAAGTTATATCAAATGGATGTGAAGAGTGCATTTTTGAATGGGGTAATTAAGGAAGATGTCTACATTGAGCAACCCCCCGGATTTGAAAACTCACAATTTCCAAACCATGTATTCAAATTAAAAAAGGCACTATATGGATTAAAGCAAGCACCTAGAGCATGGTATGAAAGACTTAGCTCATTTCTTTTGGATAGAGGATTTCAAAAGGGTAGTGTAGATACTACACTCTTTTTACAAAAGGTCAAAGAAGAAATTCTCATTGTTCAAATATATGTAGATGACATATTGTTTGGATCTTCGGATAAAAACTTATGCGATGAATTTTCAAAAACAATGAGTAATGAGTTTGAAATGAGCATGATGGGAGAGCTTAATTACTTTCTTGGCTTTAGTGTAAAACAAATGGATAATGGAACCTTTCTTAGCCAATCAAAGTATATTAAGGATATTTTAAAGAAATATGAAATGGATAGTGCAAAACCCATGAACACCCCAATGAGTTCGACAATCCAATTAGATAAGGATCCTAGTGGAAAACCAGTAGATCAGAAAAAATATAGAGGAATGATTGGATCCCTACTTTACTTGACTTCTAGTAGACCGGACATAATGTTTAGTGTGTGCCTCTGTGCCCGTTTCCAAGCCGATCCTAAAGAGTCTCACTTAACTGCTGTCAAAAGAATTCTTAGATATCTACTAGGCACTCCAAACTTAGGAATTTGGTATCCCAGACACAGCACTTCCTTTGAAATCCTAGGGTACTCAGATTCTGACTTCGCAGGATGTAGGATAGATAGAAAGAGCACCTCTGGTACCTGCCAATTCATCGGACAATCATTAGTTTCTTGGTCCAGTAGGAAGCAAAACTCAGTAGCACTTTCCACAACCGAGGCAGAATACATTGCGGTAGGAAGTTGTGTTGCACAAGTACTATGGTTAAAACAACAAATTCTTGATCTTGGACTACCTGTTGGAACCATCTCGATCATGTGTGACAACACAAGTGCAATTTGTATCTCTAAGAATCCAATTCAACACTCTCGAACGAAACACATAGACATTAGACATCATTTCATTAGAGATCACGTCGCTAAGGGAGATATAGAATTACATCATATCGCTACAGGAGATCAATTGGCAGACATATTCACAAAATCATTAGCTTTTGACACCTTTAGCACCTTGAGGACTAGATTAGGTGTCATAGATATAAATGCATAAAAAAAAAAATAAATAAATAAATAAAAATAAAAATAAAAAAAAATAAAAAAAAAAATCTCTTTAGGGCTGCTCCTGATCACCACACACTCACCACATCAACACTTACATTGACTGTTCATCGTACTGTACGATCCATACCGTACTGTACGATCCACTTCACACGGATTGGGACGAATTAAAGCCGGTTGGTACGACGTTATTGAGTATCGTACCGTACGATCCATTCGTTTCGTACTGTACGATCCACGTCAGCACGGATTGGGACGAATTAAACCCGGTTGGTACGACATTATTGAGTATCGTACTGTACGATCCATTCGTTTCGTACTGTACGATCCACATCATCACAAAAGGACAATCTGCGTAATAGCTGTTCGGTACGATATTTATTACGTATCGTACTGTACGATCCACCTATTCGTACAGTACGAAACTTTTGGTTAAAAGTCGTACTGAGGGCCTCGGGACGATCGATATTCGCCTGATCGTACTGTACGATACGTATCGTACTGTACGATTTGACTGCCTTTTCCCGAAACGAACGGTCAGCACATTGATTGCCTATCGTACTGTACGATCTCCAATCGTACTGTACGATTTACGGAAATTCCTATAAATGCCCTGGCCTAGGCTGTTCCATTCACTCAACCCTCTCCTCACTCAGCCTTCACTTCGTTTTCTTGCCCTCCTGCAATGTCTAAACGAGATCGGATGACTGCCGGAAGCTCGTCCTCATCCCATCGTCAACCCGATCGCTTTCTAAATAGTGAGAATGAGGCAGCCTACTACCGCTACAAGGCTTGCAAAATTTCTCCCTCGAAAATGCTTAATCAGGCAGCTCTAAATTTCGAGGTAATGGGCCTCTTTGTCTTCACCACTTTTCAATTCCTACTCACCCTAGCGTTTCCATACAATTCTGAACTGCTTTTTGAATTTCTCGCCAACCTCACCTACACTGTTGATAACACCACTTTTCACTCCTTTGTTTGTGGCCGTCCCGTTGAAATAACTAGAGCTGACATCGCCCAACATATTGGGTTGTCCACTGAAGGACCTATTGTTCGCTCGTTTCTTACCGATGATTTTGATTGGAGCGATGTAAATAGAGTCCTTAGGAATACTGTTTTTCATCAACACCAGCCTCTAGTCCAATCTTTAACCAGAAATGCCCGTATCATTCAACATGTTCTTCGAACCTCTATCATACCCAAAGGTGGCGACCGCATCAATCTGACCCCTACCTTGTCAGTCGCTACTTACCTTATTATGTCCAACATTAAGTTTGATGAGGTCGATTTGATTAGCAATTATATCCAGCATATGACTTTTGTTCGTCTTCCCACCACTCGACGGAAACAAAATCTGGCTCTTGGTCACCTAATAGGATATATCCTCTACCATAAATATCAGTTATCCTACCCTGGTGAACCCGACATGCTTCCTATTTTTTATACGGATGCTCCCTTCCGTATCCTCTTTTATCGGGGTCATGAGCCTGCAGAACCCGTCTTTGATGAAGAAGAAGGAGAAGATGCACCAGCCGCAGCTCCAGCTCGACCACGACGCCATGCTGCACCCCGAGCACCTGCACCAGCACCAGCGTACTCTGATGATGACTTAGTCGCCCGCTTCGACCAGCTGCAGACTCGTCTCGACATGCATATTCAAGAACAGCATCACCAACACGAGACTGATATGCAGTGGTTTGGTGAACGATTCACTGCAATTGATCACCGCTTCGATGCTCTCTTTCAATATTTTCAACCAAATCCACCTCCACCACCACCTGATCAGGACCCGTCTGCTTAGTTTGTTTATGTTTGCATTGTAGTTTCTGTTTATTTTCTTCTCTTACTTTTTGCTTTTAGTTGCTCCTCCTTTTTGTGCTGTCAAAAGGGAGAGAAGTTTGTTGTGATGTTGTAATACCTATTTATCTAAATGCAGTATCTTTTGTTTTGTACTTACTTGTAGTATTTTTTTCTTGTGTTTAATTCAAAAAAAAAACAAAAAAATAACAAAAGAAATATTTTTAAAAAGAAATGGTTTTCTTTCTTACTTGCAACAAATTATTTGACATCATCAAAAAGGGGGAGATTGTTGCAACCCATGACCCCGAGTTTGAGATTTTGATGATGCCAAATAATGAGTGTTTTGGAACTGCTTTTCATTGATTATTATTTTATCTATTATTTTTCTTGAGCACTAACATTTCAGGAAGATCACAAGTGACTCAGGAAGAAAGGAAGACTCAAGACCGGGTAGATTAGGAGTATGAGTCAAATATTGTATTTTTCATTTATTGTATTTTTTACTTTGTTGAGTCTGGCCACAAAATGCGTAAGAGTAAGAGCAACCATGCACACACACAGGGGGAGAGTTCTTTTTTAACTGCAAAAATAACTAAAATTCTTCTCTGTAGATCGTACTGTACGATTTTATTTCGTACTGTACGATCCAAGCTATGTGGACAATTCTGTGAATAGATCGTACTGTACGAAGTAGTTCGTACTGTACGATATGTTTAGATCCAAAACCCTAGCCGTGACATAGTTTAAGTAAGTGATTTTGCGCCGTTCGTACTGTACGAACAAGTTCGTACTGTACGATCTGTTTTTAATACTTACTTAAATTAACCCGTGATTAGTGCATGTAATCCAGGGCTAATGAAAATTTGAACATCGTACTGTACGATAGTAATCGTACCATACGATGAACAGAGACGACATCCGATCGTCCAGACCATCGTCCTGTACGAGTAGTATCTTGTTGGATCGTACCGTACGATATTAGATAGTACAGTACGATTTATTTTTATACTGATCGTACATCTTCGTACCAGGACGACGGCTGTTTGTGAAGATCATACTGTACGATGTGGAATCGTACTGTACGAACAGTAACGGCTAATTTTGAAATCAGAGGTTTTTGGAGCCCGTTTTTAGATGTCAATCAACTTTTTTTGGGTAAGAATTACAGAGGGGGTGAAAGTGGTTAGAGAGGGATTCCAAGGGAGAAAATTCTAGAGAAATTCTTGAGGGTTGAGAGAGGAAGGAGGAGGTGAGCGTTGTGAGGGAGAAGAGGTGTGAGGGAGATCACACGGTTGCTCCAAGCTTGCTGCATCTTGCTCCTCCTGTGGCCCGAGAAGGATTTGAGGAAGGATCTCCAAGGGAAAGGCTCGTCTACATCCGTTACCTCGAGGTTCTCTGCCTTCTTCAGGAGGGAGAAAAACGAGAAGGTTCTCTGCCGTCGCCAAGAGGGTGAAAATAGAGTTTGGTATTCCGCCACGCCGGTTGGTGAAAGGGAGGTTTGTACAGGCTTCTCCGCCTTGCCAAGGGGGGCAAAAGGAGAACTATTTTGATAGTGAAAATCCCGGAGTGGAGGACTCCGGGGAGTGGACGTAGGTCATATTTTGACCGAACCACTATAAAATTCTTGGTGTGTTCTTTCTTTATCATTGCTTACTTTTTGCTTGCACTTTAATCTTGTCATATCTATTGCATGTGGTTTTTTTTTTTGTGAAAGCAAATTTGCATAAATCTTTGTTTTAAATATTTCAAAAACAACAAAAAAATTAGAACTCTTGTTTAGGGTTAATTTTATTAATCGAAAGACTTTTACAATTCACCCCCCCTCTTGTCGTTTAGTAATTTCAGTAGGAACCCCTAATCTACAGAAAATAACGCAATAATCAGATACACATAGTTCATAATTCTTATTAGAATTGATTTGATAAATCCATTTTAGATACTCTAGATTTGACTTCTAAACTTTTTGAATCCTTTCTTGTAGAGACGATTGAATAATCATCTGAGCTAAAATACTAGAATCTTATTCCATAAGAGAAATCACCTTTAACTTTAATTTTTTCATATCCTGGACAAAAAATCATTAGAACTAAGCAATTTCCTCGAAATCCTAGAAGACTACCTGCTTAGATCATTTTCCATGACATTAATGTTAGCAGGATAATATTGAATAGTCAAATTATAATATTTAATCAGCTCAACCATCTTCTCTTTTGTAAATTCAAATCATGCTAAGTGAATATATTCTTCAAACTCTAATGATCAGTAAAAATATCACACCTAATTCCATACAGATAGTCTCTCCAGATCTTTAAAGCAAATATAACGTCAGCAAGTTCTAAATTGAGTGTCAGATAGCTTCTCTCATATGGATTCAACTACTTAGAAGCACGATTTATAACTTTCACATGCTATATTAGAGCACATCCTAGTCCTTTTAATAAATCATCATTGAATACTTAAAAGCTTTTTTATGCTAGATGGAATGGTCGGAATTGGTGCAAATGCTAAATGGATCTTTAGCTTATGAAAGCTTGTCTCATAATGAGACATCCAGATAAAATCAACTGACTTCTAAGTTAGTCTTGTCAGAGGTACATATATCTTAAAAAATCCTTTCACAAACTTCTTGTAGTAGTCGGCCTTGCCTAGAAAGCTATGTACTACATATATGATAGCAGACATTAGCTAATCAGCGACAGCTTGAATTTTTTTGGGATCTACAAAAATAATAGTGTTACTCATCACATGCCCTAGAAAAGAAAAACTACTTAATCACAATTCACACTTAAAGAATTTAGCATATAATTTATACTACGTCAACATCTCCATAATAATCCTTTAATGAGTCATAAGCTCTTCTATAGATGTAGAATAAACTAAAATATTATCTATAAAGATGTTCATGGGGTATCATTTTTTTAAAAGTTGTTAATGCTTCTGATATTACTAAAGATATTACTACTTCTTGTTCTTTATTTTGTGAGATTATGGAGTGGGTTGGGCTAGAGATTATTATGCAATCGATAATCAATAATGCATCAAAGTATAAAAAGGTGGGAAAATTAATACATGAAAGATTTGGTAAAATATATTGAATACCATTTTTTTATCATTACTTAAAGCTCGTACTTAAAGATTATGGGAATATGCAATATATTTAGGAATGTACAACAATAGCCACAAAACTTATAATATTCATTTACAATCATATTTTTATTTTGTCTTGGTTAAGAAAAAGGTCAAGTTGGAATGAAATTATTACATCTGGAGCATCTAGAATTACCATAATATTTATCACTTTGAAAAGCATATATGAACATAAGCATAACTTATAGGCATTTAGAACTAGCAAAATGTACTCTGACTTATAGTTATCTATAATAATAATAGGAAAGAAAGTGATCTCCATTAATTTAAATACAAAGTTCTAGAATGATTGTCTGCTAGCTTCTAAATTATTTATGTCTTTAATTAGGTTGTTAAAATTTATTGATTCTAAAGTGAAGCATTCTCTGGGGTGTCTTTATGATAACATGTATAGAGCAAGAAAATTTATTAAGACCCTATTTAGAAATGTCAAAAGAATGTATAAACATATGTAAGTATTATAAATAGAAGATGGGATAGCTAGATATGATAAGTTATAGCTTCAACAGTTTATTTTCTTAATCCCCATTTTTAATATTACAGAAATTTTCTACCATAAATTTGAAGTGATGCAATGTTTAATTGAGTTACTTAAAAATAAAGATATATGCCCTAAAACATCATTAACAATAAATGAGACTAAGATTTTTTTTTTAACTTAAAAATTTTTGGCAACCCAATTATATTGATCATGGTAAAAGAAATGCAACCTGGAAGTTTGGCCATAACTTCTATATGTATTTGACATTTTATGCATATCAATCAAATATGAGCTAATTCATGTTTGACTATTTATAAATGAATGGTGGAAGATGTTTGGCTCAAATGCATCAAATTTGTAGAAATTGGTTGTTATGATTCTTAACCAAACATCTCAATTTTCAAGATGAGAAAGAAAATGGAGTACATTTAAAAATTTTACATGAACAGATGAAATCATCTAGAATATGAAAGGCTAAATGATCTTATATTTATTCGATTCAATCTCAATTTGAGGCATATGTATGATCTTTAATTATATTTAAACAATTGTTTAAATGAGGATGAACAGAATACATATCATGATTCCTATTAACTTTATAGGATCCAAAATAAATAAATAAAAGAAACTATGAACCTTTGGACTGCACAAGTATTGATATGGTTGATTTCGGGATGCTTGATGATGAACTAGTTCTTAAGCTTATTTTGTAGGATTTAGAGATAAAAATTTATATAGAGGATGCTACTTCTAGTGATAGAGAATTGAACATTAATTGTACTAGAGAAGCTCAAAATAAGTTTTTAATTTGATTTAATTGTATCATTTGAATGATATGTTTAATAAACATATAAAAATTTATAGTTCTATTTTGCATATCATCATTTCTTTAAAAATTTAAGATATGGCAATGAAATACTTAGAAATGATGATATCGATGCATTGGAGCGGGTGAGATTTTGATGATGGAGGATTTGGGGACTAAATTTTTTATGATACAAATCTAAGAGATGCCTTCTAATTCACTTCAATCTTTTTATTTATTGTACGTTAGAGTTGAACTGATATGAATAGTTAATTGGGAACTATTATTAATTTTATCTCTATTTAATGAATGTGTGTTCCCATTATCTTTAAGAATTTTATAGTGCACAAGCATCTTTATAATTTTTGTTGTTTTCATTTTAAAGCTATCAATATTTTTTTTGTTATTTTATTTCAACTTAGTTATTTGTATTTCATATTATTTAGTTAGTTAATATTAATTTCCATTTCAACATCTCATTTTTAGAATTTCACTCATTGGAGAAAGAAAATTGAAGATTTGATGGAAAATTTATATTTAATAATATTATGAAGATGAGGTTAGTTACTCAAACAATTCATATTTTTTATTTTAAAAAGAAATCTTTTAATTAATTGTATAAGTTTTATGCTTTATAACATATTTAATCTTTTTGTCACATATTTGGAATGATCATTATAATATTAATTTTTTTTTTAAATAAAATTAGCATTTATTATATCATTCGATTTGACGTAGGTTCACCTTGGTTCAACCCTGATCAAACCATTAAAATGTGAACCTCTCCTTCTGGTTAATTGTCTGGTCTGGTATTCGCAAGCTTGCTGAAATTATGATGAGCAAAAAAAAGATTAGTAGGTTACCATAACCTACCACTGCATCAATGCTAGGCATTCAAAATCAATATGTATGCTTTATCTCTATCAATATATTGTGTAGAGGTTTACATGAATTTACATCAATCAATCAATAGTATGAAACACTATGCTCAACGAACAAACATTGGTCCAAGAATCTTAAAAATTTGGCAATAAATAAAAGTGAATAAATATTTTTTACTTCAATAGAACTCTACATAATAGTATGAATATATTGATAGAGAGAGAAAAGACTTATCTTACCAATAAGGTTATTGCACGTTGTTCATTTGATAATATGAAAAAACTAGAATAAATGCTTGCCCAGGCTTGCTCTTTCAGGTCTTAAAGTTTCTTATTTTGTTCAGAATGATCAAAACTGACCTCTCCACAGTAACTAAGGAATGATGATTCATGAACCCACCCCGTACTGCATTTTGGCTGAAACTATTCCATAAAAGACTATAAATTAAGTACTAATTAATTCTATATTTATGAAAGACACGGCTGGGAGACCTGAATATCTCATTTATTTATCAACCTTTGTTTCTTTTTGCAACGGCAGGATTAGGGTATTTTTGACGGAACCAGCCTGGCAACACTTCTAAACGATCGTTGAATTTGGTCAACGCTCGTATATTAAATAAGATAAGATTACTAGTAATACCCCAGAAGCTCCACCAAATAAAGGAGCAAGCTCAATGTGAGCTCAAAAAGACATTCAAAACTACCCAAAAGAAACAAGAAGAAAGCCGACTAAACCAGCAATTCAAAACCAAGATGCAAAAAGTCAATACGAGCAGAAAAACTCCAACAAGCTAGGATTCAGCCAAATATAAGCCAATCCACATTGAGAATTCGAGTAAGAAAAAACCCCTTGTTTCCCAAGGGCCATCCAAAGGAAAACCCTAAGATCGGGCGAACATCATCATCACTAGCTGCAGTCAACGAAGGCAGCAGCATTATAAGAAGGCAACAGTTAAAGCATCACTTCTCTATTTTTCTATTTACAAACTTTAGCAAAGGCAACATTTTTAATCCTGAAAGTGATGGAGGAAATGCAATCCACATTAGCTCCAAAACGCCTATCATTTCTTTCCTTCCATAAAAAGTATGCCGAGCAATATATTATAAGAAAGTATAGCCTTTTTGCCGCAAGAGAAAAGCCTGGCAAATCATTAATCCAATCTATAAGGTGAGCTAAGCTAGGTCTCAATAACAAAATGCTAACTTCTGGAAATAAACAAGTAATAATCGAATAGGAGTAATTGCATTTATAAAAGAGATGAGTAGAGCTCTCTCTTCAGTGTGACACAAGGAGCAATTCAAGCAACAAGGATGCTTCGCTTGTGTAGCACATCTGCAGTTTTTAGTCCACCGACAATGGCCATCCATGCAAACACAAAAAAATGTAAAGCATAACGCCTATGCCATATGAGATTCTCCTGAGAGAACGGGGTAAACACCTTATAAAATTTGGAGACATACATAATAAAAGAGCCCTTAGTATAATTACCCTACGTTACATATTTAACATTGGAATCATAAATCGAAATTAAGTGAATGCCGTTAGAAACCACAAGAGGGAGCGTGGCTGGAAGATTCCAAACATTACTCGTAATGAAATCTCTGGCAAGAGCATTAGTAAATCTAGAAGCATTGGCAGGTAAACCATGCCCGTAGCACCAATGGTCCCATAAAAACAAGATAGGAGCATATGGGGTAATCTTGAAATGGAAGGAAGACTTTGCCCTAATTGCAGTAATGTATATAGACTTCCATAAAGCAATGGCACGGGAATGGGGCGAAAGCCAAGGGGAGAGGTATGTGGATGTTAGCCAAATAGATAGATGGGAGTTCTTGTTATAAATCCTGCAAATGATAGAGCAATTGAAAGCAAATTGAAGCGCCAATATGGAGGCAACCAAGACCTCCAAAATGTTTAGGCTTACAAACTTCATCCCAAGACACCACATGCAACTTCCTAGTGGCCTTAGCATCACAAAAAAATATAAACTTAGAAGTAATCTTCCTAATGCTCTTAATAATCATTTTAGGTATGATAGATCTCCTTATCCAATAAGCAATAGAATTATAAGTAGTAAATTTAAGAAATTGCAAACGTCCCGCAAAAGAGGAGATTGGCTTTCCACCTAGACAACTTACATGTGATGCATTCCATCACAGGTATACAATCAACAATAGTCAGCCTTTTAAATGAGATAAGAAATCCCAAATACGTGATCTGAGTGCATGATAGAGAGGGCGTCATAGATAGCAGTCTGTTTTGAATGGAATTGGGAATGATAATTGAGCTCTTATCATAATTAACATGCAATCCATAAGCACTAGCAAAAATGCTAAGGTATTGTGAAAGCTTAATATAGTTAGCAATATTCGGCTTCCCAAAAACTATGAGATCATCAACGTACAGGAGGTTAGAGAGCTTGAAACAACCAGCAGTTATACGTGCAAAATCCCCTTGATCCAAGAGGGCCGAGAAAGCATCCATGACTATAAAGAATAAATAGGGTTTGAGGGGGAAACCTTGTCTCAAACCGGTAGAGGATGAAAAATAACATTCAAGAGCACCACTAATAAGAATGGAGAAATTAATATAAAAAATGCAGGTCTTAACCCATTGAATGAATAACCTGAGAAATCCTTTTTGATCCATCCTAACAAGCAGGAATTCCTAGAGACAGTGTCGAACGCCTTTATAATAACCAATACAACACAAAAATAACTTTTATCCCCTCTACGTCTAGCACTTCGAAGAATCTCGGTTGTCAATAAAATATTACCATTAGAGATTCAATATTTAACAAAGTCTGCTTGGTTTTCTTTAACAATCATAGGCATGACAGGTTTTAATCTGTTGGCAAGATTTTTGGTGATAATCTTACAGAGAACATTACATAAAGTGATCGTCTTGAAATCAGAAAAAACTAGAAGCATGGTTGTTATTAGGAATCAGAGATAGCACAGTGGTTGGTCTACCCTTAAATTTGAATAAATCAGGGTTTCTTGAGATTTCTTTTTCTTTTTCTTTTTAATATTTAGGCCAATTGAGACAAACTTACACGCACATCACATACACAAAATTTGAATCCAAAACCTCTTTATTGAGCAATGGTGAACTTAGAGAATAATGTTTAGGTGATGGCATTTTAGCAACGGTGGCAAGCAATGGAATTTGGATATTAACAGCTAAGTGATTATAATCGTGCGATGATAACCAAGTGATAGTCGTTGAATTATAGTGTTTAGGTGATGATAGTCAAGTGGTTGTTAGCTATAGTTATCATTATCAATCATTAAGTAAAGCTCTGCAGTTCTCTCCTAAAATGGAGAGTTGGATAATTATCAGCTTGGATTGTGATTCAATAGTTTGAAGTAATATAACAACAATCATTTCTATTTGGAAATTATTTATTCATATTATTTTTTATCACATTACAATATTATTATTTTACAAAAAAAAACTGTTATTATATTTTTAAATAATAAATATAAAATCCAAATGCAAATTCTTGTTGGGGCACAGCCCCGCCTCCCCAAGAAAAAAATATATAATTATTTTTATCTTTATATTATTATTATTAGGGAAATTTACATACATACCACTTTGTAACATCCTATTTACATATCTAACACCTAAAACTTTAATATTACATGCATACCACTCTATATTATTTTAATATCAAATATACCACTTATATTTCTTTCCTACCACTCATATATTTCATTTCTACCATTTATATTTGATATGAAAATGAACTATGAGTGGTATGTATGTAATATTAAAGTTTCAAGTGTTAAATATGTAAATAAAATAGTATAAAGTGGTATGTATGTAAATCTCCCTTATTATTATTGAATTAATAAAATATAATTGCAATTAATCACCTTTATTCTTTTATTCATACAATTGTAGCTCTTATTTTTATATGAAAACCAACTACATTTAGATATTATAATTAAAATTTTAAAGTTTGTTTTAACATCACTACATATAATAAATTGAAAGAGTTTTTGTTACTATGAATATTATAAAAAAAAAAAATTGAATGCAAAATAGAATTAGTGATTCATAGATTAATGATACTATAATCACTTATATTAAGAAAGAAATATTTGATTGTATTGATAATAAAATAATCTTTCAAATTTTTTCATAATATGAATAATATTTGTTATAAATATTTTAATTAACTTTAGTAAAAATGAATATATTAAATTCAAACATTTTAAATTTATTATGATTAAAAAAGTAATGTCATTTAGTTTAAACTTAATACTATATGTTTAATATTACATTTATTTTTATGACTTTTGTTTATTTAAAATTAATTTAATAACTTAAAAACTTACACTGAGCATTCTTTTTTCAAAAAAAAAAATAAAAAATGATTGAACAAACGGCCCTAGCGTGTTTTAATGCCAGCTGGATGCAAGCAAGCAACTGCCTGCCTGGAAGTAGCCAATGCAACGGCCCATGATCGGTCATCTAACCGGCTATAACCAGTCTTCCTCTCTCCTTATAATATCCCCTCCCCCGTTCCCTCCCCTCCCCGTCCCCCTCCCTCTTCTACCTCCAAAGACTGTTCTTTTCCTTCGAAATCAGTATACATATTTATATATAAATATATACAGAGAGAAAAAGAGGATTTGTATTTTACCTTGATCGGCATGGCTGCGAGAGGCAGAGATATGGATCGGATCAAGGGGCCATGGAGTCCTGAGGAAGACGAGATGTTACAGAGACTGGTAGTAAAGCACGGGGCCAGGAACTGGTCTTTAATAAGCAAGTCGATTCCCGGTAGATCAGGGAAGTCGTGCCGGCTACGGTGGTGCAACCAACTCTCGCCGACAGTGGAGCACCGCCCGTTCACGCCGGAGGAAGATAGGACCATCATCAGCGCTCACCAGCGCTTCGGGAATAAGTGGGCAACCATCGCCCGCCTTCTGAATGGTCGTACGGATAACGCCATTAAGAATCACTGGAACTCCACTCTCAAACGTAAGTACTCCGGCACCGCGATGGAGGAGGAAGGAAGATCTCTCAAGAGAGCAAATAGCGCCGGGCTTAGTTTCAGCCCGGGTAGTCCTTCTTCTTCTGATGTCAGTGATTCTAGTCATCACAGCCATCCGTTGATGACGCCGCCACCGATGGTTACTCCGGTCTACCGCCCGGTCCCAAGAGCTGGTTGTATCGTTCCAACGCAACTCCCCCCCGCCATAGACACTGCGGCGACCTCCAACTCTAGTGGCAGTGGAAGCAATCTGATCCCCGATCCCGTCACCTCTCTCACTCTCTCTCTTCCAGGATTGAGTTCTGATCAGTCCGAAGCCTCAGATCACCGCCATCGCCAAAACCAGACCGATCTCCTCCATCTGGCTCCACCTTCGGAACCGGAAAAGAAGCCGTTACATGCGGCATCGGCGATATCGGCGCCAACGGCGGCTTCGGCTTTCCCTTTCAGCACTGAATTGCTGGCGGTGATGCAAGAGATGATCCGCCAGGAAGTGAGGAACTATCTGAGCGGAATGGAGCTGAGTGAGGCGATGAGCGTGAATCCGCCCCATGAAAGCTTGCGGAACAACGTCATGAAAAGGATCGGGATCGCCAAAATCGATTAGAGAAGTTGGCTTGAGAAACCCTAGATCTAGATTCGGAAAAGTGGGAAGGAAATCTCATCTTCCCGCTTAGATCACTCTTTAGTTCGGTTTTTTTTCTAATTTATTTTTAGTTTCTTTTTCCATCAAATCTTCTCCTTTCAGTTCTTAATAGATTAATAAGCTGCGTCTCGGTGATAGTTTTTTGTTTCTTCTTCTGGAAAATGCTGTACAGGAGAAAGGAGTTTGAGCTCAATCCAAATAAAATAAAATAAAAATGCTACGAAAATTATTTTGAAAAAAATATTGTTATCAGTTAAATCATCGATCGAGTAGAGATAATTATAATTTCTTCTTTTTTAGTAATTATTTATTTTCAAGATCCTATTTTATTTTCTCTCCTGAAATAATTAAAACTAAATAAACTGAATTGAAGTCCACATCTGTAATGGCAGGTAGCAATTTACCGACGTAACTGATTTCCGCCTTTTTATTAGATTAAATATATCCTGATTTTCCGATCAAATTTTATTTTACGGCATAACAAATTTGAAAATTTCAAATTTATTTTAAATTTTAAAATAATATATGTATGTTGATATATTATTTAAAAATAATAAGAGAGTTTTAATGAATTAGATTTTAAGATGATCCAAATATATAAAAAACTAATTAAAATTTAATCCTGATTATATTTTGATTCATTCTTATGAAAATATTTTAACATATTTTTTTAATAAAATACACAATCTTAAAATAAATTAAATAACTTTTAAATTCTAATTAAATTTTGATAAGAATATTCTGATTTAAAATAAATTTCATTAAACAAGTAAGAGATCTTCTAAAACGTTGTGGTTAATGTTTCTGGCACGGTGGTTAGCGCAAGCTTTGCTTTTTATTATTATTATTATTATTGTATGAAATCTGTATTAAAAGCATTGTAGCAGTTAGGATTAAAAATTAAATATTAAAATTTGGTACGACGAATATGAGCTGGCATCATTTAACCGTGTCCTTATCCTTAAAGGAGAGAGGTCAGAATATTAAATATTAGAGAAACGTGTAGTTTAAATTTTATAAAAAGTTATTATATTAATTATTTGTCAGTGTCCCATTTCCAAAGTTCACTTTAAAATGAATGAATTATTTTTAAAATTAAGAGTTTATTAATGATAATAATAGATAATATTTCACATAAGAAAACAGTAGAAAGTGTATTGAACATTTTATTAAATAGAAGAGAAACCAAAATATATAGAAATTCTTAATATCTTTCATGCTCATAAATCTTAGACAAATTTATTTTCACATTTATAAAGTTGTTTATGTATTTATGCAACTTTAATAATAGTAAAATATTAAGCATCACATGTGTACACCCGTGAATACTTGTGTAGGTACTCATTCACAGGTGTCTTAGAAGTTACGTTTGGGTCGAGCCATAGGATGATAGTGATACATTCCATCTCAGAACAGCTTGTTTGAGGGAGTCGCTCGGGAGCTGAAAGAAGCTTAACACTGGAGTATGAATGATCGGGACTGTTGTCCCCTAGGGAAAGCAAAAACAGAAGTCCCTCTCTCAGCCAAACAAATCTTTTTCATAAAAAAAGGTCAGGATTATTAAAAATATTTATCAAAAACCAATTTAATTTAGGTTCTGTTTCCACAAAAAGATTAACTTTCTTTTTTCTTATTGTTCTTCTCTCTCCAATTTAAATTGCCAATAAATTATTGTGATAATGCTTTCATGAATTCCCATCAGAAAGGATAAAAAAAATACCTACCGATCGGATAGACAAACAGATTATTATTAAAATCTATGGCAGGCACATATCCGTATGAGACGTGTCTCTTCAAAGAATAAAATATTGTTTACATAACTGATGGGATGGCAAAATTCAAACCGACAAATACGTTTTTCGGTGCAAGTTTTTCTTTTTATCTCAAATAATGCAAAATTTTGAGAGACTCTTCCAAAGTGAATCAAAATAAATGTTTAGCACAAAAATTGTTTGCTCATTATCTTCACTTTCTAACTACAATAACTTTTCAAAATTAATGTGGCCCTTTTTTAGGCTTTAAGTTGAAAGTTGTTGGTAGCATTGAATTAACTTTAAAGAGATTAATACTTTTTTAATCAAAATTACAATCAATTGTTAATATTTATGATCTAAATTTGAACACAAATATTCTTAGAATTACTCCAAAAATTATAACAATCAAACTTTTGATTCAACACAGCTCACATTGATCTATTAGTTGGGAGATTTGACCATCAATCAAAAGATTTTAGATTTGAAGTTTGTGTATATGACGTGTTTTAGGGGAGTAAATTTGGGTCAGCGGGTCAAGTTTGGGTCGAACCTGAATTGACCCGGCTCTAAATGGGTCAACCCAAACCCGACCCGTGCGGGTTGCCGGGTGACACGGCTTGATCCATATTTTTGAAATAAATCTCAAACGCCTAGGTTTCCGGACGCTACTCCTAGCGGCGCAGCGACTACAACAACACACAACGCAGTGAGCCAGCAACGCAACTCGACGATTCGGGACGCAACTCGCAAGCACACGAATCGACGCTTCGGGACGCACCGCCGCCGCGCACGCGCCCAACTCGACTTTTCAAACGCACACAACTTGACACTTCAAGATGTGACTCGACACTTCAGGGTTCGGGCAGCAGCGGCAACAATGCAGCATGCGAACTAGGGCTGTCAATTCCTGACACGACCCGCTAACCCAACATGAACCCGACCTGGGAAATCAGGGTTCGGGTCAACCCGTGAAAGAAACGGGTCGGGTTCGGGTCAACCCGTCAACCCGCGGGTCGACCCGAATAACACGCGAAGTACTCGTTTTAATAAAATGCGCGGCCGAGCCCGCGAGGCGAGTTCGACTGTTCGAGACTTCGAGAGTCGAGAGGGTTCTAGGGTTTCATTTCTCGCTTTCTCCTCGCTCTTAGCCTCTCATGCTCTGGCATTGGGGTGGAGCCGTGGACGACGTGGAGGCGTGGAATCATGGAGGAGCTGATGGAGGTTTCTTCACTTCTTGATATCTACTTCTGATCTTCTGAAACATCTGGATTCGGAAAATTCTTCCTTGAATCCTCTTCCTTTCTCCATTTCTCAGTTGCAACTTGCAACGGTTGGTAATATCTTGAATAACTCTTAATTATTTGAAGTGTAGATTTGGTTTGATGGTGGTCGGTTGTTTCAATATCTATTTTAGATTTCTTTATTTTTTATGGGGGATTTGTTCTTTCATTTTGCCCTAATTTGGTCGGTGTGAGTCATCAGTCGTGCAAAACTGTGATGGCCTGATGGGTTTTTTGGAGTATGCTGCAAATTTTATTCTTATAAGTTCTTCTTCTTCCTTATGAGTTATGAGTATAAGTGCCATGACCGACTTTTCTGGAGTATGCTGCACATTTTATTCTTATAAGTTCTTCTTCTTCCTTCTGTTATACTGTTAGTTAGAGTGTAGTTTAGTGATTTACTATTACAGTTTTCCACTTTTCTTCTTGTTGTTGAGATTACGGCTTGGTCGCTTGGGCCTCTTGGAGTTGTCAGGTTGCTGTTGCTATAAGCCTGTAATGATGTATAACTGTATTCATGTATTGTACTACTGTTGAATAAGTTGATGCTTAATTGCTTATGTTATTATGGAATATTGGAATATGGAGAATAGGATGAAATTTTGCAATATTTATTTGCTTATTTGATATTATCATACTATCTAATCATAGGGATCAAGTGTTATGAGTAGTTGATGCATGTTGTTGATGTTATGAGTACAATTTTATGTTTTTATGTTTAGATGCAAGATTCTAATATAATTATTGCGAGTAATCCTTCTGAGCATAATGAACATGTGCATGCTCCTGCTGATAATGAAGTGGAATGTGATAGTGATGAGTTGAACAATCCCATTCAAACTGAGGAAAGTGTTCATAGAAAGAAGAAGAAGTTGACTTCTACGGTATGGGGTCATTTTGAAATGTTGCCACATGCAGATGATGGAAAACATCGTTGCAAATATAAGAAATGTGGTGCAACATACTTATGTGATAGTAAACATGGTACAGGAAATTTAAGACGCCGCTTGCAAATTTGTAAGAAAAAGTCTCAAGATATTGGTCAACTTATACTTCAAAGTAACTTAAGCACTTCTATGTCGATGATTGCAAATATATTTGATTATGAAGAATTTCGTTGCTTATTTATTGCATGTATAGTCATGCATGATTTACCATTTCAGTGTGTGGAGTGGGAAGGTTTAAGAACATTACTTCGTTACTTACGACCTAATTTACAGTTTATTTCTAGAAATACGACAAGAAATGATTGCAAGAAGATGTTTAATAAGAAAAAAATTTAAAATGGATGACATATTTTATGTTCTTGTTGCAGATGATGTTTCTTTGCTAGGTTTATCATGAGCCTACGGCCCTACAGCTTTCGCCTTTCGCTGCTAGCCTTCTAGGGTGCTAGTAGTTAAATAATTGTTGCTTTTATTTATTTATTCTTTTGCAGCCTTGCAGGTTAAATTATGTAAAGGTAAAGGGTGAAAGACAACAAGGAGCTCGCCACTCACCAGGCACCAACTTGAGACTTTGACACTTTTAGACTTTTAGTTAATTTGTTAATTGTATTTCTATTTTTATAATCTTGTATTTTATTGTAACTTGTAATCTTGTATTTTAGTAAATGGACACTTTTAGACTTTTAGTTAATTTGTCAATCAGTAACTTGTAATCTTGTATTTTATTGTAACAATTACAATGTATGTATTTAAGACTTTTAGTTAAATTATGTATGCATTTTTTCCTTTAACAGCAAAAAAAAAAAAAAACATATAAAAACAATTATCGGGCTGCCGGGTCGGGTTTACTCGGGTCAGGTTAATCCGGCAACCCGCTGAAGGCAAGAAAAATGGGAATTGTTCGGGTCAGCGGGTCATGTCGGGTCAACAGATACTGACAGAGGATTTTTGGGTCATTTTTGAGTTACCAGGTCAACCCGAACCCGACCTGTTTCACAAACGGATCGACCCAAACCCTAATTTTTTCGGGTTGGGTCAGGGTCGAGTTTCAAATCTTGTCAAAAATCGACACCCCTAACATGTTTGTGAGTTGACTTAAATACCTCAAAAGTCTAATTTTTTTTTTTTTATTCAACTACTCCATTAAATTTGTGCCATCAAAAATTTTAAAATGATATCCTACACTCATTAATAACAGATTTTTCCTATATTGACCAATATCACTCTTCATTAATCACCACCCGACTGCTTGAATTGAACCTAGCCTAAACGGGCCCATCAAGTTAGCTTAGGATGGATCACCTCCAATTAAAAAGATAGTAAAAAAAAAAAAAAGAAGGGGGATCACCTCCAAACCAAAATTTTAATATCCCTTTCATGAGAACAAACATGCAAGCTATTCAAAAATGCTAATAGATATGGTTCGAGATTAACCAAAAATGCATGTCACAACCAATTGAGAGTGAATTACAAATTTTTTAAATGTTTAAATTTATAAACTTCCAAATGAATCTAAAATTGAAAACTTGATTTGAAAGAAAACAAATAACTATAATTCTTTAAAAAAAAGCACAAAAGTAAAAAAAATAGCAAAATTTCGTTTTCAAAAAATTTGTAGAAATTTTTTGAAATATTTTTACCAAATTTTCTTTGAGACAATATAGTTGAAGTTAGAAGGAATTAATAAACTCAAAATATTCTAAAATTAGCATTTAAATATTTATAAAATATTCCAATAATTTATATTTTTATATATGGTTAAAATATATTTATTGTAAATCCATGCATTTGTCATAGCTGTTGGAAAAGCCCGAAAAAAGTGAAAACTTGGGAGAGTGTGGGAGGGCTTTAGCATTTTATAAAGTTGATTCAAAAATTTTTGTAGAGAAAATGACTTCTCACTACTACGACAATAAAAAACATATTTTTATCATAAAATTGTCCGAAAAGCAGCTAAAAAAGCTATCCCAAACGGACATTGACTCAGCCCTTAACGAATGAGTTTTATTTATATATATTTGGCATCTACAAAATGAGACAGATTTCATTAAACTAAATTAGAAAGCAATTTCATGGTTATAAAATAAAGGTATAATTAATAGTATTTTAATTTTAATTTAAACATAGCTCAACCAAGGGCCGTATCCCCCTACTGCCCGCGAGAGGGGCAATTGACCCCCCAAAAAAATTAAAAAATTCTTTATTACATATATATCTTTAGGTAATTTGTCTCACCCCGTCATTTTTTTACTTTTTATTATATTTGCAATATGTATTATAATGTTAAATCAATTCTTATTCAATTTTAACATTCCAACTTGTGTCAATCAATTCTTGAGCTTAAGCCATCATTTAGCAAACTCTAATGACTTCAAATATGATGTAGAGCACCAATTAAGCCTCCTAAGATAATCTTGGGCATAGACATCTTGTTCATCAAATTTTCATGTAGTCTTTCACATGTGCACCTTCATCACGAAATCATCAAATCATAAGATCTCTTAATGTAAACTTTTAAAACCTCTATTTATATGTTTATTATCATCAAAAATCAAGCTAATAAATATCATGGGCTTATAAAATCAACAATTTCCCTATTTTTTTATAATGAGGCGCCTTCGTTGCATTTACTCTTGTTCTTTCTCTAAATTATCATAATAAGCACATTTGCCTAACCAAATCTTCGACAAGGAAGAGTATGGCTCATTGAGCGTTCAAGATGTTGCAATCTACGTTAGTATGTACTTCATCAACATGGACATATCTTCACATTGATTAGTAGATTTTTTCTCCAAAAGTTAATATTAGTCTTACAAAATATGTTCTTATCGCTAGCACAATCTGTGCCACTGCATCTTTCCTCTCCATACCACATAAGTCATCCTTCTTGTTGAAACACCTTGAACTACCCTAGGAAAATGTTTTGTTATCAACGTCGAAGAAGGGCATTACACAAAGTCAAAGCATGCATGATGAGTTTCAATTGAGTGAACACCCATAGACGCTAAGATAATTTCCTACTTAATCCACATAGATCATTTGAATTATCAAAGGTTGAGAAATTGGTATCTGCCGCAACCTTAAAATATTGATTGCTCCCACTGAAAGAAGACTCGAGATCCTCATCTTCTGAGCATCGTTACATTGAATTGAGCTTCCATTGATGAATTATCAAAGGTTGGCATATTTTCCTTTGAAAATGAAGTTCTTATTTCTAGATTTTGGAGCAACCATTGATTTCTGATTGTTTAACAACTCCAACATTATAGACATTTGTTGTTGAAGGAGATAACCAAGTGACTAAAGGTTTCTCCTCCCTTACCTTCTTTATTAATATTCTTCAATATTCCAATATTAAAAAAGGTTCTCGCATCTCGATCTAATGCTTTTCTTAAAAATCATGTAATATGATTCTCTTCCTAGCACTCTAATAACAAAAATTTGATTTGTTAACGTATACAAGACCCCAAGAAAATATCTAAGACACATTAAGCAAACTTCACCAAAGAGAAAATTTGTAACATCCTAAACTCACTAGCAAGACACAAATTTCATTCACATGAGAACAATACAAATTATAGAACGAAGAAGACCACTTTTTCAAATATATCTCTTTAGTTCTCCAACTCCACAAATTTAGCTAATAATGGCCAACCCTCTCCCCAATAGAATAATCTTCGTGTTGAATTGAGCTTCTATTGGCTTCTTTTTATCATGATGACAATATCATCCTTTGCGAATGACTTATGTATTTTCTAGTTTTGGAGACGCCATTAAAGCTGCTTGTTCAACATCTTCATTGTCATAGGCATTTGTTGTTGAAAGAGCTAGCCAAGTCATTAGAAGTTTCCCTTTCCTTCTTGAAGATTTTAAATCTCTCAAGTGTCTTCTAAAAATTATCTTGTCACTTGGGTGTCGTCAATTGACACTCGACTCATATGGCTCTTACGCATAGTCCTAAGGCACATGAGGTCCTCTAGACCTTAATTTTTCTCTATATCAACATCGCTTTTATCAACTATCATCAACAATATTTTAGAATATCTCATGAAGTCATCTACAGTATCCAATTTCTCCACCTAGATCCCACATGATTAACATTTTCGATTGCCATGTCTCCACTCATTTCATGAGATAATCATGCTAACAATCCAAAATTTCCTGATTAATCATCACAAGATATATATCATCACTCGAGAATAATTATCACCCGACTTCATCATCATAAGAAATCAAGCATCACATGATGTCCACCATCACTCAACATACATCATCGTCCAACACCTATGATATGATACCAAAAATCAAGCTCAATATCTTTAAACTCATTGCAAGAGATGCTCCTCTAAATTCAAGACTCATTTTATTATACTCATACCTTCTTCAACTAGCAAAGGTGCCTTTCTATAAACCCAAAAATGAGGTAGTAGAATTATTTCAATAGAGATAGAAGTTTTCCTTCTTAAATTTCCACATAAAACTCAAAATTTCCATTCTACATTTTATTCTCTAGTAGTGTTTGAAATATCCTTTAAAGCTAAAATAATAATATATTCTCCATCCAAATAATTCGTAACAATAACTTTTTACAATTAATACAGGCATAGAAAACACTTTTATTTTGAATAGTAAAATAAAAAAAGGTATAAAAAAAATTAAATAATATTTAAATCAATAATATATAAATAATATTATTATTCAATAATAAAATTATCTTCATTACATAACATGTCTGATGCAGGAGTCTCAAGACAAAGAGATCTGCAACGACCTTACACGTAGGTCGTAGTAAAATATTTATAGTTGTGATTTAAGGGGAATAATAATGACATGATGTTGGATGTAAAGTATAAAAAATTGGAACTTACTTGAGAGAGTTGTTGGATGCCAGCTTTCATGAAAATGTCTTTCCTGCTTTATTGAAATATCTTTCTTCTTTCCCCCAATTTCTTCGTTTTTTTTTTTCCTTCCGTGTACAAACTGTCCCCTTCAAGCTTTGGAACTGGAAGCAACAACCAACGCTCTTCTGTAAGGTGGGCCGTTGATTTTTTTGGTTAAAAGATTCGTTGGATCGGTCATTGTTACACTGTACAAGGGGTTAGGCTTTGTTCCACAACCGATTCAATGCATTCCGGACGTAGACAGCCACCAACTGAACCCGGTTCAGTCTTATCCAACCAACATTTAATAACGACATTTCCCCTAACTTTGAAACCCAAATATTTCAAGATTTTGAAATGTGTAAAACCTTGGACTTCGTTTCATTTACATATATGTAGAGACTAATAATCCCATATTATAAAAATATATAACTTTGAACTTTATATAACCACTCAAAAAATAAATTTAATCACAACCTGCTCGTAAATGAAACTCCTTATCAGCAGGTATTGGGTTAGCTACACATAGCATAAGAACATTTCACTAAATCAAATCATCCTCTACTGTTTTTCTTTTTCATACCTCAATAAGCTTTCATTTGAAACAGCTTTCTTATTACTTCTTAAAACAATTTTTTTAGTACAAAAATGAATTTTTTGTATTAAAGAGAAAAATGATTCAGGTAGCCGTTATTCTAATGTTGCTTTAAGAAGTAGTAAAAAAACTCGTCCCAAACAAAACCTATATCATTGGATGGCACCAAGTCATGGCTCAATAGTTTAGGAGCTTTGACTCCTCAAAATCAATGATTATCCCCAAAAGAAAAAAAAAATCGCTTTTGAGACCTAAAAAATCACATATAAACAACACTAAACTTTGTTAAGTCAACAATGAATGGCAGTTATATATTGCCGGAGCAATTAATAGTAAACCTTCTGCAGAATTGTGCTGCTACTATTCTGTGAGAAATTGAAAAGATGAACAATTAATTCTATAAACAAATTGCTCGTAATATTGAAATTACTAAGGTGTTGATACAGCATAACATGTCTTTGCCTATTTTTTAAATGACTTTTTTTTTTTCAAAATTAAAGAAGCCAAAAAGAATTTAAAAGGAAATTTTTATATAAAAAAAAATTAAATTTTAAAACATCTAGTTCACAAGAGTTGTGCCAGTTGCAAGAAATGAGAAAGGAATTGACGTGTGTATAACCCATGCTTTAATTGAGAGCTGTTCATATGACTCTAACGTTTACCTTCAGATTAGATTATGATGGGGACAACTCAACAGTTTGAATTGTTCTAATATCTAAAAGATTTCAGAAATAAATAAATATAAATAATAATAAATAAATAAATTGTAAAAGGAAAATTTTCAGAGTGGTCCCCACTCACCCCAGTGAATAATGGCTGCCGACATTGTAGAGGAGCATGTGGTTTTTGTGGTGAATTCGCTGGAAATGGACGAATGAAGAAAAGGGCGAACAGAACAATTACAAAGAACATTTCTGCGCTTCAATTGATTGTCGCTTATGATTCCAATATGTAGGTTCATGAGATCCTGTACTGCACACCAAACAAAAGGTTTTATATTAGTGAGATGAGATCGTTGAAGAAGAACAAAAAAATTTTGGTCAATGTGGATCTCCAAAGTTTATATTTATTTTGAGACTAATATGATATAAATTTAAAAGTGTTAAAGATTATATTACAACCATCTTAAAAATTTTTAATTAATTTTGAGATTCATCTTAACCAACTTATAATAAAAAAATCTTAAAAGTCTTTCTTTAAAAAATAGCTAGTTTGTGAACAATAAAATTTATTAGATTCAAATTTGCCCATGGTAAAGGTCCGATCTTACTAGCAAGCAGTCTCAAGAACTTATAGTTAGTTTTAAAAAACATATTTTATTAGCTCATAGGGCCTATAAGGTGTCCAAAAATAAAATTGTGCATCATTATTCTTTATTTATAGGGATCTGAAGGCTACAAAAAATGCTACACTAAAAAAAAAAGATAAAAAGTTAATGATGGCGAGTTCTCACATAGACCTTTTGGCAACACTGACGACCTCTTGGATGAAGTGATTAGGCTTATTTGATATGACAGGCTAGTCCACTTGAATTGTGAAGGTAGTGAACTTTATAGCTGGTTCGGTATGAGGAAACGAGTTTGTGAACTTTATAGCTGGTTGGTGAGTTCTATTGGTGGCTTATCGACTAAGGTACAGCGAGTCACATTAAGAGGCTTTCCCACTAGAGGGGAGAGTTCTCCTATATGCTAAAAATATTAAATCAACATGGCCACAACTTAATATCCTATTAATACTTCTCGATAGTCTATAACTATTTATTCTACGATTTTTCTAAAGCAATATTGCTATGATTAATTGGCAGCATGATAGAATATATATTTTAATGTAGGCCACAACTGTCAAAGGTTGAGTTTTTAAAGACAATAACAAGTATTTGATTTTGAAATAGAAAAAAATTTGGGTCAGGATTGATTTTAATATTCTTTGAATCCTATCATTTTAAAACTGAAATTCAATTTTTAAGAAAGCTAATGGGGACAAGAATGGATGTTGCCAACCATTTTAGAACTCATTTGATTGCTTTAAGTTAGAAAAACATTTTTGAAAAATTATAGATTTTTTTTTTTTTTAATTCCCAAGTTTGGTTAGATGAAGTTAGAGATCAACATGAATTTTCAACTTCCAAAAAACCTTAAAAAATAAGAATTTTATATTTAAGAGAGAATAAAATTATTACTTTTTAAACATATTTCTTATCTAAAAGAAACAAAATGAGAACTTAGCAGGAAAACATGAGACAAAGTTGATGATGAGGCCATAAAGTTATCTATGTGAATTCTCCCATTAACTGTATTCCCGTATTGAAGATAGGCCATGTTCTGAATCACAAGTGGCCTCAATACGAAAGTCCCATTCGTTCCAGGTAACAAGAATGTCAGGAGGAACTTAAAGGCCCGTTTTTGTCTCTTCGTTTTTTCCTTCTTTTGTTTCATATAGAAGTACAAAAAATATTTCAATAAGCTAACCTTGAAAACATTATTTCAACAACTCATCGTCATAATTAAACTATTAAAAACAGTGAAAACACCAAGAAATTTGAAATAGCTCACCTTCAGACATTGCCAGCCCCATCAATGCCATCCCAAAGCGAGCTCCCGTCGCGAACTACTCTTCCCCTTCACAAGCCATCGAGCCTATTGATGCCTTCCTCAGTGAGCTCCCATCACAAACATCTTTATCTTGACTTCCATCAATCCCATCGACACCAGCCCAAGCAAGCTCTGTCCCTTCCAGCCATGATCTCCCGCCCATTGACTGCATCACAAACATAGACATTCATGTCACACAAAATCATGAACAATGACATTCATGTCGCTCAAAATCACAAACAGCTATTAGCTCAGTTTGATTCGATGTTCAAACAAGGTCCGAAATTAGTTCAAAATTTATTCAAATCTAATTCAAACATAGGTTCAAATAAGATTCGAATTCGAACCAGTTTGACCCAAATTCGTTTGTTTTGATCTAAAACAAACTTTTAGAAATTTTTCCAATAAAATAAATAATAGGCATATAAAGTTAAATATTCCCTTAATTATACATGTTTTCTCAAAACTATAACATATATATAAATTATAGTACTACATGTTTGCATAGCATATCAAACATGATTTTCTGTCAAGATTAAAATAAGGCATAAATAAATGAGAAACCATATCAAAGTAGAAATAAAAAAGCAAAGATACTAATTATGATGCGAATTCGTCAAGTTAGTTTGACAAGTCATTCATGTCAACACTGCTGACTTCCAATATAAAAATTCTGACGAATACAGATAACAGAGAGACGATTAGACTAATTAGGATAAATATTAAACCGTTCATACTTTAGAAAATAATGATAAAATGGAAATTTTATGACTTGTATACGATGTGTTTCCACAGAAATGTCGTGGCATTTTCTTTCCAAGGAATGTAATGCAGATTCAAGGGCCTGTTGACCGTTTTTTTCAGCTCACCGTGATATTTTATTTTGCTAAGATTTGACCAAATCAACTTGGTTTGAGGTCCCAAAGGTGGTTCATGTTGGCACCCTTTATTTGAGAAATTACATGTCAAATAGACACTGGAGATACCAAAGGCTCTTATGGGTTGTCAAAACAACACAAAAAAGCCCCAAAAGCATTCTAAAAAATTATTCTCTCTGCCATTTTGTGACAACAATAAAGATCTCACATGACCTTAAAGACCATGCTTGGCCACGTAAGTTTGGTCCCCAAATAAATAGACGATCAAATGGTAGTCAAACGGCCATCTATGATAGCTAGATGCCACCAACGACGGCATATTTCGGAAGCTTTTTTTGGCATACTTCATGGGATGGCTTTTGAGCCATTGGGCAAAGGTTTATAAAAGGGGCAAGGGGTTACAAAATTGAGATTTGAATTTTTCAAAAATCCAGACAGATGGAAAAGCATTACAAAAATTGATGTGGAACACGCCATTTAGAGAGGCAGATATCTTAAATTAATTGTTTATTATTTTGTGCCTTTCGCCACAATTTTGTTGACATAGACGAATTAAATCATTCTAAAATTTTATTTTTGAACATATATTCAAACCTACTTGAGGAGCATAAATACTTATAACAATAATAATTTTAACATTAATAACAATCTTTAAAGCTATAATAAAATTAAATATAAAATTATAGCTTTAAAGATTTTTGTTGGTACTAAAATTATTGATGTTATAAACGTTCATGCTCCCAAAAAGACTTGGATACGCATTCAAAAATAAAATTTTAAAATAACTTAGAATAATTAATATAAATGATACTTCTTAAAGAAAGAGTATTTATCAGAAGAGATATAAATGAATATGTTCGTAAAGTGATAGAAGATTTTAAAAGTATTTAGCTATGGATTTGAAGTGACTAATAAAGGTGATAAGACCATATTTAGCTATGGATTTGAAGTGACTAATAAAGGTGATAAGACCATATTAAATTTTTTTATAGCTTATAATTTTGTAATTGTCAACTTTATTTAAGAAATGATTGGAACATCTCATCACTTATAATAAGGGACAGTAAAACTCAAATTGATTATTTTTCATATAAGAAAAATATATCATTTAAATTGCAATGAATGTTAAATCATTTTGAGTGAAAGTTATGCATCCAGCCTCGCTTATTACTTTTGGACTTTAAGTTGAAGGGGTGTAAAATGAAAAATTCAATATCTTAAGAATTAGATATTTAAAGAACGTAATAAAAATATTTTTTAAGGGTGAAATTCAAGATCTTAAGATTTGGGTCATTCCTAAGTAAGCTAATGTAATATGAGAAAAAGTGACTAGTATGATTAAGAATGTTGCAAAGTATGTGCTTGAAAAATCAAAAGGGAAAGCTCATAAGATGTAAAAGCTTGAAAATTTTGAATAAATATAAAATCGGTTGTATAGAGTCTACAAAAATTATATGTGAAGTAAATAATTTAACTTTTGGTTGTTTATATAATATATTAAATACTAAGGAGAGTGAAAGTTATATATAAGCTAGCCAAACAAATAGATAGGTGAAGGCTTTAGTTCAACTAAAGTGCTATAAGAATGAAAATCAAAGAGTGATTTTCTTAGAAGAGGATATTCAATATAGGTGGATGAGATATTTCGATAAACTTTTCTAAACTCTTTAATATTATTTTGATGACTAAAAAGATAGCAAATGAGCGGAGAAAGGATGTGTTAATTCTTATTTTTAAGAATAAGGTGGTGCACAAGAGTGTGAATTGTAAAGGGATTAAGTTAATGTGTTATACATAAAAATTATGGGAGAGTGATTAAGCTTAGGTTACAACATGATACCAATGTTTCTTAAAATCAATTTTGATTTATGCCATATAGGTCCACTGTGAAAGCTATAAATTTGCTAAGAGGTTTGATTGAAAAGTACATAGAGAGTAGGGAGGTTTCACAAATGATATTTATTGATTTAAAGAAAGTACAAGATAAAATTTCAAAATAAATGTTATGGAAAGTTCTAGAAAGAAAGGAGTTAATAATGTTTATATTCAAGTCATTAAGGATATATATAAAAGAGTTGTTATCAGTGTACAAACACAAGATGGTTTGACCAAATATTTTCCTATTTCGGTTGGATTATATCAAGAATTAGTTGTAAGTCAATATCGTTTTGCTTTAGTCATGGATGTTCTTAGTAAACATTTGTAAGAGGATGTATCGTGGTGTATGTGTTTTGCATATAATATTCTTCTAATTAATATGAATAGAGAGGGAGCTAATAAAAACTTAAATTATGGTGGTCAATCTTAGGGTCTAAAGTTTTCATTTGAGTGGATCTAAAATCGAATACATGGAATATAATTTTAGTAGTAATAAATTTAGTGGTGGGATTGTGACATTGGATGATCAAGTCATTAAAAAGAGAACATGTTTTAGATATTTTGGGTCTATTGTTCAAAGCGATGATGAAATAGATTGAGATATTATCAGTAGAATTCAAGTTGGATGGTTGAAGTAGAGGAATGCATCAGACCTATTATGTGATAAAAAAGCACCCCTCAAATTTACGGAAAATTTTTATAAGATGGTTGTTAGAGCTGCAAAGTATTATGACACAGAATGTTGGCCATTAAAAGAGAAGCATACAATTAAGTGTTGCAGAGATGAGGATGCTCAGATAGATGGGTGGATATATACTTAAAGACAAAATATGAAATGAGTATAATGAAAAGGTTCGAGTAGCTTCAGTGGCAAATAACATTAGAGAAATTCACCATAGATGGTTTGGTCACATAAAATGTTGGCCTTTTGATGTCCTAGTTAGGAGAGTATATGTATTATATCCGACCTATGTTAAAAAATATACAAATAGATCTAAAAAGATTTGGTTATAAAGTCTTAAAAATAATATTTTTATTAGATTTAAATGAAAATTTGACTTTTAATAAGTCACAATGGAGAAAAATGATTCATATAGCCTACCCCACGTAGTGGGATAAAGGCATATTATTGTTGTTGTTAAGATCATAAAAGTTTGCATTTTGTCCACCCGCAAAGACCAACATATACTTACCGTGCAAGACTTCCAACTTGTGGTGGGGAGCTTCCCCCATTATTGTTGCCTCTGTATAAGCTTCAAAATTGATTCGAGCGAGCACTACTAGAACAGCAGTTGAACTAATACAATGTCACATGAAACGAGCATCGAAACATCTCGATCATAGTCGAAGTCACCCGAACCTTGTTCGTTTGCATAATGAATCACATCAATGCACTCAGGATGTCGAATTTATTAAAGAAGTGTCACTCGCATGTGACTTAATCTAGCCATGATGAAAGCAACAATTAGCAAGCTCAACACTATAAAATTGCCCAAATGACGTATAATCGTAAAATGGATTGCACTATTGGTTATAAGATGTAAAAAAACACCCAAGGTGGACCTCTCGCAATCTTTTTGAGTAAACGTGAGCAAAAATGATGGACTACGGGCACGAGGTTCTCTGAACAATATTAGTTAGAAAAATGGACTTCATCGTTGCATCTAGAACATCCAAATTACACAAAAAATACACTAATACTCCATAGGTGGTCTGCACTAATGAAATAGCAAAATTCGCTAGCAAGGCACTAGCACAAAAATCGAAACCCACATAAAATGAGGAATATTGTAAGGGTTTGACTCACATCTTTCTATCATATATATATATATATATATATATATATATATATATATATATATATATATATATATATATATATATATATATATATATATATATATATATATATATATATATGTGAAATTATTCTAACCATATCCCGTACATTGTGCAATAATCTCATAGCACAAACATCCTATACCTTTCATCTCAATCTATCAATACAATAAAAAAAATCTAAAAAATTACAACAAAAACCTAATCTAAATCTCTTATTCTCATCTCTCCTGGACCTTCTCCCTCTCCTAAACTTCTTTATCCCACTCCCTCACCATCTCATTCTAGCAGCTCCCTCACACAACCATTCACATAATTCGCAACCCATCTCACCTCTGTCGTTCTCTCTAGAAAGAGAGACCTCTCTCCTCTTTCACACCTCCCTACGCATGCTTACAAACCCGAGCTCCCTCCAGGCCCATGACCCATGACACCACAGCCTCCAAGCCCAATCGAGCACACAAAATCCCAACCCTTCCTCCTCCCAGCTTCAAACCACAGCAGCATGATCTCCCCAATCCTCCTCCTAGTAGTACTCATCTCAGAAACCACCAAAATTCCTACCTTCACTCTCGAAGCTGTACACTTCCACTCAACTCCATTCAACCCCATATCCACACCTCCGCATCACACCTCCTGCTGTAGCAGAGCCGAAAAACTAGCTTTCCTCCTCACATTACCATCGTTATCCCGTTTTCTTGCATGAATCCGTCCACCTGCAACCCACTCTAAAACAAATCAAGCTCCTCTTCCCTCACCAATGGCAGGTCAAACACGCCTTGATTTCACACAAGTCTGCTATCCAAACCAGGCCCCATTCTCTCTCTCTCTCTCTCTCTCTCTCTCTCTCTCTCTCTCTCTCTCTCTCTCTCTCTCTCTCTCTCTCTCTCTCTCTCTCTCTCTCTCTCTCTCTCTCTCTCTCTCTCTCTCTCTCTCTCTCTCTCAAAGCAGCAAAAATAAAAAAAGAGGCAAAATATATTTAAAAAGAGGAGAAAAAATATAATTTTGTGTGTTTTGACTCCAGTTATGAATTTCTCGTTGACATATTCGAGCCCGTGCCTGGTATAATTTTGAAAGTCTCAAAAATAACTACCCATTCACATAGTTACAGTGTGGCGGGGAAACCTGCAAATCTAAATACAGGTTCACATAGTTTCAACATGAAGGGAAACTTATTTTTCACTCGTACAGGTATTGAAAGTCTAAGCAAGCTTTTTTTAAGTGTGGTGGGTAGAAGATCCCTGGCCATGGTTCACCAGATAAGGACCATGCACGTTATTTTAATAGTGATGGGCCAGCCCTAGTATTTCCCGATGATGTCCACTATGAGAGGAAATTGTAAGGAGGCTACCAAAATTGACGAAATTGAGTCGCAAAGAACAAAATCTTAGAAAGTCATACTTGAAGATTTCAAGTAATCCCTAACAAAAGAGACCAAAACAGCAAAACACTCCACAAATTTGATGAAAAAAATCAACAAAACAGTAATTTTTATTAAAGAAATCAAATTAACAGAAGAAATAAAGTAAGATACAGTTGATCCTCAATTCGAGAGGAGGATCATATTCTCCCAATCCCTAGATGAATCTAGGGTCCAAGACACCAAGAACAATAACTCCAAAATCAGCCACAAAACAAACCATCCCCCTAACCCTAATTATCTCTTCATATTTAAAACAAACAATTAAACAACAAATACCCAAACAGCCCTCCCCTAATTCCCTCATATTTCGTTAATTATTTTCCTCCCAAATCAGCCCTCCAATCATCCCATAAATCTGCCCTTTTCAATTAGGAAACATTTCCTAATTAATCCCCCCAAATCAGCCCCTAAATATGTCCTCTTCAATTAGGAAACATTTCATAATTAATCCCCTGTAAATCAGCTCCCATATATGCTCTCTTCGATTAGGAAACTGTAAACATCTCCTAATTAATTTCTTTTAATTAAGAACCTTCCTAAATAACCCCCTCTTAATTAAAAAATTTTCTAATTCCCTCCCAATACTCCCTTCCCAAAGTACAACCATGTCTTGAAGGTGGAACAAAGGAAACTACTACTGAAGCACTTGACTAATAACATTGGACTAAAAAGTGGACTGACACTAGGTCAAATGATCCCTGCCTCTAGCATCTCCCTGATCAATCTCTCAATCTCATCCTTCTGGATTTGAGGGTAACGATACAAATGAACATTGATAGTGAGACTATTTCCTTCAAGATGATAGCATGCTCGTGTTTCCGTAGATGTGGCAATCCTTGAGATGGATGAAAAATCTCACTAAAATGCTAAATCAATGGTTGTACTTAAAGAGGAACCTCCCCTTCCTCCTCCAGTCTAATCCCATCCAACCTGTGTAGTTCCACCATATAACCTTCCCCCACCTTTTGTATGCTCCTAACCATGGTTTTAAGTAAAACCATGGCTTTGAAGAGCCCTACATCTCCCCTTATCACCCTCCACCACTAGCTCCATCATCAATGCCCCCCTAGTTGACATTGGTGTCTCGTAAGGTCTGCAGTCACTTCATCCCCAAGATGACGTCAATGGTCCCCAACTCTAATAGGAGGAAATCCTCCCTCACCTGAACTCCCTATATAGTAAACACTACTACTCTACAGATCCCCTGGCCCATCTCTACCTTCCTCGTACACATCATTACTCCATAATGTCATGTATCCATCAACTTCACCCCTAATTGGTTTACAACCTGGTTGGAGATAAAATTGTGGGTAGCCCCACTGTCAATCAACACCACCACTTCCCTGTCTGCTATTCCCCCTTCACCTTCATAGTATGATTCGGAGTGAATCCAATCACTGAGTGCAGGGAGACCTCCGCCACGTTTATATGTAGCTTGTCCTCCATCTTTCCCTCTACCTCACCCTCTCCTCCCTCAGCTTCCTCGTCATCACAGACCATGAGAAGCTGAATAGTTCGGTTCTTACACATGTGCTATGGAGTATACTTCTCATCACATCTGAAGTTAGCCCCTTCGCCTTCTTCTCCTGCATCTCCCTCTTCGTTAATCTTTTAAAGTTGCCCCCACTTCCTCCTTCTGCTGGCTTCTCCCTTGACGCCTCTCAAAGATGGCCCGCTGCAGGACTCTAGGGTGCTAGATGAGTGATAGTCATCCTGTAAGAGCCACCTGAAATGCTTCCCCTGGCTCCCCTCTCTTGGTACCTCTAATCTTCCACCAACTATGTCAATTCAATTGCTTCTCCCAAGTCACGGGGCCTCATGACCATAACCGCAACTCTGATATCGGATTTGAGTCACTTCATGAAGTTACCCTCCAACACAGTCTCTGATAATCACTCCACCCGACTGGTCAAGTGCTCAAATCTATCGCAGTAGTCTGCCATTGATCCATCTTGTACTAGTGCAAAGAACTGCTCAAAAAAGTCTCCTCCCCTTCGAAAATACTCCAATAAGTATTCTTTGAATTCACTCCAACTCTTTATAGGTCTCCTCTGATCCCTCCACTGATATTAGACAACGCCTTCCCCTCCAAACAAAACCCTAATGGTGTCAACTTTTCCTCCTCCATCAGCCCATTGATGGTGAAATACCTCTCCACCTTGTAGATCCACCCATGTGCATCATCCCCTTCAAAGATTGGACATCTTCAGCTTCCTCACATTCGGATCTCCCCCATTTCCCCGTATTCTTCCATAATTTCCCCTTTCCCAAGTGCTTGGTTTTCCCCAAGTCTCCTGATCTTCTCTTCCCCGCTCGTACCCAAACCCTTCTTCACTTTCTCATCTCCTTCCTTCAAAATAAGCACCTCTCCTACTGTAATCTCTATCTTTTCAAAATTTAATTCTGTGATAATTGCATGTTGTAAATTTTTGGTTAGTAGTACGTTGTGATGATTAAATTGTCATCATCATTATTGTAACTCTTGAAAAGTTTATTAGATTCCGCACTAACAGATAGTATTGCCTCTGCATCAGTGTGCCTAGAGACAAGTTCACTTAGGCTTAACATCTTTATCGAACTTTCACTAGTCACCAAAATACTGACTTCAAATCTTTGTACATTTTTCGAAATTTATGAATGAATAGTATATCCTGAGTGAAGAGCTTCCTACAAAATTTATTTTCACAACTCAAACACGTAAAATACCCATAGATGCAATTTATTCTTAACTCTATCATCAGCAATAAACTCTTGTTTTCTCATGAATGCACTTATTTAATTAATTTCTAATATTCACCGTTGACTATCTAAATTTTATTAATTCTATTTATAAAAGTTAATTCACACAACTGATGAAACACACTTATATTATCAAATCTTTTGAACTCTACCTGCAAGGCCGCTTCTTAACTAATTCAAACTCATGAGCAATCATCCAACAGACAATACCTGTGAACTTTCAACTTGAAGTATAAGCTATTATATTTGCCTGTCTAGGATAATATTGAATATTAAAATTATAATTTTTGATGAACTCAATCCATCTTTGTTTCCTCCAATTTAATTCTTTTTTGTGTAAAGATGTATAATCATAAAATATTACTCATTTTGCTCAACATAAATAATATCTTCCAAATCTACATAACACTTGGAAAACATCTTAATAACTCCCATCAGCCAAAATTCACACATTGAGAATTTCATATACAATAGATTTTTCCTTAACAGCTCCAATGCTATCCTTAAATATTTAGCATGATTTTTGTTAGACTTAGAAGATATCAAATATCATAAATGAATATGATCATAAAATGATTTATAAATTATTTGAAAATTCGATTCATCAACGTGGGCTCCAAAAATTCGCGCCTCTAACTCTTCGCGCCTTCTTTATGTTGACGGGGAGAGTTTTAATAGATTTAAATTCTGGGGTAAATTTTTAAAAGGCAGATTATCTTCTAGATAAGAACTACCAAGAGATTTCGCCCTCATTTTACGAGGACTTTATGATCTGAAATCTTCTTTCTCATAGGCGCAAACCCCTATGCTTAATTACCCCTTCCAATAATGAGAGAGAACTTTTGATTAAGGCTAGTAATTAAATAGGTCACAATAATTACCTGGCGTATGATAGCAGCAATTTTAGGGTTCGAATTTGGTTTTGAGTTTTTAAGTTTAAGATATGAAATTTATCACCATACACTTAAAGCGAGTGATGTGGGAATGATGACGGGCTCGAACAAGATCTCATGGTTCAATCATCCCAAGCTGTCATGGTACTAGACTACTTAGCCAAAGGAGGTAGTTAATCCAACCTGACAAAAGGAATCTTATCGGCAGCCATGGGTTAGTTCGTCCAAGAATACCTTGTAGGTCTGGGGTGGATGTTTGACTAAGATGATAAATTTTTAAGTCAACCTTAACTTAAAGATGATTTTATATCTTATAACATGCACCCCATAATTTATTACTCAAACGACTTTTAGCCATTAGAGAACATACGAGCTTTGGCCATGACCGTAATATAATGATGTCATTTTGCATCAAAATCACATGGTCAAAGAGCATATGCTACATCCTTGTTGGCAATGAATCAATTGAGAATTAATTGTAAGTTTGAATTTATTAGGTAGATGACAGTAGATATCACAACATAAATATTAGGTTAAAGATGATGGGTAATAGATTTATAAAAGGTAGGTCGAGGTTCATACAAAGAAAACTTTTATGCATTAAATAATGAAAATTAGCTTTCATATTTTAACAAGTCAAGACCCCAAAGCAAAATTAACTTGATGACTATTAGTTCCAAATAAAATCTGAACTACTATAATTTTTATAAAATGTCAAAATGTGTAAGTTAGAAGTTACACTATCAACTCATATCATGATGAAGGATTATGTTAACCAATGTTAGTGGCCTAAACTTAATGATCAGATGATTAAACCTTCTTTAAACCATGATCAACATATGTAGAAGCCTACGTGAAATCTCCATTTAATCTTATAAACAAATTAATCTAGAGAAGGTATATGTAGTTTGAACGATCTAGGTTGAGAAGGAGAGGATGTAATCTAGATCCATATATAATTTACCCTACTTTAAAGGTAGGAGAATAAAATCTTGCAATTGGAGTAGATGTTCTCACAATTCATCTAACAAGTAATAGATTGTGCATTGTTTCTAGAATTTACCTCATGGTAAACAGAGAAAGTGAGCATGGAAAAAGAGTGAGCAGGAGAACCTAGGGAGAACAAGGGGGCCAGCCTACATAGATGAGAAACAAAATGTGTGGCAAATTGAACCTATTTCAATTAGTACTCGAATGGGAATTGGAATTCAATTGCATTTCGAACTCTTGATGATCTACAAATTATACTATTAGGAAATAACAAGCCATAAATAAACTAAGAACTGAGATTCATACTTTTAAACTAAATACAAATAATTTATTAGCCACACCATGAAACAAGGAGATGGTAACAAACACCCTGGCCTCTAATAGGAAAGGTGGGGGAGAGAGAGAGAGAGAGAGAGAGAGAGAGAGATCAAATGGATGACCACTCGCAAACCGATATGGGCTCTAATTGGCTTTAATGATGTGCGCTCAGTAAAATCACGCTTCTTGATGATGAAGAGACACTCCTTGGAGTTTAAATATAATTTTTCTAGTGTTTTTAAGATGTAGCCTTGAAAAAGTTTCCTTTGGGTCCATAAAATATGATATGACCCTAAAGTTGAAGTCACCAATTACAGCCGAATTGGACCAAGTGGTTATCTAATTCTGAGGCAACTGTCATATTTTGCTTGGAGATCCTTGATCATATCACAATTAATTTTAAGTTGTTAGTTGGTGCAAATAAAATTAGCAGAACCTGATAAGAAATTTAGTAAACTCTACAATAACATTGTTTGCCCAATTATCGTAGTATTAGCCAACCCATTAATGATGTGGTGACCGATCAAATATAGTTGTTCATGATGTACACAACCCAAGTTGTGGCCAAACCAATTGGAAAAGTTTATCCAGAAGATGTAATAGTCACCTTTATCAACACAGTTGACTTAATGATGGATGTAGTTGCACATATCACTGGAATCCAACCAAATGATATATGATAGAACCAACTCATTAATGGTGTTGACCCATTATAGTTAGCCATAGAGTACCCAACCCATATTAGAGTTTATGGCGTACCTCAATTCTCAATGTTTTGTAAAGATCTCGATAATGTGTTTAATCACCTATTTTGATATTTTATCACCATAATCAAATAGTAGCATTTGTAAGCGTATTTGAATGCCCCATAAGTTGCCAAGACTCAATATGCTATCTCCATGAAGAAAACTTCAGTATGCATAAGTTAATATGAAAATGTTGTTCCATACTAACACTTAATTTTGCTTATTGCATTCTCTCTTCTTTCTCAATTTTAGCATTTTCATCTTTAATCAAGATATCTCCACAACCTCCTTTGCATCTATTAAACTTATGTCATGCGGAAATTCCTCGCAGTCCAAGCACATCGATACAATTATCAGGGGCGCGCTCTACCATTTGAGGCAATAGCTCGTTGTGTGGGCCCATCTAAGTTCTCGGGTTCTATATGATTCAAGAATTTAGTGTCATGAATCTCCAAATGCATAATAGTGTGAGATGTCTTTTGCATTTTTTCCAACACATCATTCTTTTTGGCATATTTTCAATATAATAAAAGATAACATTGGGCATCAATTCAGTTTACATAACACTTACTAGGGATGACTCTTTATTTGAATGATAGAAAATATTTTCACAAGTTATTCAAACATATTTTTCATGTATTCAATAGCTAATCATAATGGTCCCATTCCACATAAAACCTACCTAACAAATGAGTTACTATAACAAAACGCAACTCTTATTTGCTTCCCACAATAGGACTATCCTCTAATACAATTAAATTTAGGATCAAGATTACGGTTTGGTAATCCTTCTCTCAATCTAAATGTAAATTATTCAAACTTGAAAATAAGATTATTCATTAAGCATAAATAAAGTGGTTATAGAAAAGTAAGACTAAAAGCATATGCATACTATTTAGCCAATCTACATTGTAGATAGAGTAGAATCTAGTTCTAAATCTTAGGTCAATTTTACATTCCCTTCAGTAATAAAATGATAGCTTGCCATTGTAAGTGATCTTCCTCGAAATCACCTTGCTCCTTGATGTACCTCACAAGTGGAGAAAGAATAAGAAGAAAAAGAGACAGACAACCTAGAGAGAGAAAGATGTTTTTAGTCTATAGAGAGAGAGAGTATAGCAACTTGAATCTATTTCATTAAAATTATATTTGGAATTGAAAAATGATTACATTTAGGCTATCTGGTCACATTAGCAACAATAAGAAATAACAACTCATAAACAGTAATCAATATTTAAACTGATAATGCCGGCAAGCAAAACTTAGTTAAATTTGGTAGAATTGATCCAAATGGCCATCTAGGTCAAGTAACCCATTTTACTTGTAGATACTTCGGCATCAAAGCACCATAAGTAGCATATCATCTTCTCTTTTCTTCTTCTTCTTCTTTTTTTTGGTAGGAGTTATAATGTATCAAATCATCTTTATAGCTTTATAAGGGCAAGAGTTAACAAATACCGGTAACTTGAAACCCCAATGCATAATCATCAAAATTGATTATTCGACTAGTATAAAAAATTATTAACTATTTTTGGCATTGTAGGGGTAATGTTGTGTGCACCCCTCCCACAAATCAGGCACTTAACAGGAGGGTCATGTATATGATTCTCATTTTATTTGTGCATTGTATTAGCTTGTTATGGTAAATTTGATTTGAAATAACCTTATCAAAAGTAATAAATGGAAAATACAATGGAATCAAATTTTATAGAACCAACTATAAGAGATCATGCCAAACTTAAGACTAAAAAATAAAAGTGTATGAAAGATTACTGTTGCAATTGAAATTTCCCTAAAGTATAGATCTTTGATTTTCTATATAATTAACACTAAAGCAACATTACTTCAATTCTTCATTTATCAGTATTTAACATGGTCCAAATTATCAAATCCAGTGAATCATATGCACTTGGCATTGTCAAATGTTCAATTTAATTGTTATCATTGAGGATTTCTTCACAAAATGTGACCTTACATGCAACAAAAAACATCGGAGTGCAAGGCAGCCACCTTATGGATTTTGTCAATGACTTTCATGTTTATTGCATGCAAGGAAGTAATAGGCAATTTTGGTATGTCAACACAGAAGAATTCACTTTGAGATCTATTATTTTGTCCTAAATTAGATCTCGTTGTTATTCTAATTAATCTCTCTTTATGGTTCTTGTACTCCGTAAGATATTTAGAGGTTTTCTAATTCGATGTCCAAGGACATTTGGGCCTCTTAGTGGATAAGACCGATTTTCATTTGCTCCATTAATATGTACACATATGACTTTTGATATTAGTATATTAGTTCATGTATCCTCTCTCGTGGATTTGAGATATTAAAGTTCAATAAATTTTGGTATTTATTTTGTGATTTATCTCATTACAATTTACTTTATATGCTCATAAAAGTTTATCACTGTACTTGCCTTTACATAAATAATTTATGCCTCACTAATTGATATTCAAATAGATTCTTATCTTAAAACAACAAAAAGTTGTTAGATTCCATGTTGCTTTTTTAGGAGTGCAAACACCTAATGTGCATTCCAACTAATAGCTTTACATAGCAGATGAAGAACTAAGTCAAATAGTTCATGCGTTCAAAGGAAGATCTTGAGAAGAAATTTAAAAATAATGAATAAGAGCTGAAGGAAGTTCATTGAACACCTACAGATAGTTGATGAAGGACAAAATGTATGCACTTCTAGTTACAATAGTAAAGTGTAAGTCCATGATGCCTCCGGAAGAAGAGTTTACTCATCAAAGTTTATGATTTCTTTTGCCTTCGGTTTCTTCATGTCAACACACTAAGTATTACCAAGCTATCCCTCTTCAAAAACATCCGATGAGTATTGCAAAGCTATTTTTTAGATTGAAATGAGTATTATTATTAGACAATGAAAACTATGCAACACAAATCAAATGCAAAATATTTTTAGATGACAAAAAGAACATAAAAAATATTATACACCAACAAGGCCAACATATGGAGAATAAAGCAAAAGCTTGAAAAGAAGAACCCCAATGGACCCCTTCCAAAATGCCTAACTTGAAGCTTGGTGTATTGTGGAGAGTAGCAGTATACTTAGTTGCTTTTTCTTTCCCTCATGTAATAAATAAGTTGAAAATTTGCATCCACTAACTTATTAGTAGTATAAAAGCTAACTTCAAAAGTAGCATAAAGAGAATCTAAATCACCCAAAGCCCCCGCAGCAAGAAAAGTTGAATATAAGGTGCTAGATTAATAAAAATTATTGGGCTGGCAACATGTTGAGGCATTGATTCCAAAACGGGATTTAAAGATGATTCATAGTTATGAGCATAACCAACTTTAAAGTAGTCAAAATAGCAACTAATTAATTAGAAGAAAGATTTTTATCAGCCCACCCCCACCCCCACCCCCCACCCCCACCCCCACCCCAAACATCGCACCATGTTATATTCATAGCTCTATGTAAAGCTATTAGTTGTTTTGAGGCTTTATGGTTGGTTTTGGATTGAAAGATTCTTTGATGTCTTTGTTTTGGAACGAATAATTTTATTTATGTGGGTGATCTTTCTTATTTGAGTTGAGTTTCTTCTACTAGTGTTTGCTTTTGAAAATGGGGTTTTGGATAAATATAAAAAAAAGAGGACTTGTTTTGAGTTTGGTTTTTTAGGAGCTTGCTCCCTTTGGTCGTTTTTTAGCTTTATTTTAGATAATGATTTGGTCAGTCGTTTTAAATGTATCAAGTGCTTGATTTGGGTTGTGGGTACAGCAAAGGGCATTATTAATGTTGCTTTAGGGTATATTTGACTTCACAGAAGTGTGCCCGATAACAACAATGCCTACATCCCTTTTATTTCTGATTTTCATTCTTTTTCTTTCTACTGCTTTGCTATAGATTCTTAAGTTTAGCAATACATATACGAGAGTCCTAAGGATTAGAAAACAAAACTTCTCTTAGTCCTATAACTTTAGCGACATCTAAGGACAAAAATTAAGGACCGGGTCTTAGAAAACATAGACTTAGGATGCATGCTTCTTATAGGATAGAGACATCAAAACTAAATTTAGCGACACGTCTTCCTAAGTTTAGCCCTTCTTTCTTTAATCCATTAATAATCAATCAACCCTTTATAACCTAACTCTTAAAATCTATTAAAACACTCAATCCTTAATCAAGTTATTATTAATATTTTATAACCATTAAACTTTAAATCTAAAATATAAACCTAAATCAATTCTAATTAATCTAATAATTAACTCTTAACCAATCTAAAATCTAAAAGATGCAAATTTTCTTAGGAGATTAAATTATAAATGAAATTCATTAGGATTAAAATACTCTTAAAGATTAATATAAACCTACAAGGCTATTAACTTAGCCTCAATAAAGGTGAAATAAATTTCAGTGCGCAATAAAGGTGACAATCATTTAACAATTAAAATATATCCAAATTAAGATTTAACATATTAATATTTAAACTCTAATTAAAAATCCTCCTTCAGCCTTTAACAAATTCAAACATTAGACAACTTCAACTAACAACCAAGTTTAGGATCTACCCAAGTCACACGACCTTCTATACACTTTAAATGGTTTGTTATGACAACCAACTCTAGATCTAGGCTAGGCCGGTATTTATTTTTCTGCTGTGGGCCAAATTTTCGAGATCTCATTGCATGTTGTGATTGAAATTGCTTGGTGTGTTTGTTTACTTCTACTGCACTCTGTGGATTGATGATGTGTTTGGTGATTAGATTACCCTTGGGTTAAGAACGATCTAGATGCTCACTGAGTTTTTCGCAGGTGGACGCGCTCATGCAGGGCAATAAAGGGGGCTAAATAAATAATATATATAATTGCTACAGGTGCTTCAGCTGCTTAACCCCTAAATAAAAAAGAGTGTGACCAGTGTTTTCTTTTTTGCACATATATATAACTACTTGGGAATGAATTTTAATATTTAAATACTTAGGATAACATTGTATGAGAGACTAGATTTTTCATTTTCATACTGATGTAATTCATTTGAGTATTAAGTTGTGAAAGTCTACATTTGAGTTGGGATACACAGATCCAAAGGTTGGATTCCAAAGAGAAAAGGATACCCCTTAGGGGGATAGTCTTTTTCCATTTGGAAGTCCAAATTTAAATTATCTTTTTATACCCAAAGTGGAAAGGGTAACCTTCCTCTCGAGAGAAGAGTTCTCTTTTTCATTTGGGTAGCCAACTACGAAGAATCCAAGGAAACCCGAAGGAGGGAAGACTGAAGAATTGAAGACAAAAAGTATCCCACTCAAAGTCACTTGCTTCTGTACTAGGATTAAAATTCGGGTTATTGTCAGTGATGCCTGACTACTTTAACTTCTACATTTCTAATTTGTAATAAGCAAAGCAGTTTGCCTATGGACATTTATTACTTAATTTGATTATACTGATGTGTTAACTTAATTGCATATAGGATTGTCTTTTTTTTATGATTGTGTGCCGCTCTTTGTTTTACACTAGATACGTGAGATTCCTAAGGGTGTGAAAATTCTTTTACTCGTAATCAAAATTTAAAATTTTAGGAGTTAAATAACATAAAAAGATAATGAATCTAGGGAATAAGCCGGGGATCGCCTCCGGGGTCGCATGCATATTAATGCATTAATCTTTTCTTGTTTTAGATACTTCCCCGCCTACGAGTAGAGTTCAGATAATCCGACCTATGAGGATGAGGTGTTGAACCTAGGGTTCAGATAATCCGACCTATGAGGATGAGGTGTTGAACCTAGAGTTCAGATAATCCGAAATTTTATTTTGAAAATTAGGTGTGTATAGTTCTAAATCTCCTACGAGGGGCAAGCCCTCGTAGTTAATTATATCATAGGAAATCGGGATTTCCTACAAATACTCTCAATTAAAATAATGGTAAATTTGTGTTGAAAGATTTTCTATGAGTGGTACCAAAGGAGGTTGAATTTTGGAATTTCAAGTGTGAATAAATCAATTTGGAGCACTTATTTTCGGAGTCAAAGAAAGAAGGGTAATAGATACTATAGGATTCTGAAAATGATTCAGAAGTGTCCCAACCTAATCTAAGTGTTGGGCTTTAAGTTTTGGATTGAAAGAGAATTTAGTATGATTGAGCATTTTATTAAAAATTTGATATTATATTCTCGGAGGTTGGGGTCGAGTCTTATGATCCAAGATTCGCCCCGGATCCTAAATCTAAATTGGGCACCACACTGTGATAACCCGAACCTAACTAATGCAATGCAAAATCTGGACTTACCCCGACTTGGATTGGTGAGCTAGCTAGCAACCTAGTCGATTTTAAATATATGAGTACTGTCATTTAATGAAAGAGTAATATGGAAATTTTTATTAAAGTTTTGGAGAGCTATGGCTGACATCTAAAGATTGTCCTAAGTGACCCCTTGACTTATGTTGGGTGAAAATGCTAAAGACAAACACAATTAAGATTTAGACTCTTTTAAGTGTGTTTCTAATGCAATATACATGCTAGTCGAAATACTCAAATCATGAATGCTTGAAATTTTGAAAAAGACTTAAAAATAATTTTTTATTTTGTTTCTAATGCAATACATGCTGGTTGAAGCTTGTTCCGGATCTACCAAGTATTCCTTAGAGATGATGATGTTACCTTGCTTAGAGGTCTTCTCCACCCAGTCTTTAAAAACAATGCAGCTCTCAATTGGATGACCCAATATGCGATGGTAAGGACAGTACTTAGGGTCATCTTTTTTGTCCACCTCTTCTAGCCTTTAGCTTCAGGCAACTAAAAATCTGGCTTTTTTTGAAGACTCCTAAATATCTTCCTTATTGACTCTCTTAAAGGGATATGGTATGGCCAACCTCTTTTTAATGTAGGTCGAGTAAGACTCTTTAGGAGGCCGGAGAGTAATTTGAAACGGTTGCTTTGAATCTGTGGTGGCGGTGGACACTAGACTGACTGACAACTGGCCTCTTTCCTTTATCAACCGCTGAGACTATGGCTTTCTTCTCAAAAGATTTTACCAGCTTAAGACCCTTATTTTCTTCAGACTGCTCTCATAAGAATGACATCCTAGGAGCCTCTTCTTGCAAATTGCTAGCCTTATTTAAAAGTTTCTCAAAGGTTTTGATTGTAAAACCTTTCAGGAGAAAAGCAATCGAGTCGTGGAAATTCTTTAGAATGATCTCCACAGCATGTTGCTCTTGCAACTGGGGTTCACACTTCATCGAAAGGTTTTGCCACCTCAAGATGTATTCAACCAAAGACTCCCCCGGCTTTTGCTTTTTAATGACGAGATCGCCCGCTGTGGTGCGCTGACGCGCTCCAGAAAATCTCTTTAAGAATAGATTTTTTAGTTCATTAAAAGTTCTGACTGAACCGTTGGGCAGATCGGCATATCATTCAAAAGCAATGCCTGAGAGACTACTAACAAACTAGCGAAATAGTAAAGCATCTGACCCCCCTGCATTGCAACAACTTGCTCAGAAGTGGGCCAGATGTTGTCTTGGATTTTGAACACCAGTGAAAATCATAATAGATGGTGGCGCAAAGCCTTTAGGATAAGAAACTAAATCATACTCTTCAGGGAAGGGTCTACCCTTTGGAATAGATACGGACCCTTGCGAAAAGGCTAAAGCCTCCCATACCTAATCCTCAATGAGTTGTTTAAGGTCCTTCTGGGGTGGTGCTAGAGGAACTGTAAGAACTAAAGGTTGGATTATAGGCATTTCTAACAAACAGGGAGGGACTACTGGCACTAACTTAGGAGCTCTGGGACTGGATTACGCTTTTTTAATCTTTTCAGAGATTTCAAGAGCTGACTATTGTAGTTTGAGAGAGGCTTCTTATGACTTATCTAGTCGTTCTTGCATTTCTCTAACTTGTAACAACATGTCTGCAACTTGTGTCTCCAAGTTCTTTATATGCTGCTCATCTTTGGCTCTTACTGATTTATCAGAACTGACTCAACTGCGGCTGAACCTTCTTTGTCTGATCGGCATTTCCTTGATTCAATTTTATTTGTTAGATCCTTTAGTCTCAACCATGCAAATATTGTCGGTGGGTTCATCCTCTTCTCCTAACAGGTCATCCAAGTCGGGATGGAAGGTTGTTATCCCTTCTTTCTTTTGTAGGATGTCCCTTATCTCTTGCACTACCTCATCGATCGGTCTCTCATTGATTCGGGATCGAGAGATAAGTACCCTTTATAGTCTATCATATCAAAAAAGTTCATCTAATTCTAACTTAGAATTAATGGCTTGAAGTTTGGGGTTATTATCTGGCAGAGATTCTGAAGCTGGCACTACAGGAAAATCTCCTATTTCCGGCAGATTTTTCGGCAGAATATTCTGGAATTTCCGACATATTGTGAAAGTTTTCAACGGATTTCCGGTGAAATTTTTTTCGCCGGTTTAGCGAGCGTCGGAAAATTTTTCCTTCAAAAGAAATCTGTCGGAATAAAAATTCCAGCGAAATTATCCCGTCAGAAAAATTTTCCGGCGAAAAAAACTTCGCCGGAATAAATAAAACATTTTAAAAACCACCCCGCTGTTCGCACCCGTCACGCGGGTGAACCCACCTTTGCACCCCGCGCACGAACACGTGCCCATCTGCGCTGGGATTCGAACTGAAGATCTCCTCTTCGGTTTCAAAGCATCAACCACTCTGATGCGGTGTATAATAAGCTTTATTTTTAACTATTTTATATTTAAATAAACAAAGATAGTAAATTTTCAAAAAATAAATTTAAATAGGCAATAAAAGTATTAATTAACGGAATTACAAATAGATAATCTTTTTCAGAAATAATTAAAATTCGGCGGATTTGCCGCCGGAAGGTCTGCTAGAAACACCGGTGTAAACAAATTCCCCGGAAATCCGACGGAAAATCTTCCTAAAAATCTATCAGAAATATTTCATCTTTATCCATCAGAAAATTCGTCGGAAAATAGTCCGCCGGAAATAAACGATTTTCCAGTAGTGTGACTTGTCAACCATCTCTTGGTCTAAGTCTATCCTCTCCCCCTCGACTATCCCGAGACCAGTAGTCAGAGGGGTGGCATCTTCTACTAGGTGAGAGACGTATACCTTAGGAGACGATGCAGGAGCTTGAAGAGTAATAGCTCTTACATCGGGTAAGGTAAGGTCCTCAGACCCCTGAGTAGAGAGCCCATGAATGACATATAGACTTTGATCATAACTATCAGGGACATCAACGACAACGGTAAGCAAAACATCAACTGAGCTGGAAATAAGAACACTATCTGTTGTAGCAACTGGAGCATCAGTACAAACATCCATTGTACATACTGGGACTAGGGAAGCACCGGTTAGAATTTATTTTAACTAGAGGGTGAACTTAGTGGTTCTAGAGATCGATGGAGGGATATCCAACTTAGTCTTCTTTCGAACAAATCTTTTCTCAGGAGACTTGGGCCTCTTGCCCTTAACATTTAACATTCTTTGAGCTTTAGGAATTTTTTAGTCTTTACAACTACTGAAGCCAACTTTTGAAATTTTGGAGAAGGGACAGGGGATCTACCAGTAGGACGATGGCCTCTCTCGGACCCAGTAAGTACGATACCCTCCGTTTTGAAAGACGGATGGCGTGGCACCCAGTGGCATCCATTAGCTAGTACAGAAGTTGTGGGTGTCGAACAAACTTTTTATTTTTTCTAACAGGTTGGGGAGCTAGATTATTAGCTTCAGATGTTTCCTCTTTTAGAATTTCTTTTTGGAAGTGGTTGGCGATAATTCCTTTCTAGTGTTTCATGTATTCTTCCTTTGTTAATCCAGACTGGGCAGCACAAGAGTGGACTATGTTCCTTAATGTTCTTGTCCTTTGGAGGTACTTCTCCTTAGGAGTGCTTCTAGTCGAGTAGTCGACCAGGCATGATGGGGAACGGGCTATCCTAGCTACCCTCTCCTCCCCTTGAGCAATGGTCAGGGGGTAAAAACAACTCCCTTTTAAAAGTGGAGAGGAAGCAGGAATAGGTAGCTTCTCGACAGCCTCGGGCTCTATCTGACATAGAGCCTTAAATGGAACAACTTTCCTTGCCTGGCAATTTTCTTTCTCACTCTCAAATAGTTTTTCCTCTGATTCTTGCTAGTAAATGTGATCCCAAAACTTGATCCTTCCTAAAAAACGGACTTAACCACAGCGAGAGGCTCAACAGTCAACTCAGGTTGTTTTTCTTCATCACTAGACACAGACAGAACAGGTCCCATCCCTACAATTAATTCCACTGCAGAGGGGACTTCCTTACTAGCATCCAAGTTAATTATCTTATGATCGTCCATCGACAGTTCAAGGGTACTGAAACCCATTCCAAACAATATGTTATTTCCCAAATCAATCACTTCAGAAGTCAGCTCTCTGTCAAAGGAGAAGATCAACTTGACAGCCATTGTTACTTGATTTGAGTTTTTGGAATTGAAGAAGAAGATTGGAATTAGATATTTTTTAAAGAGATTTTTCTTTTAGAGAATTAAAAATCATAACAAAATCTTGATTTTATGATATATGCCGAGTTGCAAGAACTATAGCCCGACATATAACGATAGGATACAAAAATTAGTTATAAGCTCAAGAAGAAGTGAAATCTTTACGACCTATACTAGCCCATAAGGGGTTGTTGTGGGCAGCATATGATGGTATAGATCTCAAATTAAGATTAAAAAGAATTTTAAGGAGGATTTTGATTTTGAAATCATCGGTGAACTTCTCCCAATTTCTGAAACACAACCGATCAGACTTTCATCTTGCCTGAAGGCTTACAGAATATTCAGAAAGTGCAAAGAGGATTAGTTGCATAATTCACTCCACATCTATTATAAGTCAAAGGGAAATGGGAGGTTAAGGCTAAAATATTGACAATTTAAGATCTTGAGAGCAAGATCAACAGCACTCAGAATTTTAAAACTCCATGTATATAGTCAAAATCAATATCAGAGATTCTTAAAGTTGGGAATGAGATCTAAAAAGTCTGATTTGATACTATCGCCCTACCAATTAACTTGGGGGTAGAAGGTCAAAATCCAAATTTTGATAGAGGTTTCACCTCTCTTTTTGACGTGTCTTTTCTTTTTGATGTTGGCCACACTCACCCAAGAGAGAAATGGATAGAGGGACCAACGGAAGGAAATATAGTTAAGACTACTGATGAAACAAAATTTTGCCATTATTAAAAATGGAGAGAAATTTTGTTCATTGTTGTGGGGTCGTTATAAATAACCCCACCACAAAACATGATTTTGTTGTTGGAATTTTGAAAAAAGGTTTTGAAAGATTTGATCTTTTTTGAGAAATTTGATATTTAAATTTATAGTCTCAAAATCAAATATCTCGTTATAAACAACATATTGCCCCTTAAGGCAAAAATATCATTTGCTAACGGATTCAAATGATGAAATTGAAAGTTGTCATCCTGATTGTAGTAGTCGAATTCAAATAAGAATCGTATACAATCCCGAAGGGCCGAAACGAGATTCTATCAATATTCAACCACTATAATCCAGATTAGAGATCAATAATTTTATATTCCATGTAGCCATAACAAATGATGTATCTCTCCAAAGAGAAAATATCATTTACTATCAATTGACGGAATATGACACTAGTGATCGCTATCGGCTTGATTTTTCCAAAGAAGATTAATTTTGAGTTTTGAAAATCAAGTGTGGTTCTAAATTTCCTACGAGCGAAAGACATCATATTTAATTACATCTACGAATACTCTCGATTAAAATAATGACGAATTTTTATTGAAAGATTTTCTAAGAGCGATATCAAAAGAAGTGAATTTCGGAATTTCGAATGGGAATGGAATAAGATCGAATACTTATTTTCAGAGTAAAGGAAAGAAGAGTAGGGGATACTTTGAGATTCTGAAACAACCCAGAAGTGTCCCAACCTAAGCTAAGTGTTGGGCTTTAAGCTTTGAATTGAAAGAATATTTAGTTTGAGTTGAGCGTTTTATTAGAAATTTGATATTATATTTCCGGAGATTGGGGTCTTATGATCCAACATCTGTCCTGGATCCTAAATCTAAATTGGGCACCACACAGTAGTAATCCGAACCTAATTAATACAATGCAAAATCTGAACTTACCCTAGCCTGTGGAGCCAGCTAGCCACCTAATCGTTTTTAAATACATGAGTTTGATCATTTTATGAAAAAGTGGTAGGGGCGTTTTTATTAAAGTTCTGGAGACTTAGGGCTGATGTCTAGAGATTGTCCTAAGTGATCCCTTAACTTATACTGGGTGAAAATGCTAAAGACGGACAAAATTAAAATTTAGACTCTTTTAAATATGTTTCTAATGCAATACATGCTTATCAAAATACTCAAATCATGAATGCTTGAAATTTTGAAAAAGACTTAAAAATAGTTTTTTAGAAGACTAGGCTTCCCTAGGTTCAGCACCTCATCCTCATAGGTCGGATTATCTGAACTCTACCCCCACGCAGGGAAATGTTTAAAACAAGGAAAGAATAATACATTAAAATGCATGCGACCCTGGGGGCGATCCCTGGCTTATTCCCTAAATTCGTTATATTTCTATGTTTTTAACTCCTAAATTTTTAAATTTTGATTACGAGTAAAAGAATTTTTCACACCCTCACGAGTCTCACGTATGTAGGCTAAAACAAATAGCGGCACACAATCGCCAAAAAAATTTAGCAAAAGCAGACAATAATATATGCAATCAAGTCAACACATTAAATATAATCAAATTAATTAATAAATGACTATAGACAAACTAACTTGCTTATTACAATCCTGAAATGCAAAAATTAAAATGGTCAGGCACCTTTAACAACAATTCAAATTTTAATCATAGTACAGACACAAGTGACTTTGAGTGGGATACTCTTTATCTTCAATTTCACCTTCGGGCTCCTTGGATTCTTCGTAGTTGGCTACTCAAATGAAAAGAGAACTCTTCCCTTAAGGGGAAGGTTACCCTTTTCACTTTGGGTATAAAAAATAATCAAAATTTGGACTTCCAAATGGAAAAGAACTATCCCCCTAAGAAGTGTTGAATAAAATTGATATGTGTGAGATGCCTATGTAAAAGAAATGAAGATAATTATTAGTGCACAACTAAGTTTGGTTTTCTGTTGACAGGAAATAAAAAAAAAATTATAATCCGTAGATGTTTATAGACAGAAAATTAATATAAGATGTCGCGCTTATGTGATAGTAGAGTTTTCTTTAATTACATACATGGTATTAGATTCTTAATGCCACTAATACCATACATTTATTTTTATAGACAGAAAATTAATTAAACTCATTTGTAATCTTCCTTAACATATTTTATGAAATGAGTGATGAAAGAAAAAACATCTACATGAAAAAACAAATGATTGTCTTAGAACTTGTTTAATATAAGATTTATGTATATAATTAATTATATAGCATATTTTTATAGTCATAGTTATTCGATAAGTTTTATACTGGTTGTCGACTATCTAATGTAACCTCCACTTTTCTCATCCAAGGCTTGGGGCCTGGCAACGGCAGTGTTAGATCTAGTGGGGGGATTGTGACTTTGGGAGTCATTAAAAAGAGTATATGTTTTAGATATCTCATATCTATTGTTCAAAGTGATGGTGAAATAGATGGGGATCTTATTAGTAGAATTCAAGTTAGATAATTGAAGTGGAGGAATGCATCCGGCCTATTGTGTAATACAAAAGTACCCCTAAAACTTAAGAGAATATTCTATAAAATGGTGGTGAGACCTACAATGCTTTATGATCCAAAATGTTGGCCATTAGAAGAGAAGCATAAAATTAAGTTAAGAGTTGAAGAGATGAGAAAGCTTTGGTAGATGAGTGACTTCACTATTAGAGATGGAATACAAAACTAATATATTTGTGAAAAGGTTGGAGTAGCTCCAGTGACAAATAAGATTAGAGAGAGTTGCCTTAGACGGTTTGGTCACATAAAACATAGGTCTTCCGACGACCCAGTTAAGAGAGTAAATGTATTCGATCTGGCATACATTAAGACAGACAGAGGTAGGCTTAAAAAGACCTGGTTAGAAAGTATTAGAAACGGCCTTTTTTTTAGATTTAAATGAGATTTTAACTCTTAATAGGACACAACGGAGAAAATGGATTCATGTAACCAAGCCCACTATAAGGATAAAAGCTTGATGTTGTTGTTGTTGTTGTTGTGGTGCTGGTGGTCATCATTCTTGAGGCCTTAGGTTAAAATCTACTTAATGGAATCACAATGAAATTTAAATGCACGCACTAAGCTAAAACAATCTTGGATAAAACTTTGCATTGAGTATTCTTGAATACTCCTCATGAGTACATCTTTAAGTAGCCAAAGCTCAAAAGCTAGTCTAGTGAACACCAACATCATCATTGTTACTAATCAAAATAGCCTCAAAACACTTATCAAATCATTAGATGATACTAAATAATATTACTTATCATCAAATCAATAACAAGCCACTCATATTCACCCAAGCTCAAGGGATCCATAGTGTGAGACCATGCATCCTCACTTCCGATGAGTTTGGTATACCTATGATGTACTTTTTTCTTGGTTACCTTAAGATTGTTTATCAATTGGATAGAATATACTAAGAAATTTTCTAAAAGGCATGTGGCATATACTTATTATCAAGAATTGATACATTAGAAACATCCCCTGTTATATCAAAGCCTCAAATGAAAGATCATCTTATCAATTAATTTTACTAATTAGAATTCTGTAATATAAGATGAAATTTTCAATTAAGTTAACAATAGTGTCTATGCAACGTCCCAAATATACAATGAGGATGACTCCAAACTTAGTTATGAAAGAACTAGCATTAATTGGTGCAGCGTTTGTGTTAATGGTTGAAGCTTAGCTTCTTTTATCAAGCAACCACTATCCCACCTTAATCTTAATATATACATACTCATTCTAAAAGGAATAAGCAACTATATCAAAATTAATCATGAGAAGAATAAAAGAAACAGTAGAGGAACTTTCCTAAACAATAGCATTAGAAAATATTTTATACTTAAATCCCATTTTTTTACTAACAGAAATAAAGTAGGCCTTGTTTCTTAAACCTAAAATATATTTATTTTCAAAGAGGAAATGCTCTCTTCATGAAGAAAAAAAAAACTATATGAAATGAAGGATGCAACACAAAATATTAGGAAAACTAGAATATATGGTGACTTATGGGGAAATTATGTGCACAATATTGAAATATTTTCCATTAAATAACCAATACCGAAATATTTTACTTACACTACTACTATCGCCTATTATCGCTGCAAGCGAAGCGAGCAAAGTCGTAGGCCATCCAAGCTCTAGCTAATTTACGTGAAGCCTATTCGAGCTCGACTCAAACTCAATCCGAGCATTTATAATAATATCCAAGCTTTGTTTATTCAAATCCATGCTAACTCAAGCTTGAATTGAGCTCAACTCAAACATGATTTGTTTTGTGCTTATCAAGCTTTAAATTAGCAACATGTTTATAAATGAGTCTTATAAAGCCACGCTTAAAATGTTAAATTCATTTAAATAAAATTTTCAATGTAGGATTTAGTTTTGTGAAATATTTTTTAAATTTTGTTATATTCATTTAATGCAAATGAAAGCAAAAATCTAACAAATAGGATCTACAAGCTCCCACAATTAGGCCTGTTGGTTGTTGCTAAAAACTTATGGTATAAATTATATAAATCACACTACTTGAAAGGTCCAGCTTATGTGGGACAAAAAACCCACTCCATAAAAAAAAATCTAGTCGAGCTTGTTGAGCTCATCCAACCAAACTTTTAATTAATTCTACCAACAAGGTGTCCAAGCTTATTCATTTAATGATCAATTATTTTAAAAAGTATTCAAGCTTGTTCAATTAGCTAATCAAATGAACATGAACAAGCTTTTATCAAGCCGAGCCACAAGTAGCAAGTCAAAAGCTAGATTCATTTGCAGCCCTAAATACCACCACCAAATCATTGAAAATGCAACAAAACAATCACCATGAGAGTGCTAAAGCATTTTGTACAATTTCTAATGATTTGTTTGTATGACACATAAATATATTAAGTTTGGAAGTTCATGGTTAGTTATAAATAACTAAGATTTGAGATTTTAACTAAATCCTTTAAGATCTTGATTAAATTATTTTAATATTTTTTCTCTAATTTTTCACCATCTTGTTGCATGGAGGAAAAAGATTAATTATATATGTTTGAATTGCAGTGCAACAAAGATCATGGGTATGAATGCACCAGAACAAAGGTAGACTCTGTACATCAAATCACCTTGAGGGCCACCATTGATGGGAAATCTCAAGTAAAGGGTCCATCCTTCAATGTTTGAGCCGTGTGCTTCGCATTCTTATAAGATAATTCATTGTTTTTATAAGTATTGCAAAGGGAAATAATTAGGTTTTACGAACATAAGAAACCTTTACATGTGATGCGTAAAATTAATATATCTAGACGACGGAAGCAACAAATGTGAGTAAGAAAAAGCACAATATGTAGATTAGGCTACTGCAGCTCGTTTCACAGCTCTCCTCTCGCAATAACATGAGCTTGCAGCCCATCCTTATAAGAAAACATTCCTGAGTTTGTTGTACTGAAGTTAGGAAGAAATCTTTGTGCGTACAAGGAGAAAAGACAAGTGAATAGAAACAGCGAAGAGATGAATCTTGGGTTTGATTACGACAATAATAAGAATGAAAAAACAAAAGCTGCTAAAATAATAACTAACCTAGGTTGAGAACTTGAAGGCGATCGCTAAAGAAGAATAGTTCAGAACCCTATGGGGAAGTGGCCAACAACGGCGGAGTCGTGATGTAAAACACCAGCAGGAGGAACCAGGAAATGACCTCTACCTGAGGAGAATGCTTCAGGATTCTGAAACGTAGTTTCGGAATTGTTGCGCAGAGGTGAAATTCTTTGGCGCGGAGTTCGGAAGTAGGACTAATATTCAACAGTATTTCTTTTTTTTTTTCTTGTCACCCCGGCCATTCCGACCCGATCGATCAAGACTCAAGAGATGAAAATGTTTGATAAGCAGGAGTTCAAAAGACTCAGAGCTTCCTATTTATTTTTCTTTCTCACTTTTTCTCTCATTGGGCATTCCAGATGCTTCACTCCAAATAGGCGAAATCATTTGATATTCCAGACCATGCAAAAGTTCATCATCTAACAACAAACCTTGTTATATTATGTTTGCTTTGTTTTCTATGACTTAGGTGCGTTTCGAGCGGCGTCCCTATTATTTTACTTTATAAAAAGTTATTTAGGGGCTGTTTGGTTGCCTGCAAAGTAAACACAGTGTAAAATAAATGCAGTGTAAAATAAATATAGTGCATTCCAAATATTTGAGGCTGTTTGGTTGTCTGCAAAGTAAACGCAGGAGAAATGTTTCCCTTGTTTGGTTATATATATCTAGAGTAAAGTAAAAGCATAATAGGTAACAACCTTAAAGTTCTGAAATTTAATAAAATTCAAGCAAAGAAGGAGAGCTATGAGTTCGAGATCATTAATCTTTGCAGGGAGCATCCAATAGGCATCACCGACCACACTCCGGCGGTGAACTCGGAAGGAAACCGAGCATAATCAAAACAGTAGTCATAGATAAGATGCTTCGCTCTAACCCAAATTAATTGGTGAAGCGTATTTCCATCATAAAAATTTCTAAGAATCAATATCAAGGCACTAAACAAACGAAATTATGATTAATAAATGAAAAACAAAGTAGAAAGAAAGTTGTTTCAAACAGACTCCTAAGTAAGAGAGATTTTTCAATGAATTTAGCGTTAGAAAAATCTGCTTAATAGTAATTTGAATTAATACTAACTTTTTTTTTTTAGTCGTAATCACAAAAAAAAAGCTCTCAAAATCTGTCCTTAGTCCAGCATAAAATGAGAACACGAGATTACCAGAGCCAATTAGCCAAAGAGACAAAACAATGAAATAAAATAAAAAATTTTATATAAAATGTGAAATAAAATAATAAAGTTATATAAAACCATTATCTGTAAATTCTACAGGAATAATCTTCAAGGTGAAATCCCAAAAGAGATCGGCAACATCTCATCTCTCCTCTCCCTCGACCTCTCCGACAACTTAATCTCCGGCAAGATTCCGCAAGAATTAGTCAAATTGACAAATCTCCAGCTTCTGAATCTTATGTGCAATAACCTCGAAGGCTCCCTGCCATCAGGTTTTGGCGACCTGCCTCAACTTCAAATTCTTGAGCTTTGGAATAATTCACTCACGAGACCACTCCCATCCAACCTAGGCCGGAAGTCCTTATTACAGTGGCTCAACGTTTCATCCAATTCCTTTTCCGGGGAAATTCCTGAAAGCGTTTGTTACGGTGGCAGCCTCACAAAGCTTATTCTTTTCAATAATAATTTCTCTTGCCCGATCCCTACTAGCTTATCGACATGCCAAAGCCTAGTCAACAGAGTTAGAATACAGAACAACCGGATCAATGGAACAGTGCTGGCGGGGTTAGGACAGTTGCCGCGGCTGTAGAGACTCGAGATAGCAGACAATGAATTCTCCGGCGAAATCCCCGAAGATTTGGCGTCTTCAAACAAACTGTTTCCTTACTACACTCTCACCGTCGACAAGCATTAAGGAGCAAAGTCGTCGAAGGAGCGAAGTCCAAGGAGAACGAAAAAGCTGTAGAAGGAGCGAAGTGCAATCTTACACCTCCTGCGAAGCAAAGAAGCCGAACAGCAACGAAGATGATGCGAACTTGCGAGCTCCCGTCGTCGTCGCAACTTCCGATCAGACAGCCAAAGGAACGTCGTCGTGTCGAAGGAGCGAAGTCTAACAAGAACGAAGGAGCCGAAGAAGCCTCTCGTGCAATCTTACACCTCCTGCGAAGAAATGAAGCCGAACAGCAACGACGCGAGGAATTCTTCTCGAGCGAATTTAAAACCCGCTCAATATGAGCGGGTTTCTAATTCGTGCAAAATAGGTCCCGTAATACACGCCTAATGCTTCGGAGGATTTTCTTTTGTTCCGCTCAAAATTAACCAAACAACCAAAATTAATAAATACATGTATTTGTTTTACTTTACACTCCTAATTCATGCAACCAAACAGCCCCTTAATGATCATTTGGGGCATTGCAGTAGAACCGGTTTAGAAAAAATTTGCCGCACACGCCTACTTCCCGTGACCATTCACCATCTCCTGCGGTCTGCTGCTTTCTGCAGTTTCAAGGGGGTGTTTGGTATCGAATTTATTTCGGCTTTTAAGTAGGATTTACGGTAAATCCAGCCAAACGCAAAAAATTTCGCAATAAATCCGGTAAATCCGTAAATACCGGTTTGCGGATTTACGGCGTAAATCCGCTAAATCCCGGTAAATCCTAATCCATGTAGAAGTCGGATTTACGGGATTTGGCTGAAGAACCGCGCGAAAGGGAGAAAGTTACAGCGAGCGAGCTACCATCGGATTTAACGCATTTTACATTGCTAAAGTTCTTCCCGCGACGCCCGTGTCGCCATCTACTGCTCGACCACTATTTGTACATGGAGGAAGGCGCAGCTTCATCTTCATCCTGTGCCCTAGCCGCTCCCGAAGCCAAGTCATTGTTTCCAGCTCAAGGTCGCATAGGTAATTTTTTTTTTCAGTGGTTGATTGGTTTTCTTCTTCCCGATCGAGCAAGAGCGAGTTTATTTTTATCTTTTTTTTTTTTTGTTCTTCACTAGAACGACTGAGAGAACACCGAACAAGCTCGGTCATGCTCGCTCAAGGTAGCTGCCCTATTTTTGTTTGCTTCACAAGCACGACAGAGAGGATACCATTTACAACAGATTTTTTTTTTTTTTTTTAACCTCAGCATGCCTAAAATATTTAAGCAATTATTTTGTTTGAAATGTTTTAATTTTTTTCTTGCTTTGTATTGAACTGTTGGCATTTCATTTGAAGTTAAAGATACTATCATTTATTTAGGCAGCAATGATATAATTTGGATGATATTAATGTCTTGATCTTTAGTTGAACTTTGTCCTAATTGTATTATACTAATTTTTTAAAATTATACGAAGTATTATACTACTTTGATTGACAAATATAACACAATGAGAATATATGCTCTTGTAATAAAAAACTAGGTTTCGTCGATATGAAAGTAGCAAGTGTGAGCGACAACGAGTCATCAAACACTATCTACCTACGTAAGACTGGTAAAAGTTATTAAAGGAAACCTTAAAAAAAAAATAGTTGTTTGCACAACTTTTAAATTTCTTAGAAATAATATCCTCGTTAATGTATGACAGAAATGCAGAAATTTTTAAAGGCAAAGGAGTTGGACGTGCAAGCGGTAGTAAGCAACGTCCTTATGGTGACGACATCTCAATTTATTCCGGATTGCCCAAAAGTACAACTCGAAATCCAAAGTGACCAGAAGATCATAATGTCATACTAGGAGAGTTGCTATTGGAACAACATGTTAATGGCAATTTTTGTAATGGGAATATGCGAAAGGAACAATGAGCTAGCTTAGTGGTTGTGTTAAACAGACGTCTTAGAACAAACTACATCGACTCGTCCGTAATGATAAGATTTAAAAATATGAAGGCTGATTTTAGAACACTATATCAACTAACAAACCATAGCGGATGGGGTTGGGATGAGGAATTACACATCCCTGTAGCTACTGACGAGTTGTGGGATGAAATTCAACAGGTATTTTTTTGTTCTTTACAATCATATATAATTATTAAATTTAATGCATCTAAATCAACAGTACTTCATTTTTCTAGGTTAACCCAAAGGTAGCTCGATTTAGAAGGCACCCATTCCATCAATATGAAATATTTGAGAAGATTTGTGCCGAGAATATTGCAGTGGGTAGTGATGCAAGATGCACTAAGATGCCAGAGCCAGTGGTTAATTTAAACAGTGAGGAAGATGCCCCTCCCATTGAGGATGATTTTATAGCTGCTAACGGTGTTAGCTATGACATGAACAGAACGCCACCAAACGACCAAACTAGAACTTTTGACGTAGATCCATGTGTGGAAATGGACCCAAGTCCAACGATACGTACAAAAAGATCTAGCAAGAAACCAACCAAATCTACTAAATGTCCGAAAAGGAATAATGAGAGGCAAAATCTTAATGAACGGTTACTTCAGTCAAACAAGAATACCATTATCTTTAGAGAGACAATTGAAAAAACTGATCCGTACAGTATGCGTGATTGCTTGATCAAGTTAGGCCAATTTGATAATCTTACAACACAAGCACTCATAGCCATTCAGGATGCACTGAAAGAGAGCAAAGATAACAAAGTCATATTGATGACTTGGGAAGGCGATGTCCTAATTGAGTGGATATAATATATTGTTAGCATGCATCCTCGCTTTTACGCGTCGAAAGTTTGGTTGTAGTTGTTTGATTCAGTCTGATTGATTTCTGTTTTCTCTTTGATTATGTTTTTGCCTTGACTAGTCAATTGATTTCTGCTTCATGCATCAATGTGGTCTTTTAACTGTTTAGTGATTTGCTTAGTTCGGTTTGTATTTGTTCATCATTTCGTTCAAAAGAATATAATGTTCATCATTTCGTTCAAATGAATATTTTTGCTTCTTGCATTTTCTTTGCTGATGTAGATGTGCTGAAATTTTGTCGTTTCGATGTGTTGGCTGCTATTGGAAGCATATCCAAACTTGCACCAACATGCTCTGATTATTTATGAGAATTCGATAAATGTAACCGTGAATTTCCTTAACTATTGGCAGTTTTCTTAGTTCCATGTGTGCTTTAAGTATTGTAATAAGAATGACAGAATCAGGTTTCTGTTGTGCTTGCTGCAGTAGTAGAACTTAATGTAATAGTTGAACTATCAACTCCAAACCCCAAAAAACCCGAAATTTTTTATATAACCAAAGAGCTTCCTCGAACTGGCCAGTAACCAAAGAGCTTCCTCTTGTTAACAATCTTAGCAAACACCAACCTTTATTCACATAAGCCTCCAAAGTTTGCATTACAGTCCAATAATTTGGACCCCAAAAATATGTTCTCACCATTCCCATGAGAAAGGATCCTTGACATGCCACGCTTGCATTTAATTTTAAGCATCTATAATCAGAGAAAATTTTGCCATGGATGGTTACAAGTATATATTTATAGTAAACAATTCCATTAGCAGTTCGTCACGTTGTGTTTCATTATAAAATGAAAAATTATATTGTTCTTTATACATTTTTATTCTTTATGCTTCTATAAGTTTTATTCTTATGATTGATTTCTGTTTTTTAGCAGCCATGTCTAATTATTTGCGTGGAGTACTTCCGGATGTGTTATGTGACATGGTTGATTTACAAATTCAAGTTAACAATGCTATTGCTGAAATTATTCATTCTCTAATACAAGATAGTTCTTCCTCAGATGATGAACAAACCATCAGGCGGCCTATGTTTGATAGGTCCTACACCGGACATCGATATGTATTTGATGTGTTTGCTGGCCATCCAGAGCGAGCGTATCAATGCTTTAGGCTACCTCCAGATGCATTCATAAGCCTAAGAGATCTACTAGTGAGCCGTGGGCATTTGCGTGATACAAAAAATATGAATATAGGTGAACAACTTGGTATATTCTTGCGAGGAGTTGCACTTGCCCATAGTTACCGCCAATTGTGTGAATTTTTCCAGCATTCTTTGGAGACAATTAGCAGATACTTCAACATTGTTCTACGTGCTATTGTCTCATTTGCTGATTAGTTCATTAATTTACCCCAGGGAGAGCCAGAATGTCATCCTTTCTTACGTTCAAATACAATGTTTCATCCTTACTTGAATGCTTTGGGTGCTATTGATGGCACGCATATTCCAGCGATAGTTAGTAGCAACATACAAAATCATTATCGTAACCGTAAGGGATTCACCTTGCAGAATGTTATGGCTGCAGTGTCATTTGATCGACAGTTTTTTATATGTAGCATCTGGGTGGGAAGGGTCAGCTGCATATATGCGTGTGCTAAGAGGGGATGTAAAGCACAGTCAATTTGGAGTGCCACACAATCATTATTATTTGGTTGATTCAGGCTATGCAAACACTGATAAGTTAATTGCTCCTTTTCGAGGTTATCGATATCATCTAGCTGATTATCGAGGAAGAACTAATAGAACATATACAAATCAGCAAGAATTATTTAATCACCGACATGCCCAACTGAGAAATGTGGTAGAGAGAACATTCGGGATTTGGAAGGAACGTTTTCAGGTGTTGTCTCACATGAAAAAGTTTCCTATTACCGTTCAAGCTGATCTGGTTATTGTGTATGCAGTTCTGCACAACTTTATAGGGCGCTATCATGGACATGGCATGTATTTCAATATGTCACAGACATAAATGACACACGATGGTGAACATGGGAATATTGAAATGTTGGATGAAGATCCTAACTTGCACAGTACAATAGGAGAAAGAATTCAAGGAGAAGCGATATGACATGTCATTGCAACTGATATGTGGAATGCCCGGGTAAGGATAGTTGAATGCATTTAAACTAATTTATCTTCCATTAAAATATTTATAAATTTTTTCATTTTTTTTATTTCAGATAAATAGTCAAAGAAATCGATCATCGTGAGGAAGAATATCTCAAATGCAACAAATATCAACATCACCATTATGTTGTAGTTCACTATCTTGTAGTTGTTAAACGATGTCCACAAAAAAATTCTTGTTGTCGTGCACTCTTTATGCTTTTTGTTATTTTCGTTGAATGTTGAATGTTGTTATGTTTGGTTAATTATTTGACATATTACTCCTTTTATTTTAAATCTCCAATCGTTTTAAATCATGTAATTTGTTGCCAAACATCTTTTTGGATTTAACAGGATTTAAAATTTTTCATACCAAACACAATTCAGGATTTATGAGCCTAGGATTTACTAAATCCGGATTTAGTAAATCCTACTAAGGACGATTTAGTAAATCCTACTAAAAATAAATCCAATCTTATACCAAACACCCCCAAAGGTAAAAATGATGTCAATCCCCACTTGCAAATATTCGTGACCTTTTTCATTGATGCCATCTGCACAGCTTCCGACTACAATTACCAAACCCTAAAGACCAACGTCATCCTACTCTAGCTCATCCATCTCGGACTCACATTCTATGATGCTTGCTGCGATCTCCCGGCCTTTGGCTCTCCAACCCTCCACTGTGTCTGGAAGTTCAACTTTTGCGAGTTTGACGCCGGTTACGACGTCTATGCCTCCGACCTTCTCCAAGTCTTGCAACCCAACTCAAAATTTCAATCAATATGCCAATTCCCAGCCTCGAGCTCTTCCGCTCTATCGAACGAGCCCCGACCACTAATCGATCGATACCAATCTAATTCCCAGCCTGACCCGACTCCCATCTCACGACCGATTCGACGGCCAGTTCCCGTCGACCTCACCAAGCCGCTATCGTCAACACAAATCTTTCTGATCCCGAACAAATCCTTCCGCCTGTTTGAAGACCCACCTACTTCCTGCTCTCCACAAGTAGAAGCTTACTGCTCTCCAACAATTCTTGTTTTATAAATAATATTATTCATAGCTGCAGAATGCATGTTATATTGCTTTGTTTTGTTCATATTTTAATTTACAATTTACATTTTTTTGGGGGGTTCAGCTGTCTCTTCGCCTTAATTTCTTGCTGTTATAGGTTCTTTTTGAGTTTTGGTATACATATAGGTTTTTTTTTTTTTTTTTTTTTTTTTTTTTTTTTTTTTTTTTTTTTTTTTTTTTATACAATTGGGTATACTTATGACATTTCTGTTTTCATATTCTATAATTAATTTTCATTATCAAATGAACGCGGGCTTGCCCTCATTTTACCCAAAAAAAAAATTTACAATTTATGTCTTCTCGCATATGCCAGAATTGTGGTTTCCAAGCTTGGCTTCTTCAGCACTGTCAGCTTGGCTTCCTCATAATATGCATTTGCTGCTTTTTCTGATTTACTACTATGATAGAGATGATTTTCTTGCGTATAATTTCTGTCAAGAATTTCTGAGATTTACTTTCTTTCATTTTCATATCGTGAACATTTGAAAAAACAAATTGAGAAATCTAAAAATCAGAAGAACAGCTGGAGCCCTTATGCCTCGATATAAAATAGAACTTGTTGGGGACTAACAACATTGATGCAAATAGCATGCAAGCTAAAATATATTCCACAAAGGCAGCTATCTAAAAGTAGAATATTTTCTAATGCTTTAAGGCTGCAAGTGTTTGGAGAGAAGTTAGAATTGGAGAAATATTGTGATTTTGTGGCTTGTTAATTATCTGTTTACATACATTTTTGTTTATAGAAATAAAAGAATTGTTGTCTAAATAGAATTTATTTAGTATTTATTCCAGTTTTAAACTGTTATGGTCAAATACATTAATTCATGTCTCAAGAATAGACGGGTCCGAGAAGAATTCTCATTGAACTAAGAGAAATGGCTGTGAGGACCTTTGTCGAGATGTTGAGAAGAATTTTGGTTAAGTTGTTAAATTTTACGTAATCGAGATGATTCCTCATTGAACTAAGGGTTTTTGTTACATTGAATCTATAATATATCGTTGGAAATACTTATAGAGTTATAGTTGGAAAAGAGTTCATGAGTTTAATTGTAATTTAGAGAAATATAAATAGTTTAGTCATGATATGTAATTACTTTTATTAAAAAATTTTATTAAATTTTAAAAATATATCAGTAAAATTATTATTAAAAAAGTTTATTTAGTATGAAGTAATAGCAAATATATATATATTTTAGATTATTTTAGAATATGATAGTACATCATTAAAAAAAAATCATATTATGATATTTAGAAGTCATAAAATATTTCATAAAAGATGATACAATTTTTAATTTAGAATTGTTAGTTTATTTGCATATAAGTTTTTTTTTTTTATTATTTGACATTTACACTTTTTTTCATCTCAATATATAAGGGTATAAAGGTAATTTATTCTCATATAGTTGCAGCACAGCACCTTGACAATTATACTTTCCAAATAAAATATATTGTTTTATGTACAACAATTTCAAAAAGCAACTTTTTGTACAACAATTTTATAGCCTGCTTTATCGATAGGTGTAGCCACCCCAAATACATCCTTAATGATTGCTTTGTTTTCTAGTGAGAGAAGGTCCCGATTTCTAGTGAGAGAAAGTTTTAAATTTTTGATTTGAATTTCGCTTTCGCAGGTTTACAATGATCGAAGGTGGAGCACCATCCATTCAACATCCGACTAATAATTTTTCTAGCTCTTCATCTAATTTGTCTGGTGTTAGAGGCAATAAGTCGAAGATGGAAAATGGGGTTTGCAAAAATGTGCGACCTCAAAATAATTTGGTAATCATAGAAGGTTTCAGGCCTTCTATTCAGTGGGATGCGATGGCAAAAGGCAAAGGAAAGAAGGTGGTGAAGTTCCGAGATAAGATTGATGTGGAATATCAGGATGCGGAAGGTCTGAGATGCAAAACGGATTCGTATATTTCAGGTAAATTCGATATCTACAGGAAAAACGTCGAAATTCGGCGGTTTTTTCCGGCTCATATTAGCCGCAATCTTTCGATTAATTTTGATAACGATGAGAATGCAAATAGGGAAGACAATGTGAGTAATGGAAATGAAGGTGTTAAAGAAGATTTTATTTTTGCATGGAAGAAACCACAACACATCAAATTAACCTATAAGGCAGGATCTACAGAGCTGTCGGAAGATGGAGTGGCAGTGAAACTAAATGCAGATTTGGAGCTTGCTAATTCTCAAATCCTGAAGAATTCCCTTGTGGTTAAAGTGCTAAGGAACAATACCCCTTTTCCGGTTTGTAGTATGAAGCTTAGAAGACAATGGAGCAAATTTGGAAATTTCCACTTGACAACATTTGGGATGGACTGGATTCTATGCTCGTTTAAAAATTCTGAAGCAATGGAAGAAGTCTTAAATGGTGGCCCTTGGTATATTGGAGGACACATTATTGGTATAGATAAATGGTCTTCGTCGCTTTCCAAAAAATCTTTAAAAGGTCTCACTGCACCTGGATGGATTTGTCTTCCCTTTTCTACCTCTGCATTGTTGGGATGAAGAGAATATTGCTAGAATTGCATCAATGGTTGGCGTGACAATGTATCTTGATGGTAATTCTTTTAAATGGGGAAGAAGATAATTTTCTCGAGTTTGTGTCCGTATTAATTTGGAGAACAAATTGCCGCTTGGTGTTTGGATAGAAGGGTAGATCCTTTCAAAAAGTTGAATATAAAAAGATTGCTTCTCTTTGCTTCCATTGTGGTAAGGTTGGCCATGTGAGATCGAGGTGCCCTGAAGATAGGAGTATAGCTCAAAAGAAGAGTTTTGTGATGCAGAATGAAGAATTGGTGGCTGATGTCCAAGATAGGCATGAAGAGAATCACTCTTCTGTGCAACATGAGGAATATGGTCCATGGATCCATGTTAAATTTAAAAACAATAGATTTAAAAATATGAGAAAGGATGGAGGAGCAAAAGTAGGGAAAAATCTTAAGGATGTTAACCATAAGGTGGTTGAGTATCATTTGATTGGTGAGGATGGATAGAAGCAATCAAGTAATGAAAGTGGGGAAATGAGGAAAATTTCTTATGAACAACAACAGGATGTTGAAGAATCTAAAAACATTAAGGTTCGGTCACAACCGGCTAATACCTCTGAAATTCGTTTGGCTAATAAATTCAATATTTTGGTTGAGGCAAATGAAGATATTGCAGCTGCAGCTATTCATCATAAATTGGGCAAAATTGAGGATTATACCATACTGTCTAGTAATGTATGGATCGTGAAGATGCAGGCATTCCTCTGGAATCTGATGTGAAAAGTGGTGATGGTGATCCTATAGGGTCTTGCAATGATTCTTTTAATACCAGTTCGTTTAAACACAAACTGGCTAAGGAATTGAAGTCTTTGGGTCCTATTGAAGTTGCTCATAGGAAAAGAAAGGGGGATGGGAAAGGAAGCAAGATAGGTGGGGACTTTTCCCCTTTGGGTGATTAATGCCTTCGTTTGTGTTTTGGAATTGTAGAGGGGCTAGAAAGAGGGAAGCCTCTCTTTATCTTATAGAGATTGTGAGGGATCATGATGTGTTTTTCATTGGTTTAACTGAAATCAAGTTAGCCAGTATTGATAGGAGTGATGTCAATAGTATTATTGGGGTTGATTGGGACTTCTTTCTTCATCCGGTGGAGGGAACCTCTTGTGGGATTTTGCTAGTGTGTAATAGGAATGTTGTATCATTTGTGGTGGTTGAGCATTCTTCTCAAGTGGTTTTTGGAGTTCTTAATACTCCTACTATGGGTTCCTGGAATGTTGCCACGGTGTATGGGAACAAGGATTTTCATGTGAGAAGGAATTTATGGGATATGCTTGAAAAGTGTGTGGTGGGTAGTATTCCATATATCGTTGGAGGAGATTTCAATTGCATTTTATCCAGTGATGATAAGAGGGGGCAAGAGGTTTCTCTTCTCCCAAGAGCCTAAGGAAATGAAGTTTTTTATGACTAATAATGATTTTCATGATGTAGGGATTGTTGGATCAAGATTTGCTTGGTGTGACAATAAGGAAGGGGCTTAAATAATTTGGGAAATGCTTGATAGGTGCTTGATGAATTTTGCTGCTTTACATATGGTGCCTTTTGCAAAGATTAGACACCTAGCAAGAGTGGCTTCCGACCACAGTCATATTGTATTCAAATTAGGTGAAATTCAATACAATCTATCTAAATTTATCAGATCTGAGGATACTTGGAAGTCATATCCGGCGGCTTGGAGTATTGTGCTAAAGCCTTGGAGGAAATCAGATTTTGGAAATGATGTGGATGTCTTGCAAAGAAAGCTTTGAAGGACATTGAAGGCATTATTCTACTGGAATAAGAACAAGTGCAAAAGTTTGAACTTGTTGAAAGAAGAGCTAAAGAAATAAATTTGGGAATAACAATTGGAGGAAGCTTCAGAAGGGGGTCTAAATCTACTTCGAAGTTAAGTGCATGATATGAATGCTACTTTAGGAAGATTATCTACATGGTGGAATCAAAGAGCTAAGGCAATGTGGCATGAAGAAGGTGATACCAATTCTAATTTTTTTCCACAATTTTGCTTCGGCAAGGAAGAATGGGAACTTCATAAGGAAAATTAAGGATGAAGATAATAAGTTGTTGGAGGATTTTGAACAGATTGAGCCTTTTTTTTTTTAATTCTTTGAGAAGAAATGGAGAGATAGAGATTGTAACTTAGCAGATTGGCCATTGATCACCGAAAACCATAGATTGACTTTTTCAAATATTGATGTGCTGAATGCGGAATTCACCCGGGAAGAATTGACAACTATTGTATTTCAACAAGGAAATAATAAATCATCAGGTTTGGATGGGATTACAACTTCCATTTTTTAAGTTTTATTGGAGCATTGTAAAAGAAGATACTTGGAAAGTAATTGATAGTTTTTTTAAATTGATTCTATGCATGTGAGTGGAAAGACACTTTGATTATTTTAATCCCTAAAGTGAAGAATTCGGTTGTTCCATCCAACTATAAACCCATAAGTCTATGTCAAACTACTTGCAAGTTTGTGGCAAGTATGATGGTGATAGATTAAAAGGATGTATCTCCAATATAATTTATGAAGAACAAGTGGCATTTATTCCGGGTAGATCGATGTCTGAGCATTGTTTACTAGCTCATGAGATATCCAACAATTTTAGGATCTCTAAAAACAAGAAAGGAATGATGGCAGTGAAGTTGGATATGGAGTAGGCATATGATAGCATGGGTTGGCCAACCTTGACTCAAGTTTTAAAATTATATGGGTTTCCTTCTAAGTTCTCCAAGTTCATCATGGAATATGTGATGAATGTTAGATTATCTATCATTTTGAATATGAAATATTCAAAATGGATTAATGCAAAGAGTGGTTTTCGGCAAGGTTGTTTGTTATCACCTTATTTATTCATTATGTGTTCTCAATTATTATCGAATGCAATAAACCAAAGGGGACAAGATTTGGGTATTTAGATTTCACCAAGAACTCAAAAGGTTGCACATCTCTTATATGCTGATGGATTGTTAGTATTTGCTCAAGCATCAACAAGATTAGCTCGAGTATTGAAAGGAATTGTTGTTAATTTCTGTGGGTAGACGGGACAGTGGGTTAACAACAACTAGTCTCAAGTCATGTTTGGTAAGGCAGTTAAAAGTCAAAGAAAGAATAAAATTGTGAAGAAATTGGGATTCAAAGTGGTTAAGGAGATGCATTATTTGGGAGTTAAAATTTTTTAAGAAGATTAGGAATGAATGATTTCCAATATATGTTACATCATGTATTGGAAAGACTTAAAGCTTGGGGAAATAAACTTCTATCTATCATAGGTAGGATTACTCTCATTAAGTCCTCTTTTTTATCTTTACCAATTTTTTTATCTACACATTCGGTGGTTCCAAAGAGATTGTTGCATGAATTGGATAGATTTTGTAAGGATTTCATATGGCACAAAGCAAATGGAATAAAAGGTTTACATTATGTAGATTGGGATGAATTATGTAAACAAAAAAATAGTTGAGGTTTGGGGATGCATTTGATTGTTCTTAGAGTTGGCCCACTCAGATCGAGGTTGGTGTGGACCTCCGAAAGAGCATCGCTCGTGGGCTCGAACGCAAAGGGTACGACCGCACTATCATGTAAGACAAAACGATCGCAGGCCTTTACACTCGACACGAACAGGTCGATGGGAGGGCAGAGTAGACCGTGCATACAACTAACTATTGAGGATAGAGGCTCTCACCAACATACCCCGATGGGTAGTAATATATACGACCTGATCAGAACGGGTTTCCCCCACCCAATATAACAGCTCGAGAGGGGTTTATTAGATGTGGGGCCAAGTTTCCCACGGGCTCAAGCCCCGTGGTTAATTACATCCCAGTCCGGAATATGAGAAGACTCTCGATTAAGGATCATACATTATCCCTTCCTAAAATGGGGTTGACACAAGGATATAGACTAAGAAACCCTACTAAAAGGGAAGAAAGGTCCCAAAGTGCTGAATCAACATGCATGGTTCACACCAGCATTCGAAGGCTCTAGGGTACTAAAGAGAAACTGGGGAAAGCACTCAATCATATGCGTGAGAGAAAAGATGGAGGTGGCGTCATCCTGTGACGTGGATAAGCAAGATATATAGTCCCTGAAAGGAATGGATCTACCCACTATTTAGGCATACTATGAGACCGAGTGTAGTAGCCTCGAGCCCTAAAATTTAGGTTGGGCTTAGTGTTAGTGTTTTATGCATACTAACACCTGTGTTCTAACTAATGCAGTACAAAATATGGACTTACCTCGGCATGAATTGGGGAGCCAGCTAACCACCTAATTACTTTAAAATCATGTAGTCTAGACATTTATGAGAGATGGGTGGATGGTACAGTTTTTGGAAATAAGACCAACATCTAGAGAATTTCTTAATTGGTCATGGACTTATGTTGTGTGAATGCTCCTAGCTAATGCAATTAAATTTTAATTAAATTAGTTTCTAATGCAATGCATATTGGTTGAAAAGTCAAATCATGAATGCTATGGAGTTTAAAATCATGCTTATTAGAAAATAATTTTTAGAAGGAGACTAGACTTTCCCAGGTCTGGCACTTCGTCCTCATAGGCCAGATTATTCAGACTCTACTCGCAGGCGGGAAAGTGTCTCATAAGAAGGAGAAAGAGAGATTCATTAATATGCATGAGATCCCAGACGATTTCGACAGTTCCTTGGGTTCATTAAGTTTCTATGTTATTTAAAATCTTAAATCTTAAATTTTTTATTATGAGTAGAAAAGGTTTTATAGTCCTTAATGAGCCTAACGAGATCCAAGCGAAAGCAAAAATAACATGCAAGAAAGAAACCTAGAAAAAAAAGTAATTTTTATTGCGCAAATCAGGTAAGCACATCAATATAAATCAACAAAATCAACTAAATGTCCATAGGCAAACTGCCCTTATTACAACCCAATATATGCAAAAAGTAAAGTGGCCGGGCACCACTACCAATCACCCAGATTTCTAAGCCTATGACAGACGCAAATGACTTTGAGTGGGATGTTGGTCTTCAAGTCTTCAGTCTTCTTTATATCTCTTCTCCTTGGACTCCTTGGATCTCTCATTGGATCTCACCTCCTTGGACTCCTTGGATCTCTCATCCTTGGACTCCTTGGATCCGTAATGGCTTGAATATCTAAACGAAGAGATAATTCCCCCCTTGGTAGGGGTATTGTCTTTTCTCTTTGGATATCTAAAGCCACCAACTCAATCTTCCAAATGTAAGAGGACTCTCCCCTATGAGAATGTCTTATTCTTTTGGAATTCGAGTTGGATAAGAATATCCGCACTCAAAGACACTTTCACAACTATTAACAATTATTACAAATATTTACATCAAATGAAAACAGGAAATTCTAGAGTCACCTGCATGAGTATCCTAATAAAATCCCAAGCAGTTGATATATCACAAGCAGTTATATGAAAATAAATGCACATTATAGTCAAACTTGGCCATGCTCTTAATCATGAGGGCTAAGCAGTCCACCTGTAGCACCTGTAATAGTTATAATTTATTGATTTTTATTTTAGCCCTCATTTATTTAGGGGGGCTATGCAAGCACCTACATAAAACAACATTAGAAATCATGACAGGGCCCCCCTTTAGCATTGCATGAGCATGATCACCTACAAGAAGAACAATATATATATATATATATCTCCTAGCCTAGGAGTAGATCTAGCGCTCATCACATCATTTTTAGAGTGCAATAAATGTAAGCAAACACACCAATCTATTCATCACAACATGCAATAAAACTATCGGAAAGCTCCGGCACACTGCAGAAAAGGAAACACCAGCCTAGCCTAGATCTAGAAGTGGTGCCCTATCAAACAATTTTATGTGTGTGTAAGGCTTGTGTGGTTTGGATGGATCTTAAGTTGGGTAGTTAGTTAAAGTTGCCTAAGGTTTAGGTTTCTTAGAGGTTAGAAAGGGAAACTTTAATTAAAATTAAAATATTAGTGAATTAGGATCCATTTTTAGTTAATTTAGTTTATTGGTTCATTTTAAATGCTTAGGATAGTTATATTTGAAGTTCAAGTGATATTAGCCCATTTTGGAAAGTCTCGGGTCCTCCTATGTACTGGTTGAGGGGGTCCAAAAGGTCACTATGGGAAATAGGCTAGGTATAGGGTTCTTGATATTTTAGGTAAATACTAGATCTTAAAGTGAGTGGTTAGACAGGTAGTATGCTGGATTTGGAGTTTCCTATCCAAAGTTATGAAATTTCTAAGTTTTGGGCCTTAGACTATATGTTGGGGTTGACCGAAAAGTTGACTTTCTAATTTAGATTAGTTTATGGAATCCTAATATTTTTAATAAATACTAGGCCCTATTTGGAGTTTAATGCAACAGAGTTTACCTAATTTAGAATTTTCTACGATTAGTTATGAGTTTCTAAAGATTGGGTAATTAAGGGAATTATCTAAATTATCTAATTAAGGGGTGATTTTAGGGTTTTGATCCAAACCAGCTCCAAACTGATTAGAATCAGCCCCAAAGGTCAGGAATGACCTGAGAAAGTGTTCCCAAGTGTTTGAGAAATATTTGGAATTTTTAATGATTTATTAGGGGTAAAATGATAATTTCTAATTAAGGGTCAACCTAAGGTCAAACTAAGTCACCCTATTTATCTAAGGTTAAGGATCAGATTATGAACAATTCAAGGTATAGTAGGTATTTTTATGAGTTAAAATTAATTTTCTGTAATTTTCAGAAGGTCTCAGGGCTCTATTTAGCAGATAAATTAGGGTTGGTTGATTAAGGAGTCTAAAAGCTCCTAAAAATTCCTAATAAATTCTAGGAGATTTATGATGTCAATAAGTTTAAATGTTAAAGTTTTCATGCCAATCAGGGATCTATCCTAGCTCCTAGAATTTTTCTAAGTTCGCTAAACGAGTCCTTAATTATTATCCTTAGGGTATCACTATGTTGTAGGAGTTTCAAGTGAAGTTTTATTTAACCCTCAAGGTAAAAATGCATGGAGTACACAAACAAAATAAACACACAATGTCCTTAGATCTATGAGAGCCTAAATTAAGGGGTAGTACATCCTACACATGCAATCTAAGATAAAAAAATTAAATACATCTAACAAAGGGATTAGTGAATGATTGGGACTCAATCACCCACTAATCCACTCCCCCATGATTGCTCTTCACATGCACAACCCATGCTTAAAAATTTCATTGATAGCGGATCTTCCCAAAATTAGGTTTTAATAATATAAGTAATTTTAAAGTAATTTAAAAATACTTATAAATATAGAAATTTTGAAAAATATGATAATTAAAAATAGATCAATTCATATCTATATAAATATATATATATATATATATATATATATATATATATATATATATATATATATATATATATATATATATATATATATATATATATATATATATATATATATATATATAGGGGAGATCCACTAACCACCCTAATGACGTTTCAAAAATGATTTGAAAATATTTTTTAATTTTAAAATAATTATAATAATACTTATATAAATAATATTAAAATACTCAAATAATCAAATCCCAAACAGACATCTACCATGACAGTAGAAATTAATTATTGAACTAGTTTTAAAATAAAATTTACAATTTTTTGAAGAGAACAAGGTATGGCGCGACGAAATTCGATTTAAAACGAATAAGTTATTCTTTTTGGAAGTTTAAAGTAATTAAGGCTATTTTAAGATAATTTCAAAACAATAATATTTAAAATAGAATAATAATGGTAATAACAATAATAAGGAACTCAAATATTACTTAAAATAGAAAAAATAATTTTTAATAATAATAATAATAATAATAATAATAATAATAATAGTAATAATAACAAAGTAATTAAGGTTATCAAAATAACTATAATATCCATTAATAGTAAAATAATGTTTAAGACAATAATAATAATACTAAAACTACAAAAAATAATCATAATAATAATGATAATGCTAATAATTTAAAAATAGTAGTATTGTAATAAAATAATATTCATCATAATTAAAATGATTTAAAATAAATAGACATTAATAAATAATAAATAATGATAATCACAAGACTTTAAAATAATAATATAATAAAAATAGTAATAACAATCATAAAAAAGAAAATTTGATTTGAAATAAAAGAATAATAATAATAATAATAATAATAATAATAATGAAAGTAATAATAAAATCATAATAATAGTAAAGTATTAAAGTAATTATGAATATAAAAATAATGAAAGTGATAATAATGATAATACATAAATAATAAATATTAATTATGTTAAAATAGTAATACTAATTAATAATATATGATAATCTTTATAATAAAAAAAGTAAATTATAATAATGTGAAAATAATGATATTTTACTATTTTAATTATATTTAAAAATATATACAAAATTTTTAGTTGAAAATAATTTTAAATTAAAGGGGACAAAATTATGAACAATTCGACATATTATAGCAATTTTTGGATAAATACACAATTTTTAATGATTATTTAAACATTTTGCATTTAAAAATATGCTTTAAATAGTTTAAAAAATTAATTATTATAATTCAAATAGCGGCGGGACCCACAGCTTGCCACGTGGCGCTGCGAGAGAGGATCTGCCGCCTGCAGGCAATGATTGCCCGGCGGTAATGATTATCGCAATCATGCGGTAATGATTGTCGCAATCATGCGGTAATCATGGGACCGCACGCACAGTTTCATTAACCGCGTCAGCGGTCACTCGTGACCGTTGGATCCGCACGGTTTGGTAACAAGTGGCCTTGATCTCGCCAGATGGAGCGAATACACGCAGGCTCAGATCCGCGGTCGGATAGAACATCAGTACAGAGAGATCCGAATCGTTGATCGCGCGATCAACGGTCTGAAATGCGTACACCTCCAGCTAGGGCAAAACCGAGAGGGCAAAGACGTTTTTCGCCTCGTTCTCGCAAATGACACGATCAAACACCATAAAATTTTAAAATTGAGTTATACTAATGAAGAGCATTCGTGGGAAATATTTTTCGCGGTCCAAAACGCACTGTTTGAAAACCTATTTAGATCTAAGTGTCCTAACCCAGGGTTTAGGTTTATACCTTGGTCTTTGGACGGATCAATCCATTTAAGGGTTCTCTGAGCTTGTTGATTGTCCACGAATAATGTTATAGAAGATCCCTCGGCCTTCCAACGTCTGGATCGAGCTAGGGAGGCTTTGGAACGTTTATAGCCTTAGTTCGTCGGAGATCTCACCGAAGGCGGCTTCGATTGATCGAATTGGACTTGGGGTAAGTGAAGGGAGTCTGGTTGATCTCTCACACGCAAGCTCTCGATTTTAGAGGGCTTAGGGCAAAAGAATTTGGCAAAAGATCCTAAAAATAACCTAATTTTAGCTATTTAAAGCCCTTAGATCTAAGGTGGATGGTTGGGATGAGATCAAGGGCCAAATAGGAGGGAGAATTAATATTTGAATGAGCCGTGGATTTGCATTAAGGATCATTAAGAAGGCTTTAGTTGCATTAAGGGAAGTTTTAAATGATTTAAATAGGTCGAATTGACTCATTTAGGACTTATGTTGACCAAGTCAATGATCGACCTGGTCAACCCAGTCAAATAGGTCAAAGGGAGAGTGGGATTGAGCTCATGAAAGATTTGAATCAATTTGAAATTGATTTAGACCAATCATGGCTCAATGGGTCAACTCGGGTTGACCTGGTCAACCGGATTGACCCAAGACCTAGGTCGGGAAAAAACCAAGGTCAACAGTTGGCTTGGAGATTCAATCAAAATTTGGATTTTTTACTTCATAGGAATATTGTTGCTAAGTATGGTGATAATATTTTGAATGGCAAATGTAAGATAGGAGCTTCAATTGTGTGGAAAATTCTGGTGATTGGCGGCAAATATCTTAAACTACTTGTTAGATGGAAAGTGGGAGATGGAAATAGAATTAATGTTATGAAAGATATATGGCTTCTAGATAAATGTTTTAATACTTGGCCAACACTTGCTGATTGTGTGGGATTGGAGAATGTGATGCTTCACCAATTCCTTTCTATCAATGTCAGCTGTAACGTGAAGGAGCTTCAACGATTTTTCCACGAGGACCTTATTTTGTTGATTTTGCATGCTTCTATTAATCATGCCTTTGAAAATGATCAAGTGGAAGCTATGTTCTATCATTCGGAGAGATCAATTTATGCTTTTGCATATGAAGAATCAATGAAAGGTGGCTCTAAGGAGGATGATTTTGGATATTCAAATTGGCTAAGAAAACTAAAACTCAACCCAAGAGTGGAATTGTTTTGTTGGAGGATGAGTATCATGCCATTCCAACAAATGAATTTCTTAAATATAGAAAGCTATGTTACAATTATATATGTGCTAGAGGATGTTAAGAAGTGGAAAGTTATACTCATATTGTGGTTAATTGAAAAAAATTTATTGAAATTATTCTAAAGCTAAGAGAATGAGGTTTTAGCATTCCAATATTTCAATCATTGGAAATCTATTTGGGATAACTTAGAAGCCTTTCTACTCAGTATTCTAACATAGTGAAGGTGTTTTGTACAACAATTTTTTTATCTTACAAAAATTGAAATGATTGTAAACATGGAAAGCTTACTCTTCCAAGATCGGTAGTTTCAACAAATGTGTTGTTTACAACTAGGTTACAATCAAGTCCAATGCTAGATATCTGGGGTGTTAATCTCCTTAAGCAATTTCATAATGAATGACACCCTCCACCGCTTGGTTGGATTAAAATCAATGTGGATGTTTCACATTTGAAATCTAATATTGCTGGGATTGGAGGAGTGTTTAGATATCATAAAGGAAAACTTCATCTTGCTTCTAGAAAGAAAAGAATTCATTGGGATATGGCTCAACTTGAGTTGGAGGCATTTTTGGCAATAAGGGAGTTCATTCAAAGTTGGATGATTGATAGCAAAAGAGTAATAATTGAAGGTGATAATCTTAATATTATCAAGTTCATTAAAGAATCAATGAATAAATCAAAGTGGCAATTAGACACTTGCTAGAAAAGGAGTTTTTTTTTTAAATGATTTCAGTAAGGTGATCTTCCACCATGTTTCTAGAGAATGTAATAAAGTAGCTGATTTATGTGCTACTTTAGCTTTAGAAGATAGTTTTTTATGGATAGTTTCTCTTTTGAAAACATTCCTTCTTCCTTGTTTATCTAGTTAAAGAAGGAACATATAAACAAGGAACATGAGCCTTTTAGTACTTGTAAGTAGTTCTTCTATATATTGCAATTTGCAGCTTTCAAAAAATAATAATAATAATAAGACCTTGTTGCGCTTTTATTGTGTAGTCACTGATATCAATCATGTACTGAGTTCTTCAACTTTCAAAACTAGGTTGCATAGTTTTAAAATTTTGAGTTATTTTCATTCATTTTCACCTAATTTAAATGTGATTTTTGTGCTCTTTTGCTGTGCTTTTTGCTGAGTTTACATGTATTGATTATGTATCACCTTCTTTTGTTTTCACAACTAGGTTGCATAGTTTTTAAATTTATGAGTTAATTTCGTTCATTTTTATATCTTTTTACTGCACTTTTATTGTTGCATATTTACTTCATTTTGGTTAGTGTGTTTTAACTGCGCTTTTACTGCACTTTTATTGCGCTATCATTATGCTTTTACTTTGTATTCAATAAATTTTTTATGTATTGTCTACATATGGCACTATATGTTTGGCTTATTATATATCGTTGCTATGTATCACTTTTTTAACTATTTTTGACTCTTTTGACGAAGTAACACATAAGGATGTTGAGGATACATTGAAGACTTTAAACATCTATCAGTTCTTGAAGTTCCCATAATTCTAGCAAAATGTTCCTCTGATTGATGAGCTGCTGAAATTCTAGGATATCTCTCAGCAAGGCTGCATCATCTAGGGTCATTTGCTAAGATCGCATATAATGAAGTGGCTCTACTCACAGATTTGCCAAAGAGAGGTGCTGAGATCATATGGCAGAGCGAGCCGCTTACAAAAGTTTTATCAACTGATATTAAGAGTGAAATGATAGAAGTAAATAGATCAACTTACCCAAAATTTACGTTAAAGATATTTATAATTTTTTTTAATTTATTTTTTCCTCTCAATAACTTAAAACCTCCAAGAATGCTCCTATCTAGTACAAGTAATGTTGATGAATTCTCATCTATTAATTAGGTTAGGAGTATAAAGAAATTTTTGGTCCATGTGATTTATAAAATTGCCACCAAGTCTCATCGAAGGATAGTCTAAACTAAAACATTTGAGTCCTACTAGCATTAACATGTTTTAGTTTAGAATTGATTATGATTGGACCACATTGAATCAAACCATTAGGAATTATCCTCTGAACTAGCACCAGCCCCTTATTCAATCCCTAAATCAAATTTCCCAAATCATCCAACACATTCTCTAAACTTGGATTATTTTTAAGGCTTGATATAGAGTAAATATCACCCCACTTTTGATTGTTGTCACAAACTTAATCATATATAGCACCACTTTTGATGAATCCCACATAATTATTTATTATTTTCAAAACCGTACTTCCCTTTGCCTATGATCAACCTAAAGTAAGCATAACCTCGTATTAGGATATCTAGTTACCTATGTATTAGATCAAAAGTATCAACTTTTATATCCCACACCAGCTAACATGTCCCCAATTTTTTACTCCGTTGGATCTTTTCAAATATTGCTTCATTGACACCATGGAGATGAGCCTAAATTTGATGAGGCTGGGGGAGAATCACCTCCACCACCACACCTTGCTCCAACACAAGCTCCTGTACCAGGACTAACACGTGCAATGTAATATAACCTATTCATCACCATGGTAGAGGGTTTTCTAGCCTTAACACAAGGATCACTTTTCATATTGAGGATTGCAATCAACAATGGATATAGATATAATAGCAAAATGACGTGCTCCTACATCACTACTACAACTTCAACAGTAATATGAGGCCATATAGCCAAAACTACATTACTAGGACCAAACATTTTGAACAACATCATAGAAGTAAAAAATATGATAAAAATGAAATTTTCCCATGCCGACTAATTATCACTTATCCAAGCTAACTCTTCAGTAAATAATATTAGTTTAAGCTTTATACTTGGTTAACAAGACTTCCATTTACATGATAAAACCATAATAAAAGAAAGACAACAACTCTCCAAAGGCAATCTCAAATAAAAATCTTTGGACAAATTGATCAAGGACAAGAAAAATGCAGCAATTCCACTAGCATGCAGACCCAGCCCAACTTGAAAATTTTGCTTTCTTAAAACTAGATAAAGGTTCAAAGCCTACATCTACAAATAGTAAATCAACCTTCACCTAAGCTAAAATATCCATTACCTTTAAGCATATTACCAACAAACCTTTCACTTCAAGAAACAAAACACTACCATTCATAAACTTTGATGGGATAGGAACCCACTTCAGGCCAAAACCTGAACATCTAGGAAGATCCAAATAATCTTCCTTAGAGAATCTATATAAAGGCATCCAAATAAGTGCAGAAACATTGACATTCGGAAAAGAAGTTGATTGAACCATAACTAATTCAACAAATCCACATCGAGAAACATCAACATAGAGACCCTTGTTTCCAATAATAAAGATGTAAATCCTCATTGACAAGGAACCTTGAACAACATCCCCATTGAAATTCCAATCCATACTCATAACTTGCTCCTTAAAAAAACCCAACTCCATTAAGGCATCAATAAAAAATTCTAATATAAGAACCAGAAATTGAGCATCAAACATGGCAATAATTAGAGGGAAATAACCTTCATGATAGCCTCCCAATCTACACATGAAAAGGTTACAAAAAAAAAAAACTACTAAAAAAAACTTTCAAGCTTTCACTGAATCCATCAAGGAAAAATGCTACAAGGTTCGGATTCACCTTCCAAATAGAAAACTCTTCAAAACATAGTGATTCGAATTAACCATCAAATAACCCATCCAAATTTTTTTTAAACAACAAGAAAGACCTCATCAAGAACAACTCCATTCCATGCCTTAACTAAGGAAAACCATCAAAACATACCAAATCAACAAAAAGTTTACAATATATAAGGACGAATCCTAAATCAACATATAACCACACATAGAACCTCTTTTGGCTACACCGGGCCAACATCCAAACACCGCCAAAAAGCCAAAAGCTTTCATTTATCTACGTTTCGATCCAATATGTATTAATCTCTAAAGCTTCTGATCAGAATACGACTCGATCTAAGACGTCCATTTCAAAACACAGGTTATCCAAGGATTGGTAGTAGCCGCTGACCCGGATAAGTAAAACTGATCCTACCACTAATGGCCAATGATTTTCGCAGCGCAATCATTGGCCATAAATCTCGTTGCCTTCCAATTACTGTCGTGGTTTTGATCTAGCCAATCTGAAGTTGCCACATAGCTCCCACTGCCTCTATTTTTTATTTAATTAATGTTAATTAATTTAAAACCTTTTTAATTAATAGAATTTAAAAAAATAATAATAAATTAAATACAAAACAAAAAATTAAGTGATGTATATCTAAATGCTTATTTTTTTAATTTTTTTAATTTAAAATAAAAATTAATTTTAAATAATAAATATTTGATATTTTTAATTAATATTAAATTAAAAATAATCTAAATATTTTCAAAATCTAAGAAATTTATATTAAAATGATCTCTTATTTTCAAAAAATAATTTAAAATTTATGTTGATTTGACTTTAAAATTATTTTTATATATTAATTAAATTTAATCAATTTAAATATCTTTAATTATTGAAATATAAAAAGAAATCATTAAAAATCCAAATTTAATTAAAAATTAATATTTTCTATCAACATTTTAAAAATTAAAATAATTTTATTTACAATTAAAATTAATTTAAAATTTTAATATATTTTAAATAATTATTAAACATTAAATATTTGAACATTTAACTATTAATAAATAAAATATTTTCGAAATAAAAAAATAATTTTAAACCATTTCAAATTTCCAAAAAACATTTCAAAATTATTTTAATATAATTTTGAAATTATGTTAAAATTATTTTGAAATTATTTTAAATATTATATATCTTAAAATATTTTAAATGTGTTAATTATTATAAATAGAAATAATTTTAAATAAAATTCAAGTCAAATAAAAAAATTAAATAATTAATATTTTATATCAAATTACTTAGAATTTAAAACATTTTTATTTAAAAATAAATTATTTAAAAGTACTATATATTTTTTAACTAGTTATAAATAATTTTATTGTCTAAATACTTTATAATATTTAATTAAGGTAAATCCAAACAATTTTGAAAATTAAAAAAAAATTATTTAAAGTTTTCAAAGAATATTTAACATTTATTTTAACTTGATTTTAAATTTAATTTTGAATATTAAATATTCTTTTAATTATTTTAAATGTTTTTAATTGAGAGAAATTTCAAACATTTAAATAAAATTCAAACCAAATTAGAAAAAATAATATAATATATCAAATTTTTTAGAATTTTAAATATTTTAATTTAAAATTAATTTCAAAATTAAATACTTAATTTATATTAATTAATTTTAAATTTAAAATATTTGATATTTAATTATTTAAGAAACTTTATTTTAAATTATCTCTGATTTTTCATAATTTTTCTAAAATTATTTTAAATTATATTTTATTATTATTTTAAGTTTATAAGATTTAAAGCTTATTTTTTATATAATTTGAAAATTAATTTAATTTCCAACAATATATGTTAATTGTTTGAGTGCTTTGAGTGAGGCTTTAAAATTTTAAGCACGGATTAATTTGAAGGAATAGATTTAATGTGGGTGATTGGTGACTAATTATATCCTAATTATTTATTAATCAAGTTCTTAATTATTCATGTTATTCAGCTTATTCCCTTCATACAGAGGATACACTTGTACCTAGTTTTATGCTCTCTTAGTTCTAGGATCTTTGATTTGTGTGATTGCATATTACTTATTTTTGTCTAAGAGTTAGTTATATCGATTTAATCACATTCAACTTTTTTTTTTTTTTTAATCACATTCAACTTAGTGACAACTTAAGGACAAAAGTTGAGGTCTTGTTTTGAGAACATAGGAAAAAATAAAAAATTAAAATGATACTTTGAACATTAAAACTTAGTGACATCTCTAGCCTTAAGAAAATTTCCAACTAATTTTAAAAATCATTAAACTAATTAATTAATTAATTCAAAATTAATGCATTAAGTCACCCTTAAAACTTGCAATAATTATAATAAATTCAAATTAAATTATAAAAATATAAATAATATATTAAATTAACCAAAATTAAACTCTTAACTTAGAAAAATTAAAATGCGTCATGATTTGACTTCTATTTCAAGATTAATTTAATATTAAATTGAAATTAATATTAAATTAAATTAACTAATTAAAAAATTTAAAAAATTCTCAAACACTTGAGAACACCTCCTTAGATTATTTATGACATTTTGAGATGATTTCAAGAAGTTAGGAGTTCATCGAGATTCAAATCATTAAAATCATTCAAATTAAATACTTTTAAAAATTCAAATAAATAATCAAACTTTGAAAAATCATAACTAATTTTAGAAAATTCTAAATTGAGCAAACTTAATGGCATTGAACTTCATGTGGAGTCTAATATTTATTAAAAGTATCAAACCATCATAAATAAATCAAAGTTAAAAAGTCAATTTTTTGATCAACTTGTACAAATTTCAACTCAAACTTTAAAAATTCATAACTAAATGTAAACAAATTCAAATTTAGAAAACTTTATGTCTAATTACTCATGTTAAGGTTTAATATTTAGGAAAAATCTCAAAACTCTAGAATTCACATTAATTTAAAAAGTTCAATTTGACCCCTTTAATTATTGCATTTAAATTATTCAAAAAATTAAAATTTTAATTTAAAATTCCATAAAACTTTAATTCAATATTAAAATCAGCAATAAATCAAATTTAATCAAAATTTATCAACCCTTCAAACCTTAATCACTTAAGTTATTTAATTAATACATGTTACTACTAGATAACTTGGGGTTACAAGGTTATTAAGTTAGCTTAATGAAGGTAAAATAAATTTCATGGTCCTACTTTAACAAATGTAATAATCACTCAATACTTAAAGTACACCTTAAAATTAACTTTAAAATATTAATATTTAAACTTGAATTAAATTCCACTTAAGCTTTTCAACCAACCAGAACACCAAACAATTTTAATCAATTATCCTATATAGGATATATCCAAATCACACAACCTACTTCACATACTTTAAATGATTTATTAGGACAAACAACTCTAGATTTGGGCTAGGCAAGTGTTTACTTTTATGCTACTTGTTTGCCAAGTTTTTCAAAATTTCACTACGTACTGATTATTAGAATTAAATGATCGATTTGATTATTTATTTAAAGTCTATGCAATCTATATACTAATGTGATGGTCATAAGATTTAATACGTCCTCAAAAATTGTTTTGTTCGAGCATGAATCTCTAGGCATATTCAAGTTGGAACTTTCAAAATTAAATTTGAGATCATATAAATTCCAATTTCAACAAACTTATAGTCAAACTGAACATCTCAAAGAGACAAACCAAACGACACCAAAATTGGTCCAACCCAAGCCCAAAATGGGTCCGAATATGGGCCCGGACCATATTTAGAAGGGTCAAAGTATTATTTGAACAATAAAATGATATCCAAATATGACAATGCTTATTGTCAAATAGAGCGGCTCGAAGAGCCGAATCCAACAAGCCCAAGATCTTTGAATTTCGACATCGTTAAGGCACTTAAGCAGTTCAAAAACTCTCTACGATCGGGGGAATCAATACGAGCCATCTAATTGAGCACTCCGAACTAGCCTCAGATCTTCTCTAAATTTATGGGTTGTGCCATTCATAAAAATCTATAAATAGACCCCCACTCTCTACATGAAGGGGACCTTTTGCTGGAGATTGGAGAGAGCTCTGAAACTTCAAGAGCTTTAGCAGCACCGCCCGCTCGCCGATCGTTGCCGGACCACCGCCCAGCTGGCGACCACCGCCGCACCTCCTCCCGGTTGCCGCTTGCCACCGGACTTTAGCCCAACCATCTTCAGACCCCCGCCCGACCGCCGCCGGACCTTCGCTTGGCCGATGATCGCCGCCGGACCTTTGCTTGACCGACGACCGCAGTCAGACTTTATATCGACATTCGCCGGACCACCGCCCAGTCGCCGACCTCTATTGGACCTTCGCCTGGCCGACGACCACCACCGGACATCATCCCAACCATCGTCGGACCACCGACCGCCGTCGGACCTCCTCCCGATCGTTGACCGGCGCCGGGCTTCAACCAGACCATTTTCGGACTACCGCTCGGCCGCCGATCGCCATTGGACCTTCGCCTGACCGATGACCGCCGCTGGACTTCAGCCCGACCTTCGTCGGACCACCGCCGGACTTCAGCCCTACCTTCGTCGGACCACCGTCGGGCTTCAGCCGACCTTAACCAGACCTCTGCTCGATTGTCAACCACAACCGGACTTCAGCTCGACAACCGACAGCAGCTGTACCTTCGCCTGGCCATCGATCGCTGCCGGGCTTTAGCCCGACCTTGGTAGGACCACCGCCTGGCTGCCGTTCGCCGTCGGACCATCGCCCGTTTGACGACTACAGTCGGACTTCAGCTCGACCTTCTTTGGACCACCTCCCGGCTGTCGTTCGCTGCTGGACCTTCATCGGATCATTCCTTGTTAGTCGAACTTCTACACAAAAGCCGTCAGACTTCCACATGACCGTCGCCAGACCTTTGACTAGCTCTCAAATCATTGTAATTTGACCACCTCAAAATCGAGGGACCGGTCAACCATTGTAATTCTCTCAACTTTAGTAGAATCTTTTCACCTTGGCGAGACCCCGTGGTTTTTCCCTCTTTGGGCTTTCCACGTAAAAAAGATCTGGTATTTTACTTCTCTCTTTTTGTTTGTGTGTTGAATATTCATGCATCGCTAAGATGAAAAGTTCACTGACTCTACCGCCACGAATCTTTCAGCCCACAATAAGATTAATCTTAGGTTAAGAATGATCTAAATTCTAACATAATCTTATGTAAATAACCATGATTGTACTGGGAATTTAAAATATGAGGGGGGGGGGGAGTGCATAAATTTAAGCTTTAAAATTAACAAACCTTTTGCAAGTGATGCGCATGCATAAATTCCCCTTTAAATTAAAAGAGCATGATTAAGTATTTGTAATATTTTATTATATAACTTTTTCAGATTATTTAAAAGTTAATTATTTAGGATAACTCTAGTGGTGGTGTGAGTCTAAATTTTCTTTTAATGTTAGATGTAATTTGATCTAATTCGAGTTGTAATTAAGAGTTATAAATGTGACATTTGAGATGTATATACCACATAGACATTATATTTGGTTTGATTAAGTGGCACTTGCCACATAGACATTATATTTAATTTAATTGATTTGATTTAGTTTATTTAAATTGATTACGTAGTAAAAATGACATATTTTTTAGCTTTATTTATGTATGTCATATTTTGATTTAGCCGATTCGTGAGGGTACGAACAATATTTTTCTACTTTAATCAAATTAAAAATTTTAAGTTCACATAAAAACTCTAACACTCTTAGAAGTAAGCTCAAGATCGTCGAGGGTTTTCCATGCATTCATATTATACTTTCTCTTCCTTATTAGACACATCCCCACCTGTGAGTTCTAGCAGGCCACTTGACATATTATAATGTAGTCTTGTCAAGGGAAATTTGTGCAATATCTAGGGAAAATTTTATTTTTAAGCTTTTAAAAAACTGCTTCATTCTGATTTAAGAATTCAAAATTAACTAGCTTGCATAACATTAAAAATAAATTAAATGAGTCTAAAATTTAATTGCATTTTTATTTTAAGCTTCATATCACCCTACATAAATCAAGGGACCAATTAGGATCTAATTTAGATGTTGACCCCGCCTCAAAATTTAATTAAATGTTCCTACCACTCTTTCATAAATGACCTGACTCATGATTTTAAAGTGCCTAGGTGGTTAACTGACTCCCCAATCAAAGCTAAGGTAAGTTTAGATTTGCACTACATTTCCTATGTTCAATCTATTAATTTTTAGTGCCCAATTTAAATTTAAGTTATAAAGTAGGTTTAGATTATAAACCCCAATCTTTTAGAAATATAACCCCAACATTCTAATAAAATTGATAATTCAAACTAAAACTTTTTCTTTTAACCAAAGTGTAAAACATAATACTTAGGATAGACTGGGGTGTTTCTGAAATATTTCAGAATCCCAATGCACCTCATACCTTTCATTCCTTAACCTCAAGAAATAATTATTCAATCTTATTCCAATCTCAATTCAGATTCAAATTTCATTCCTTTGATAAAATTCTAAATAAAAATCCTACCATTATTTTAATTAAGAGTTTTTGTAGGAGACTTAGGTTTCCTATGATATAATTAAATATGAGGGCTTGTGCTCATAGAAGATTAAGAAATATAGATCGAATTTTTAAAAATCAATTCTTCAAAACTCAACTAATTATCTTTGGAAAAATTCAATTCAAAATCAACGATCATTATCATTATTTTCAAATGATCAATAGTGATTTATATATTTTTTTCTTAGGAAAATGTATCAATTCTTATCGTAACTTTGATTATAAAATTAATAATATTTTATCCAAATTATCATAGTTAAATACCTAATTCAACAATTATTTTAACCCTCCAGGATCATATGTTGTTCTTGCTCGAATTTGATTAGAATAATCAAGATGAATTTTTCAATTATGTAAATTGAACCTATTAGGGAACAATATCTTTGTCTCTTGGGGCAATATATTATTTATAATGAAGTGTTCAATCTCAAAATTGAAATCTCAGAAATTAAGTTATCCCAAAGAAAATTAATATTTTCAAAACTCAATTTTTTAAAATCAAGCAATATTATGAAAGAGTTTCTAAATGCAACATACTAGCAATATATCTAGGAGTCTGAAAACAAGTTCAAATATTGTTCAACTCAAATCTAGCTCTAAGTTCGCTTGTGCATGGTGTTCAACAATGTATAAAGGCCTTATTTTTATGTTAAACTTTTGTTAAGTATTATTAGTTCCCTATAATTCGTCTTTGCATTGATATTTTATTTAGCAAATTATTTCAAAAATAGTTGCTTAATTAAATGTGCATTTATCTACTATTAATTCCTTAATAATTATAAAAAAAAAACTTATCACTTTAAAAAACAAATACAATTTATTTTATATTTATTTTTAAATATAATATATTATTTTTCATATTATTTTTATATAAATATAATGTAACATTAGTTAATTAAACTTACATATTATTAAAAAATTGCCCCACATTTAAATTACTTCTTACAAAATTTTTATATCTTAGTTATTATACAATATAAAATTAAGTAGCAATTTGTTTTAACTAATCAAATATTAGGATAGAATTATAAGACATCTTTAGGTTAATTTAAATTAACTATTACATGATTATATAATTAATTAAATTTTTATAACTTAATTATAAATTATTTCTCATCTAATTACATACTTTAATTGGAGAGAGGCTAGAGAGAGGAACCAGGTTTTGAGAGAGAGAGAGAGAGAGAGAGTTTGAGTTTTTTTTTTTTAATTTTGTTTTAGATCCTCTATTCCTGGTTTGATTGGACGGCGGTGGCGGGTCGCCGGTCATCGACAGATGATGACCGGAACACCTCCATTCCTTTTTCTGCGCGGCATCCTATTGATTTAGTTCATGTCGGATCCAAAAGCAGAGACGTTCCATTTCGGGAAGGGTTGATTAATCAGTATTCTTTGGTTTTCAATGAAGGATGTGCTACTCCTGTGCATGAGGATATCCCGGTGATGGATAAAGGAAAGATATTATTAGATAAGATGGAGAAGAATGATTTGAATGTTCTTACATCTAGGAAGAAGGATTTGCAATCAACTAATGAGTCGGAAACATCTTCATCCATTGGTTTCAAATTAAAAGTTAGCATATTTGCTAACCCAACTGTTGATGAAAGTAATGCAGATAATCAGGATTCAACGGATTTGAATTTGAATTTAGAAAATGTAACACAAGATAAAGATTTGAGATCAAATGAAGAAAGGCTTATGGAAGAAGGCAGGAATGTTCTTCCAATTCCTGAAAGCAGTAAGTTTGGATTGGTTAATGATTGGGTTGAAACCAATCATATTAAAGTGAACTATAGAGATCAAGATCCTGAAGATGAGGTAGAATTAAATGTGGTAAAGTTGAATATGGAGAAGGTATGTGAGAACATTAAATTTCTTCATAAATCTCTTGTGGTAAAAGTATTTGGGAGAGGTGTTCCTTTTTTCTCTTTTGTAGCATCGAGTTAAGAAGACAATGTAATAGATTTGGAAAAGTTCACCTCACCTCTTTGGGTCTTGATTGGATTTTGTGTTCATTTTCAATCTTCTCAAATTATGGAAGAAGTGCTGAGTGGAGGTCCTTGGTTTGTGAGAGGACATATACTAGGGTTGGATAAATGGACACCTCAATTTTCTCCAACCTCATTAAAAGGGCTATCTTCTATGATTTGGATACGTTTGCCTCATTTGCCTTTATATTGTTGGGACGAGGTTAATGTTACAAAGATTGTTTCAAAGATAGGAGTTCCATTGTTCTTGGATGGGAAAATGTTTAAATGGGGAAGACGAGAATTTGCACGAGCTTGTGTTCGCATCAATCTAGATTCTAAACTATCTCATGTAATTTGGATTGAAGGTTTATATGGTAATTTTTTCTAAAAAATTGAGTATGAGAAAATCTCGTCTTTATGTTTCAAATGTGGTAAGATTGACCATAATGTTGAGAGGTGCCCAAAAACTTTGAAAGAAGACCAATTTAAGACTCAAAAGGAAGATATGAATAAAGGGAAGGAAGCTTTGGGAGTAAAAGAAATTGTTAGTGAAGATTCAAATGTATATGACCCTTGGATGCATGTGAAATTTAAAAGATTGAAGAAGAGCCAAAATCAGAAATCTGCAGCTCAGCATTCGGTTGTGAACAATGAGGTTCACTCAACTCACGTTCATATGAAGACTTCTAATAAGTTTAATGTTCTATCCCATGGTCCTGAGATTGAAATTATATTAGAAATGGAAGAACTTACTACTCCTGTTCAAGGTAAGCAAGTCAATTTGCTTGCTTTGGATGTTAATGCTGAAGGAATGGTTCGGGGACTTAGGATATAAATCAAATTAATGATTTGGAGGCAATTCCAGGTGCAGAAAAAGAATTGGAGCATATTTCTAGAAAAAAATGATGTTATGGATAAATAAATTGAAGGTTCAAGTCATCGAGATGAGTTACTTGAAAATAAAAAGTTAGGAGTTATTAAAGAAGATAATGCTGGAGAGGATCCAAATGCAAGGGCTGTTAAAGATATTGAAAAAGCCGCTCCAAATTCTGGAAATGTTCCAGATTTTAGAAATTTATATATGGTTGAAGCTAATTTAAAGAAAGAGAATATTAATGGAATTAATTATAGTAAATTTCAGATGCCAAATAAAATAGCTCATCACAAGAAAAAATTTAATAGAGATTTGAATTCCTTTGGGCCAATCAAAGGTAGCCTTAAAGGGAGAAAATTGGGGATTCTTGGTGAAAGTGTTGGCTGCATCTCACCATTTATCTCATAATTAAGTTTATGATGGGTGATAATGGTAAGTATCAAGAGAATTGGGATAAAGGCCTGGAGAACTTTGGAGGTCTATGGATGGACGGATGGATGGATTTGCATATGGATATACAAAACAAGGTGTGTATGAAGTTGATCGTCTTTATGAAGATCCAATGGTGGTGCAAGCATGAAGATTATTGCTTATACATGTAATGGTTTTTTCTTTTATTAGTTATTTTTTTAAGTTTTATTTCGATTTTAAAATAATCTTTTGTGGGTATTTGAAAGATGTGGATAAATTATTGAGAATTAAGAATCTTCTATTCTCTATTCTTTACTTAATCGGAAATTCTGGGATACTAATCAACCTTTTGAGTTGTTTTAATCGTTAGTATCCCCTCCACCCCATTTGGTTTAAAATATAAGTAGAGGATCTTATTTTCTTTATGGATTCTCATATATTTCAAATATTCTAATTTTGCTTAATTTTATTTTTAATAAATGCTTCCTTTCACTATGTTTGAAATGATGGCCATTAGTTTTTTTATGCTTTAGTTTGTAATAGTTTTCCTTTTGATTTAATGCAATTTGCATATCTAAAAAAAATTACATACTTTAACTATTTATTATGTAATTATAAATTTAGAAACACATAATTATTATCTAAACTATTTATTACATAATTATTCTTATAAGTAATTATCATATAATTAAAAATTAACAGACAAATTAAATTTATTATGCATCAACCTCTCACACTAAATTGCTGTACATTAATCTCACACCTCTGAAATTCAATTACTATGCATTAAACCCACTTAGGCGACTTATTGTAACATTAATCTCACACGAGACGACAAAATAACACGGAAATTGAGAATCCAACATAAAACATCAACTATTTTGGATTAATTATTCTGTGCGAATCGAACCCCATCCGGAGATCAATCAGAATGTGCCACGTCACCCCTGTGCTCGGTATCGTAACTCGATAATGCTCGATAACGTGGCTCGGTATCACTGACATGACGCATTCTAATGTGTCCCACATAATTATTTCTCACTATTTTCAGAAATAAAAAAATGCACCATATTATTTAACGAATTTTAAATTGGCCGAAAAAACAGGTGAATTTGCTTCGATTTGAATTTCGCCTGAATTCCTTCGGCAAAAATAGCACTGTTCTCCTTAAAGAACTTAAAAAAAAAAAAAAAAAAAAAAAAAAAAAAAAAAAAAAAAAAAAAAAAAAAAAAACATTTGATATCATGACGTCTATCCCATCGACTATAACTTCCCCCACAAGCAAATACGATTGACCCAAGGGCGCAGGAGCGAATTCTGTAAAAGGAACTTGTGGCGTCCGTCTTTGTCTTCGCCTAGGTTTCTTCAATGGATCCTCTCAGTTCACCGCGGCTCGGCCGACGGGCCAGGTACCCTCTTCCTCCGCACTTTCCCGATTCCAACTATTGTCCCCAACGTCATCCAACCTTCGCCTCTTTTGCAACTCATCCGGCGGCGCCAACCCCGCCGGCGATTTCTCGGAACCACTCTTATGAATCGCGGCTTGTCCATCGTTCCGGTGATCTTTCTTGCTTTCCTTCCCCGCACCGTTCAAATCCCCCTGGATTTGATGATCGCCATCCTCCTTTCCCTAGGGTTTCTGATCGCGCCATCCATCGTGTCCCACCTGATGGCAAGCACATACTGCCCGAGCTTTGGGAGCGAGGCCGAGGTGGCTCTGTTGATAAACCTGGGATGTTTGATGAGGGTCCTGATCGGTTCAAGCCATATGACAGTTACTTTAAATTTGGAGATCCCGATCGAGCCCTAGTTGCCAGGAGAAGGCTGGAGTCCGAGCAAGATCGGTTCTTGGGGGATGATTCGGAATGGAAGAACCAGCGGCAGCTTCGGTTCTGGGATGAACGAGAAAGCCGTTACCGTGAACCGTTTCCCGAGCAACTGCCGCCAGAAGCTGTACCTTTGGCAGCAGCACCTCCGCCATTCCACTCTCCTAGAGGACTGGGTAGTTCTGGCTCGGTTAAAAATAGCGGTCGAGAGGATTCCTTTGTTTTTGTGCATCGGCATCGACCTAGTTCTCCACCTTCCTCTGGCCGTTCCTTTCCGAATACCAAAGTAGTTAAGAGCACTGGGGATATGGCAGCGTACTCCCAAGTTATTGGAAATGGACCTGGTTTTAAACCGGTACAATCTATCTACAAGAAAAGGAACAGTTCCAGAGTTTTGGCTCCAGATCGTGGTTTTGGAGGGAGAAAGTACGTGGGGCATAATGTAATTAAGAAATCGGATCCAATTAATATTGCCAACGAAGATGGGTTTTGGAATGGTTATCAAATGGTAAGAAAAGCATCTAGCATCTCAACTAATTATAGTGAGCATGGATTTGAAGAAGATTGCTACACAGGCTACAATGGTAAGATGAAGATGGCCAGTAATAGGGGTGTTAAATATAATGCACATTCGGCGAAGCGGCCTTTGCAGAAACCTAGTGCATTTGCTAGGATACAAAGTGGGTTATCTGTGTGGGAGAGGTTAGAGGAGAAACCATCGATATTGCCCACTCCTTGTTCTGCTCCAAGTTCCCTTCCTTCTCCTCCTGGAATATCAAATGAGACAGAGGCCAAAGCTAACATCGTTGACCTCCCATTCAAATCAAATAATCTGTTATCAGAGTTTCTTAAATCCTTTTGTGCTGAGCCAAGCCCCATTGAAAAAGATCTTTTTGTAGAAAAGCCTAATACTAATAGAGTTACAGAGAAGAATGATATGACACAGAAAAGGGAAAAAGTGATAATTCCTATTAATTCAGGTTTACCAGGCTCTAGTGGAAACCAAAATAGAGTCATGAAGAAGAAAAAGAAGAAGAATATGATACACATAAGGGAAAAGGTGGTAATTCCTATCGTTTCAACTTCACCTGGCTCTATTGCAAAGCAAGGAGTTAGAAAAGATTTTGCAAGCAGTCTTAGAAATATCTCAGAGCTCTCAGAAGCTAACAAAGCAGAATTATCTTCTTGTATGCCTGGGACCAAATCTATGCCCAGTGCTTGGACAAAGAAGGTCAAGAAAATGGTAATGGCTAAGAAGAGTGGAGCCAAAGAAGCAGCTAAGATGTCTAGTCAAGTGGATGGTTGCGTTAGTGAGATTCCTAGGATGGAGGATGGTATAGAGACTCCCAAGTTTGACGGTGTTATCAATTGTGCAAAGGAAATAAGTAATTGCAACCATAGTAGTGATACAAAAACTGAGCCTAGTGATAATAGCCATTTGCAGATTTATGAAAAGTTACAGATGATGCAAGCGACTCCAACTAATAATGTTAGTGCAAAAATTACTACCAAAGATGTTAATCAAGTACAAGATATTGTCATTGAGATCCTTGATGATAGTGGTGAAGAATCATTGGAGCTAGGGAAGAATATGGATAGGGAATGCAGTTCTTTGAATTTTGATGCGAATGTTTGTTTGCCACCTAATATTGATGCACAGAATTCCGTTATAAACATGGATGAAAATGGTGCTGCAAACTCAGTTAAACCAATTAAACCAAAATTGGAGGATGTGACAAACTCTCCTCTTCCGAAAATTGGGCAATTCATCTTATCCCCTGATAATTCTGCATCACCTGAAGTTCTTGTCCCAGCTGGTTCCAGAACTGTCTACAGTGACACTTCTTGCGGCATTAGGACTGAAATAGATATTGAGAGAGAAGTAAAGCATCAGGAAGAAATGTTATTTACTACAGCTACCGAGGCACTTGAAGTTCCTGGAAATTATGCCTGTTCACAGCCATATATTCAGGATCTCCAAGCTCCTTCATTTTCAGATATCAGTAATTCAGCTCCAGAGCTGAAATTTCAGAGTGAGGGAACTATTAAAGAAAATAATATGCCTCAAGCTGTCTCTAATATGACCTTTAATGACAGCTTGGATGCTCTTACGATTGATTTCTGCAGCAAAAGTATAGGACAAGCTTTACTTTTGGGACCCAAGAAAATGGACTCTCCTGCCTCACGTTCTGAAAATTTATCGCTTTCACACCTAGAGCCATCTGCGAGTACGAATTTTAATAACAGTGCATATAGTGGCAATATAAATGAAGAACACGGAGGTAGGGGTGAGGGTTTTGTGAGTTCTATGGTATCCAGTGCTTCTGAACCTGGCCATGAATTAGGTAAAACCATTAACAGTCGGTTAATGTCTGGGAAGGCACAACCCTTACCAAACCTTGAAAAAAAACAAGTAATTCCAAGTCCAAAATTAAAGGATAAAGATCTCTCATGTAAAAAAACTTTACCTCATGCTGATGTTTCGAGATTTATCTCAAACAGGCTGAATTGTTCTGTTTCACTCAAAGACACTGCTCGTGCTAGTCAAACTGGGAGGCATAGGACATGGCTTCGTGCTAGTTATCCTTTAAATTCTGAGAAAAATCTAAAACTCGGAGGGATTTTAAGTAAACAAGTGCCTAAAAAGATAGGAAAGATTCAGAATTCTTCATATTTTCGTAAAGGTAATAGTCTTATACGGAAACTAGCTGCTGAGCCTCCTCCTGCGCTCCTTTCTACTGTTGGTACCTCAAATAGAAAATTTAAATCCATCACAGAGAGTAGTGCGAGAGAAATTAGTAGTGAATGCCCGGATAATGTAACACCTTATAGTCTATTTGAAAGACCAAAAACGCCTCCTTTACCTCCCGTTTCCAAGTTGTCTGGTTGCACCATGAATTCTCATAAAGATTTTCCTCAACTTATAACAACGGACAGAAGCCCTGAATCTGACACAGATCAGGGAAATCAACATGATGGTCAATCTACCGGCTTACTTGCTGGTAATTTGGAGAGCCAGGATGCTGCAAGTTGTAAAACAGCTGAGATTGTCAATGCAAAGAGGTTAACATATGTCAAACGCAAAATGAACCAGTTGGTTGCTGCACAAGAGCCTGAACTTGGTGATTCCTCTAGGTTTCTTATGGAGAGATGTCAGTTGCCTGCACATCATCCTATGGAGAGGTCAAAGATGCTGCCCATTTCATCATCATATCTTTACTACAGAAGTAAAAGGAATCAGCTTATTCGGAATGCAACCTCGGCTGATAGCAACCTAACTGGAATTTCAGCTGGTAATACAAATTCAGTTGATTCCCTTAAAGAAGGAAACACGCTTCCTTACAAGAAGAGGCTCGATGATGGTTTGTATTTCTTTATCTTTATTATATAAAACAATGTGGTGTATTCTTATCTTGATTTTACTAACACTTATGGTTTTGATTGTCTGCAATTCTATGCATGAAAAAAAGTTTTCTTAGATTTTAATCAAGACTTCAGCTGAAAGCAATAGATTTGAATCCAGATTTCAGCTGAAAGTTATCAAACATTAAAAAAAGAAATACTTGCTAAAACTATGCTTATTTAGAAATAGATCTTACATATTTTTATTGCATCAGATGTGTATGCCTCTTTTTGGGCTTCCTTCTACTTGTATATGGCTAATTTTGGGTTTAGCAATCACCTAGAGTTTCTCGCAGCAATTGGTACTTCCAAATGTCTGTGTTTTGTAGACTACAAAAAAGCATGGGTTCTCGCTTGCTTTATGGTAGCAAGTTTTTGGCAGGTGTTGGATAATGAGATATTTGCACTTGTTTTAAAATCCTTTATATGTAAAGTTGTTTTCCTATCCAATTCTTCTCCTCTTTCCTCAACTTCAGCATTTTTCTTTCTTCAATTTCAGCTTTTCCAGTTTGTATCTTTCCATTTCATAGCATTTAGGTTGATATGTACCAGCTTCTATGCTTGATCCTTATGGCCATACTCTTAAAATAGGTTCATTGCTGTTATTTTTATCAGAATCGCCAAAATTTTGTTTTTCTGCTTAGATTTTCCTACCATAAACCTTTGAATCAAGGAAATACTCCTTAACTTTATTGGTTTGCTGGTGTGCTTGTGAAGAACGTGATAAACTAAATCATTAAAGCTTAATAGCCTTTAAAAGTAATTTTTTATTTTGTGGGGTGTTAAGATAGGTTAACGGGTTGAGTTCTGGTTCTATTTGAAATTGACCTAAACCTTGTGCAGTTAACGGGTTAAGTTCTGGTTCTTAATAGGTGTATGATGACCCTAACTACATACGTTCATATTTTATCCCTTTTTCTTGTCATGCAAATTCAAATAATTGTGATTCTTAGGTTTTCATGCACCTCTATTGACGTGGCCATGCAATCTGATTTTTCCATCAATTTACCGCAACAAATGTACCAAAGCTCCATTATCTTTTTGGTATATTTGCTTCCACAGATTGTGCTTTGACATTTTCCATGAACTGTGAGGTATTCTCTTCACTTCGGTCATTGAATTGCTTATATGATATCCATTAACTAAATAACTTATTGATGTGATTGTTCAATTAGCAAATTTGGACCATATAAAATTTTGGAAGTAGTCTTTGGCCGAATCCACTTTCATGAGCAAACTTCTGAATTCATTCATCAGTAGCATCTCTCTTATATGGGGATGCATTTTAAAATTTAATCGTGAAATATTGAACTGAAACTGAATGCTGTTAATATATCCTTTTCTGAGCTTGAACTTCTGGATGAAGTTTTAGCTTAATGACCAAGCTAGGTAAATCCGCAATGGCACTCTTCACAGGACATGGTAGTTAAGCATACTTTGTGTTTATTGATTGATATTTCGTCGCTTTGGTTCAACAAAATTCATTCAACCGTAAGTTTGGTTTGGTGGTGATTAATGTTCTTTTGTTTAGGGTGAAGTCCTAACTGACATGATGGGACGAGCAATGTTTAAAATTGTGCATGTAGGTATTGTGGTGTTTTTCATCCGTGAGGTAAAGACATAAGTCTCAAGGCATTTTGAGGCATAAGCTTTAATATTCAAAAATTACTTAAAGTGAAAATGAAGGTTTAAAGTGATTTTTTGTATGATAACCAAATAATATATTAAATAATAATATATTAATATTTTATTGAACTATGAAATAATAATTTGACATATATATGAAATCAAAAATTATACGAGATGTAAAGTGACAAGTGATATATTGCGTGAGATAGAAATGCTAACATCACAATACATAATAACATAAAATATATTACATAAAAGTATCATATAACATTAAGTTTAACTCCAAATTCATTCTTTTTTCCATACTTATTCATATTTAATTTCTAAAAAAAACAATAATAGTATAACAATAACTCAAAAGTCATTTGCATTGTCATTACTAAGGTGGTATTCGTTTGAGTCATAATAACGATTTACTTTCTCTACTACCTCTTCACTTGTACAGTCCAATGTCTCCCAATCTATTTATTCTTCATCAATTTGGATTATTTTTCTCTTCCCTAAATATTTGTTATCAATATAAAGATGAAAAATAATACTCCAAATTAAAGAAACTTAAAAAAATTAAAATTATTCTCTATATATATATATTTTCTTTTTAATTCTTTTTGTTGATTACTTGTGATTGATGCATATGTTTTGCTTCTATTATCATAAAAAAGTCAATGTTCAAATCTTCTTGTAATTCAGATGATGATACTGCCAATTCATCATGCATAAACACTAATCATCGATGTCATAACCTCACAAAGGAAAGGATTCTCATCATCCTTCAACCTTATTTTCAAGTATCTGTCTTTTAGTCTCTTATTGTACATGACGTACACCCAAGAACTCATCCTGAAGGTTGACAAACTATTTCTCCTATTCTTATGCACTTAATTATATCTGCTCCAGTTGCATTCACATTTAGATAAAAAATACTTTAGTCCTAAAACCTTAGTAGTGAAAAGTTGTAGTTGTGAGTGTCATTATCAAATTATATCCACCACTCAACCGAGTTATAAAAAATGAGTATAATAAGTAGAACTATAACATGAATCATTTTGTTATATAATTTTTTTTCCAGTAAAAAAAAAAAAACTCAAATTACCTAGATATCTCTTTGAAACTATGTCTTTCGCCTCCTGCAATCCGATGAACAATTCCTTATTCTTGATGTCCCAAATTTTCTTATAGTTGCCTCAATATTTCATTTTTTGAAAATTTTCTAATTAGTGTCAAAACTTAAAAATAATTATATATAAATTTGCTTATATTTTTTATTTTGGTTAGTGTATTCTTATGTTTTGGTAGTTCCCCAAAATTTTCAAGGATCAAATCTATGTAATATGCATCACAGGGAGTTCACTATAAGTGTTTCCTCTTTACCATAAATTTTACACTTATAGCCCTATAAGTACCAACAAGCCTTGAGCTCAAGATCGAGATTAAACTTGAGCTCGTTTATTAAATGAGCTTGAGCTCGAGTTCGAGCTTGACAAGGCTCAACTCTTGAGCTTGCGAGCTGACTCGCAATAGTTGTTAGGAATTTTTTTTGATAAAAAATTAAAATTTTCATTGTTTACATGGGAAAAAGCTTCAATAAGTTACAACTTTCAAATAGAGGAGTAAATAAAGGTGCAATATGTTGCCTTTTTTTTAATATATAAAGGTGTTGTATGTTGTAACTTTTTTTTAAAAATAAATATAAAAACTATAACAATATTACCAAGGAAGAAAAAGTTATAGCTTTCATTTATTATTCCTAGAAACTTTTGTTCCTGAGAAAAAGCTGCAACAATTACAAGCCATTCTCTCAAGTGGTGATCATCACCTCTTCCTACATTTTTGCAGCAACCTCGCAAGTTGGATCGTGAGCCTGTCTTTATTGTCTTTATTGCCTCGAGTTGAGCTTGAGCACACTTTGAACTCAACTCGAGCTCACGATTTGGCCGATTAGTCGAGTTGAAGTTAGGCATGACTCAAGCTCGATTTGACTCATTTACACCCCTAATTTCAACCCTCGCTCATAGGCTCCAATGGAACAAATAATGTTATAGTAAATATGGGAGGTTGCAACATTAAAAGCGATAGCAATCTCATAAAAAAATCTCCTTATATCAATCCATTCTTGTTTCTGTGCCTCTCTAGCAGTCTTTAGGGACAACTTATGTGATGCAGAAGACCTAGCACCATATCTATTCTCCACCGGATTTGTTATGTGGAAGATTTGTCATACAGTGATCTATGGGACCCCTTGAACACCTACAAGACATGGGTTGCAATGAGGTTGCAAGTTCCCACAACTTCACTCGCTCCTGTAATACGAGCCAACATCAACTTTGTCATCAAATTATTGATGTATTGGATGCTTCAACATTGCTGACTTATTCATGCATGCTTTAATTCCCACATTCACTGGATCAAACACTTTGGCACATGTTACATGACCTTTTACCACTTCTCACAATTATTATATTTCAAGTAAACATACGTCTTATCGTTGTTTCCTACTTGACTTCTATAATTCCATGCATGGTTGTCCTGATTTTATTCTTGTCTACCCGACAAAATTTTTCCTTGCTCGAACCATCGTTCCTAAAACCCTACAATAGGAAGTTGAGAACAACAAAATATTTAAAAGAAAATAAGGTAAAAAAAGGACTTGAAAAAATTGAAACAAAATGTAAATTAAATAAAATAATCACATTGATCTACTGGAATTGGGTAAAAAGGTTTAAAAATTAGGGTTGAAAATTGAAACAAAATGTAAATTAATAATCAAATTATCCGGTGAAATTAGGGTCACACACACAAAAAAAGAAAGGATTACGAACCATAAAAATTTTTAAGAACAAAAATTTGAGAAGGGTTCAAGAATACTTAGGGAGAAAGAAAACTTACTTCAGGTAGAGGATGAAGGGGTGATGGTGTGCAACTCCCAAGCATTCGTCGGCGGTGGTGGTGGGCTGGAGGTAGGGAGCTCGTGATACTAGAGCATTCTGCATTAGTTTGGGGCGTGAATACAATGTTATGTCTCTTGATCTACATTAAGAAGGAGAAGACACCTTTTGAGTAGGTGCGGATTTCTTAAGAAAGAAGAAAGACTAGAGAGGGATAAATTATAAATCATTCATTTTATATTCTTACAATAGGAGGTGCATTTATAATACTTTGGTAGACCAAGTTTATAATATAGAACCGGTCTTTCTAAAACAAACTAAAAATATAATAAATGAAATAGATTAGTGATTAATTACATATGTAAAGACTTTATTTGGTTAAAAATATATTGTTGATGTATAACAATCCCATCTTCACATAAAACAACATTCTCCCTAAGGTGAGAAAAAGAAAAGATGAAGAGAGGGCAACAAAATTTCCCATGTGGCAGCATCCAGAAATTTAATTTTCATTGCAAGAAAACTTGAAAGCGAAGTTGTAAAAAGGTAGAAGGGGAAAAGGCATAAGGAGAAATTTATAGTGACTGTCATGAATTGTTTTATGACATTTTTAGAGTGTATCCTAACTTGTTGAGAGAGAGAAGAAAAATGAAGTTTGGAAAAAAAAGCTTTATGTAATTCATCGAATAATTAATGTATTATTGGAATATGAAATTTATCTTGAATGGTGAGTATATTAAGGGTGGTAGAATAATGCCAAAATGCCAAGTACCATCATGTTTTTGAACTAGCTATATTAGAATAGAAAAAAGATGGGGTTATAACAAATTAGGTCGGAGTGAAGCATTTCAAAAACTAATTGTTCTATAACATCCTTTTGAAAATGTGGAGAATGATAAGGACGAATGTTAATTGGTTGAGATAAGGATGGAAGATGAATACGATGTTCAATGGTACGAGGTTGATTTAAATCTTGTAGTGGCTGAAACAAATGTTGAGATTGTTTGAGTAAGATAGAATTGAATAATAGTAGATGATGTGTAAAGAAAAGATAAACTTGTCAGAGAAGGTGGCGGCTATAGAGAAGAGATTCATCCGGCGAAACCAAGGATGTCGGCGGAAGAGAAAGTATCTTAATGGAGTGGAATATGTGGATGGTCAATGCACAAACTATTAAGTCTCTTCTTTATGGAATCTATGAAAGCATGGATTTGTTGAAGGGATGAGCCAATGGAAGTAAAATGAATATCGGTTTATTGTAGAGTTTTTTGTATTTAGGAGAATTATAATTCTCGATTTGTTTGCATTACCCCGGCTTTCACCAACTCAGTGCTTTTCATATTGTGAGTTCTTTGGGGGGCTGCTGGTGTATGATTTTTTTAAAGAAGCACTACTGTTCTTGAAAACTTGTTCTTGTAGCTGATTGTGAATGAGAAAATACAAATGAAAGACTGTAATTTCTAGATTCTTGATTGCGGATGGAATGATGGAACTGCCGTTGATTCTGTTCTGCAGAAAACAGATGGACTGCCAGCCAACCGAGGGTTGCTGCTATTGATCAAAGGTAAATGATATGTGGAGAACATACGGTGAAGAGGAATGTCCCGTTGCTGCTGTTGGTTGAAGGAAGACGGCTGAAGGAAAAAGGCTGGTTGAATTTTGTTGTTATTGGTTGAAGGAAATGTTGGAAGAAAACTGTTGTTGGCTTAATGCAAGTTTGAATGCAGGGCTGAAAAGAAGGGATATTTGCTACTGGAAAGAACTGCTTAATGTTTTTATATGCTTTATTGTATAGAATAAAGTTGTTCCAACGTAGATGGAGGGAAGGAAGTTGCATATGGTAGATTGTAAGGAGATGGAACCTGTGGCTGTATGAAAAACTACAGCTATTCTTGAAGATATAATGACGGCAAGATGTTGGACTGATTGGCTGAGGTTGGAGATGTGATAAAACTGTGGCTGCTTGGGATGTTTGCAGTTGAATGTGGTGTTGTGACAGGAAGGAGCGGCTGAAGGAGAATGACCTTATGGTAAGGTGAAAGAGGTGTGGTGGAGAGGGAAAGAACCTTGCTGGCGACTGAAGAAGGGTTGGCGGTGGAAAACAACTTGCAGGTTACTGTGGAGGAATTTTTATTGCCTTAGGTTACCTGACATAGAGATACATCAGGTAGCCTATAATATATCGCCACGTGCTCTTACTTTTTACCGCGCGGCCAGACTACCCAACCCGAAACGAATCCGGGATTACTATGTTCGCGTATTGCTCGGTATTGTTCGGTATTTGCTCGGTATTTGCTAGGTACTACTCGGTATTTGCTCGACATTTTCATCAACAGCTGGGAACCTTGAAGAGAAAGTGATCAAGTCGCTCCTGCATGTTGAGGAATGTCGCGCAGACTCGTCGCCGGGCGGCGACAATATCAAGGCTCTGAGACGCCACTGCGTTGAGCTCTTCACTCACGCCTTCGATTGCACGCCGCTCGGCGGCGATCCTGACAACGGTCGGCGTTCTCACACCCCGAAGTAGCAAAAACCTGCAACGACGTTGTGAGATCGGAGTACCGGTGTCGGCGTTGTGAGATCGGAGTATCGGCGTTGATGTCTCGACGCCACCGGCTTCTCACGCTGCCTGGCGAGACTCGCATCTGAAGCACCGTCCCGAACTCAAGTGACAAAATGCCGCAAATACCGAGCAAATACCGAGCATATTCATTCCGGGTTGGGTCGTCAGGCTGGGCGGTAAAGAGTAAGAGCACGTGGCGATATATTATAGGCTACCTGATGTATCTCTACGTCAGGTAACCTGAGGCAATAAAAATTCACTGTGGAGAGTGTTGGTCAACAGAGTTTGGAGGTAGATGTGTGAGTTTAGTGCGACAGGAGCACCATTTGTTTTGATTTTTGATTCACATCAAGAAGTTGAATGCACCTTTTAAGTAGGTGTGCACTCCTTAAGGAAGAAGAAAGATTAGAGAGCGAGAAACAAGAAGTCATTTATTCGACAATTTTTTCTTATAATAGATGTATTTATAATATTTGGGTAGACCACGTTTATAATATAGGACCAATATACCTAAAATAAACTATCAACAATAATAACAACATCAACATCAAGCCTTTATCCCACTACGTGGGGTCGGCTACATGAATCCTTTTTCTCCATTATATCCTGTTAAGAGTTAAATTTTCATTTAAATCTAATAAAAATGTCTTTTCTAATATTTTCTAACTAAGTCTTTTAGGTCTATCTCTACCTTTCTTAACATAAGTCAAATCTATTTGTGTGACCAAACTATTTAAGGCGACTCTTTCTAATCTTTTCTTCCATTAGAACTTTTCCAACCTTTTCACGTATATGTTCATTTCATATCCTATCTTTACTAGTAAAGAAACTCATCCACCTGAGCATCCTCATCTCTGCAACACTTAACTTAATATTATGGTTCTCTTTTAATGGCCAACATTCTGCCTCATAAAGCATTGTAGGTCTCACTACCATATTATATAATTTTTCTTTAAATTTGAGAGGGATTTTTCTATCATACAATAAGCCCGTTGCATTCCTCCACTTCAACTATCCAACTTGAATTCTACTAATAATATCCCCATCTATTTCATCATCACTCTTAATAATAAACCTAAGATATCTAAAATTTGTACTCTTATTAATAACTTGATCACCTAAAGTCACAATCCCCTACTAGATTTATTATTACTAAAATTATACTCCATATATTCAGTTTTAGATCTACTCAAATGAAAGCCTTTAGACTCTAAGGCTGACCTCCATAATTCAAGTTTACCTTCAACTCCCTCTCTAGTCTTATCAACAAGAAGAATATCATCAGTAAAAAGAATACATCGAGGTGCAACCTCTTGCAAATGTCTAGTGAGAACATCGATGACTAAAGCAAAAAGATACGGGCTTTGATCCCTGATGTAATCCAACATAAATAGAAAAATAGTTGGTCAAACCACCTTCTGTTTGAATACAAGTAACAGCTCCTGCATGCATATCCTTAGTGACTTGTATATAAGCATTATTAACATTTTTCTTTTCTAAAACTCTACATAGCATTTCTCTTAGAACTTTATCATATGCTTTCTCTAAATCAATAAATATCATATGTAGATCCTCCTTATTCTCTCTATTTTTTCCTCATTCTCTCTATTTTTTTCCTCCTTATTCTCTCTATACTTCTCCACCAAACCTCTCAATAAATGTATAGCTTCCATAATAGACCTACCTGGCATGAATCCAAATCGATTTTGAGAAACATTAGTATCACGTTGTGACCTATGCTCTGTAACTCTCTCCCATAGTTTTAAAGTATGACACACTAACTTAATTTCTCTACAATTCGCACAATATTATGCATTAGCTTTATTCTTAAAAATAGAAATCAACGCACTCATTCTCTACTCGTATGACATCTTTTTAGTCTTCAAAATTATATTAAAAAGTTCAGTAAGCCAAGAAATCCCATCTATATATTTAGATGAGAACAACATTATATAAAAACTTCATGATATGAATATTAAGAATCAAATTCTTACTCAAATCTAATAACTAATTTTTTATGATTAAATAATTGTTTAGAATTATAAGAAGTAAATGGCCGTGACCCTCTCAAGGATTGTCCTAGGTCCAATTGAATGATATCCAAGAAGTTTCTAACTTATAGAGCTATGAAAATTATTAAAAGATCTTACAAACATTTGTAATCTTAAACTTCTTAATACTTTTAGCATTGGCAGAAATTAACAGAAAAACATAATTTCTCTACCTCTTTATATAATTCTATGCTATGACAATGAAGTACCCTCTTTTTCTTGTAAATTTGATTGCAGAAGTTTCAGAACTTTGATGGAATGCATAATTTATACGTAGAGCTTTAAAATTGTTAAAAATAAGCAAGGTTTTTCTGTGAAATAACTCAGAGGCGAAAAAACATTACTATAAATCTAGCACTTTCTTATATACATCTGATAATTTACTTTCAGTCAAGTAACAAAATTGATTGTGTAAATAAAACCCAAATAACTAGCTAAAAAAATTGTAGAACTATCTCTGAAAAGAAAATGTTTTAATTGATCATATAAGTTTGCATCCTTCTAATTCAAAGCTGCCCAACTCACCTTGAAAAAAACATTTGAAGAGATTACCTCGGCTGGCAGCTGATTTTCGCTCACCATATCCAATACTACCGTGATTACGCTGCCTTTTCCATATCAAAACTGGATGCTTAGGTGGATGAGTGGTTTGACCCTTAGAGATAGGATACGAAATGAGCATATACGTGAAAAGGTTGGAGTAGCTCCAATGGAAGATAAGATTAGAGAGAGTCAGTCTCCTTAGATGGTTTGGTCACATTAAACGGAGGCCTTCCGATGACCCGGCTAGAAAAGTTGAGGTATTAGATTTGGCTTATGTTAAGAAACGTAGAGGTAGACCTAAAAAGACTTGGTTAGAAAATATTAGAAATGATCTTTCTTTATTAGATTTAGATGAGAATTTGACTTTTAACCTGACACAATGGCGAAAAAGGATTCATGTAGCCGACGCCACGTAGTGGGACAAAGGTTTGATGTTGTTGTTGTTGTTGTAGATTAATTAGAACAACTATGAAGTACCTTAAGGTGCCTCCTCTAAGCAAACATTGTGTTTTATCCAATTTATATCTTTGCTTTTATCCTGGAAAAGAAGCCTAATATAATCCTCGTTCACTATCGAATTGTATGTATTAGGGGTAAACGTTTGCTTAGAACAACACAACTCATGAAATTATACAAAGTGCATATATTGGTAGATGGATCTTCTTTCACATATATTATTTCATGTGAATGCAAGTGTTCTAAGCTATTTATCCCCTTTTTTGTGATCTTCTATGAAAGTTCAATATAATTTCATGTTTTTGATTACTTCTATGAACAAAGTTCAATATAATTTCATGTTTAAAATCAAGTGCAACTTCTAAAGCATAGAAAAATAGAGATAGCTAGCCCTTGCAGCTTCCTCGTCTCCTCATTTGGTCAGTTGGATAACAAAGCATTCATCAAAATGACTATTGGCAGTGGACTAAAGTCTTGTAGAGTCGTTAATGTAGTCAACTTTGCATAACAATCAATTGATATGAAAACTAGGATGTTCATACAACAATTTACAAAAAAAGGAAAAAGAAAATAAAGATGTAATTAGATATTACTTTGTAACCAATGAAGATGTGATTTGCTCTCACAGTTCTATCATCTCCTCAGCACATGATTTGTTACATCTCCTTCTTTATCTAATGATGATTTGCTAATTCGATACCCATATGCTCCTAGAGGTATATATGATTGATCCCTATCGCAAACATTAAATTATGGATCATTTCGAGAAGACGCTGTATGTAGGTATGTAGTGTCATTGTAACCACCAATATTTTCACTTGCTTCTTGAAAGGATATGTAGGTATATCACACAATATAACCTACTTATTTTTTCAAATATCGAATGATCTCTCAATCATACCTCGTAGTAAAGAGTGACACTTGTTAAATGTTTTTTTCCCCACGTATGGATTGAATTCCTCATTGAAAATCAAGAATATGATACTTTCTATCAAAAATAGCTTCAAAAACTCTCTTTGTATCAAGTGCCCAACATCCACTAGATAATATTCACCTGTTTGTAATTACACATTATTTAGTTAATAAGCAAGTAAAGTGGTTGATTACAATAAAAAATACATAGTTGGTGGTGGCATACAAAAATGATATTCTTGATTACGTATAACAAATTTAAAAATATGGTTATCATGTGCACTATCCTCCCATCTTTCCATGATAAAAGTAAAACACACGTTGAAGTCACAAATTGCCATAACATTTTGTATCGTTGAACCACATCATCTTATATAAGCACATTTTCAGTATTCAAAATACGAGCATACATATGTGTTCCATCGATAGGCTCATATATAGTCCTGATTGAGAAGCAATGATTAAATATTAGGTAAATTTTTACAAATCATATAAAATTTACTTTGAAATTTGGCATATATCGATTATTATACAAAATATTCTTTGGGATATCATCAAAACTCAGATCGATAGACTTGATAATAAAACTTGATAATTATGCTAAAGCCTTCAATCCAATACAGAAATATTTGCTGATAGTCTCAATTGAGTATCGAAATCGCTCACATGTTGACCTTATTGATTCATTATACGATAAAATATATAAGGTGATTGCAAGTTCTTCTCTAGTTGTTGTCTTTGATGATTCATGTAGACCGTGAACGCTTTTAAAAAGTCACACAATAGATCTACAAGTGAGGCATGCTAAATATATTACGAAATTTTGTTGGATGACCTTTTTGTAGCTCTTCAATTCATTTGTCTCCTCTATACGACAATCTCATGCATGGTGTCTTGCAAATGTATGTTTCATAATACTCATTTATAAGACATAAAGCCGCAAGTATAATATTTTTGAGTTTTGCAATATTGGGTGACTCATGTATAGGGATTACATTCCATTTATGAATATTGGTAGCAGTAAGCATTAATAGTTTATTTGTATAAGTACGACTTATGAAAACAAAAATGAACATATATAAAAATTATTCATTTACTGTTATTTATATAACCAAAGTAGCACAAATCAATAAGCACAGAAGTTTCTGAGCTTGGAAATTACTCAAGTTCATATAGTTGAGCTTAAAATCATGCTCAAACTTATAAAAATAGATGGCTCAAATTTGAGTAAGCTCATTTACACTCTTGCAATATATGCCAAGTAGCCAACTTAAATATTGAATATAAGTTGAAAGGATGTATTATTGAATAAAAATACTTGAATGTTAATTCTGTAAATATGCAATATTTAAACATTGAACTCTTCAGAATATTACATCAATACAGATAAAAAGAGGGCTTCTACTCTCTCAGAGACGATACAAACCGTTAACGATAATAATTGGTAAGATAACCAATATAAATACTATTTAGCAACAGCAAATATCAACCTCTATAAGCTATTTAATTAACTTTAACCGTATAAATTAAAGAATCTGCCACAAACTGCTGAACTGGAAGAAACAATTGTCTTGGAAGTTCTACTTAGAACCCAAATTTCATTTCTTTTTGAATCTTAATTAGTAGTCATGAGAGCTTCAAGTAATGTGTTTCATGATGAAATCATAGCCCATACCATCCTGCCAATAAGCGATATAACAAAAGTGAAATGGAATGAAATTACTGGTAAGATAAAGGAAGCAAACTCTGGATTTGATTTGGGCTATAACGCATCTAAATGAATTTTCACCACAAAAAAGATCAAAAATCTCGTTGATATTAGATTGCGAAAATATATTGAAATGTCTAGAGTGTAAAAGTAAGAAAATAGAAGTTCAAAGCATAAACTTAATAAAGAATTTTATATAAATTCACCTATTCCACTTAACTTATTGTTGTGAATTACATTAGTAATTTCTTTGAATCAAAGATTAAGCCCAACGACAAAATCTACCTAATGCATTTTATTCTTTGGGAAAGAAATAAGCTCCACAACTTGATAGAGAGTAGATGATGAAAATAAAATAAAGGGATCCGAGGTGAATTAGTAAAAATTTATAGTTCAAGCCAGTAAAAAAAATAGCAACATTCAAACAGGCAGTTCACATAACTAAGGTGAAAATTTTAGGAAATATAATATCCATGGTACAAATAGAAATAAGTTTAAGACTCAATTGATGAATATTATAGTAATAATATGCTTGATGAAAAAAAAAATTAATATAACAACAAAACCCAACATATCATATGTTCAAACTACAACATTAATTTATACTTATAGGAAGACACTACAAATTGATTGACTGTAACAATCTATCAAACTACGATGTTATTATATCATGATTTTCATAGCTGTAATGAAGATAATAAACTCTTCGATCCTGGCAAATTGATATAAAAATTTTTCGGTTAGTTGGATCCTCAATAAGCTTTATAGAGAAGAAATAAAGTGGCATGTTTTCAAATGCTTCTGTTGCTTGTTCAAGAACTTTAATGATAGCAGAAAGCAATAGTGTCTCAATTATTGAATGTGATGCATTAGTTCTTGAGGTGATGTTTGTGCATGAATTTTCAAGTTGGGTAATTCGACTTCGTAGAAATGTGGATCCAAAGATATTTTTTCGTATAGCACTTGAAGTTATAGAAGAAGGTCATTTCAACTAGCTACAATCACTAATACTAATGAAATTTATGAAAGGTCTTCAAAATAGTCACTAGCAATATGAACGTGTTTAGAATCTCTAAGAACATTTTTATGGTCAAGCCCTTGGTTGGGAATCCAAGCATAATCTCCAGTAGTAATAACGTCATGAACATCAAATCAAGCTTATGTTCAAGTTCAGGATCAATGCCATAATGTCTAAATTTTTTAGCATTTGACACAACCTTAAAAGAAAAAATCAATTTATAGAACTGAAATGTATAATATGAATATTGAAAGAGACAAATAGATTAACATGTATGCAATTAATATTCACTTCTAATTTTTCATTCCACAATACATCAAGTACATCAACCGTTTTTCTTCTAAGATCCCATCCCAATCTAGTTGACCCACGCTTCAGTTCCTTAAATAATTTTCAATATTTCTTTAATTGGTCCCATTTATTTTTTAGGTGCACTTTATCATATTCTATTCTAGTTTTCTCATAAAATTTCTTCATTAAATTCATCTAGGTCTTTTTATCGAAGTGTATTATTGGTCAATTGCCAAGTTCAATCTCTTTTAAATATAAATCACAAAATATCATCTTTTCATCTTTCTCTCATGTTATAAATGCTCCACCATCGTTTGGCTTACCCATTTAATATTTAAATGCTATATTATAAATAAATGGTAAGGGTTGTGAATTTTTTTTGTAATGCTACAGCTGAAAATACAAGATAATTATTTACAATAGTATATAGAATCTGCAATATATCTATATGAATTTCAAGGCTATTTTAGTAAAATAGCAGCTGCTTCAACAACAAAAATAAAAAACAACCTGAATCAAAAGACAATGCTTAAATCTTCTTGAATATAAAACTTGATCATCTTGTTGTATATGTGAAAGAATATTATTATTTATGAAAAATAATATTGGTTCTGATTTTGTTTTTATGAGAAATTGTTCTTGTAAATTTTCTGAATGATCCTCATCCTATGAGAAATTAATGTTAAGCTTGGCTATGATAAATTATTGTTAAGCTTGGTTCTGATTTTCCTTTTTTGGTGATATTAATTAGTCAGTGAAATTAACCACAATCACAAATTTAGCAAAAAGCAATTGTTGTTTTGAATTGCAGAACTAAACAAAAGTGTTAATAAGTTGAGATGGCAGTTGTTTTTATGATGAAATATCACTTAGCAGTTGTTGTTTCCATGAGAAATTGAATACACTGTAGAACAAAACAAAAGTGTTAATAAAAGATAGACAAAACTAATGTGAGATAGCAACTTCAGATTTTTGGAAGTTAAAAATAGGGAAAAGTTGAGATAGCAGCTTTTGATTCATCTTGCTCTTTAGGGGAAATTTGGGGAAAGATGAGTTAAGAGAAAATTGATTTTCATAAAGAAATTTTGGAGTAAAATTATAAATATGAAGGAAGAAATTTACTGAAATAAATAATGGAGTAATCGCAGATGAGCGAAAGTCACGATCGTAGATGAGCGAAAGTCACGATCCTAGATGAGCGAAAGTCTGGATGGTACATTGGATTAATAAGTTGCTGAGCTTACGAGCAACCTCCAAGCAAACTCCAATAAACCTTCATGTGAGTCGAGCAGATGGTGCAGTTTGGTGGAGACGAGGATGAGGATGGGATTGCGATGAGGAGCGACCCTTGAGATAATCGGCTGTGCGGATGACTAACGTGATCAAAATTGCATGAGGGGAGCTACGTTAGTGGAGATGAGGGTGTGAGTATCGCTGAAATGATCGAGCACTCTCACACGAAGTGGGTCATTTATGTCATTTTTGTCCTTCGAAACCACGAAAAGCAACGAAACGCAAGAGGTAGTGATAGGCCGCGAGAAGCAACAATGGGCCGCATAATGTTTCCTATCCCGCTTATGTCACAACGCCCTAAACGACCATTTAACAGTTTCTATAAAGCAAAATAGTTGTGATGTTATCCCAATTGGACCCTTAATATCATTAGCTATTTTTATTTTCACATAACATTAGCTTCCTCATGCACACATAAAATCTTAAGATCTAGAATTCAACTTTTAAAAATATTTTTGTTAATATTTTTTAAGTGCCCACATCTAATCTTGGAACAACGTTTTATTTTATTTTTTTATTTTTTGCACATTCATCTTAAAGTCCAAAATTAATAAGCGATGTTGGGTACATAAACTTTCACTTGGAATAACTTTACAATTTTTGCAATTGATCTATTTTTCTTATAAGAAAATAATCAATCTGAGTTTTATTATATCAATTCTTATAAGTGATGATATACTCTTTTCTTTTCTTAAATAAGATATTAGCAATTACAAAATCATAAGCTAAAGAAAAATTTAATTTGGTTTTACTTCATTAATTGTTCTAAACCCAAAGCCACTATAAATGCTTTTAAATTCATCTTCCTCTCTTCCTATTGTACATTTAAATATCCTCCAATAAAAATTCTTTCTTCGAGCGATATCTTTTGTATTAATTTTTCTAATTCATTACAAAATTTTAATTTTAAACATATATCTAAATTTGTTTGAGAAGCATAATCACTTATAATATTAATAATCTTAGTATCAACAACAATGTTTAAAACTATAATGTTATATCTAATTCTATTAATTTTTACAACATTATCCTTTAAACTCTTGTCTATAATCACATACACCATTTCTAGTAGGACTCCTACCAGAATATCATAGTTCAAAATTTAAATTATCAATATCCTTAGTCTTCTCTCCTATCCATTTAGTTTCTCAAATGCATAGAATATTTATTTTCTTATAAATCATAATATCCATTCATTCCATTATTTGCTTGTAAGGGAACTTATATTCCAAGTTCCCATCTTAATTTTAGTTTCATGGGCTAACTTCTTTGCCCACATTCATCTATGATGTGAGAACCCCTGCCTATTTACCATTGCACATGGGCGTCAGTGAAGCGGCCCTTGCATACTTGTTGATGTATTCAGGCCATACATCGCATCGCTTCTAGGGAACTCCCTAGCATTAATACAATGAATTAAAGGATTCATGTCATGATTATTTGACAAGTTTTCACACTTGCTGTCGACTTCCTGATGCAACCCTTCACGTTTCTCGTATAGGATTTGGGAGCTGGCAATGATAGTGTTTATTATGTGTGAATCAATCCTCATTTTTTTTATTTTACCCCATAGCAATGTATTTCTTATTTTCTTCCATTTGCCATCTTTTGTTGGTCCCTAAACTGTTATACGGTGGGCAATGGCATTTAAAAGGGTTGCAGATTTCAAGTGCAGTCAGTTATTCAGTTTATTGAATCAAATATTCGGTTTAGAAGAATTGTAGCTAGCCTAAATTTCAAATAATTCTTGTAAATAGCTGTGCCATTTCTCTCGCACTTGGTGTCTTTCATATACATTTTTATTCCAAGAACGTTGAAAGATTTTGCATGTTCTGTTTCTTTCCAAAATGGCATCATGTACGACTAGTACATAGTATATTAGTATCATTATTTTTTTTTTTTGATTTCTTCCTTAAATACCTGAGGAGGCTTCTAATATTTTATGAGCACCACCACCGAATTTTTGAAATCTTGGCTTATGTTGTGTGGTGGATTTCACTTATGCAGTTCTTCAAAAAGCAAAAATGCCAACAAGATCTTCTCTAGTGTGGACGTTGAGTGGGGACAAATTGTCCCAAAAATGCATTGCAGCGTTTGGTTGTCGGAGGGTTTTCCCATACATATTTCCATGGAAGAGAGCAGTAAACTGGAAAAGCCTTATGATACCTAACAGCATTCCTATTTCAAGTAGATCGTCAGTTTCATTGATCAGGTGGTCTACATCTTTTAAAAAGAAGCTTTTCCTTGTGTTTATTTTTCTTTTCCGTAAATGAACAGCTTTTCCAACCTTTTATTTGCTTTGTTGTATTATTAATGTCTCTCTCTTCATTCATTCAGCCGGAAATTGCAGTGTCTGAGGAAAAGGAATACAATCTATGAAGTATCAACTAATGGATTCTCTCTTCGAAAAGCTGGAGTAGTAAGCATTGGTGGATCTAGTCTGAAATGGTCAAAATCCATAGAAAAACATTCAAAGAAGGCTAGTGAGGTACATTTTTTTGTGTTGATACATTCTTTTCCTTGTACTTCTCGTTTTTGGGTTTTAAATGGTGTTCCTTTAGTTTTGGACCTTTGCTTCATGAAACTCTTGAACTCCTGCATTAGTTTCAGATTGATGATTATTTCTTGGAGAAATTAACTAGTAAAGACGTGCATATGTTTTCAAATTAATGGATGAGTTTTGTAAGCAGGGGACACGTCTGTTTTTTGGAACCAAAAGAGCTGATGATTATATTATTTGAGAAGCAAGGATTAGTTTTGTTTTTCTATTTTACGTTTGCATGAGCCGTGCAATGCCTTAGAACTTGTACTTTTTGAATTCAAATTTTGCAGATTTTTTTTGAGAAATAAGATGGTTATTTGATAGGGCTTATTCGGAATTTGTTCTTGCTCTGCATATTATTTTGATTCATTTTGTGTACACAGACATCAATAGGCTAAATCTTTATTTGTTTGCACTCTGCTGTGAAATCATGTATGTGTTAGGCCCGGTCCAATAGACCAGTCCTTACCTACTCTAGGTGGCCCCACATGGGGCGGAAAGAGGGCAAGGGGGGCGGAAGCCTATTGGGCCTAAGCTTGGGTTTAATTCAGGTTTGGGAGGGAAATTTTGAATGGAAGGGGGAAAATTTTGAATTGAATGGTTGTTTAGGGATTTTGTATGGGGCTTTGGAGTTAATTAGGGGGAAAGGGGGATTTAGGGTTTTATGTTGAATTTGGGCTGATTTTTTGAATCTTCTTTGAGGCTTGGGCTCTAGTCTTCTTGGCTAGAGATTTTGAAGAGATCTCTTCCTCTAGAATTGAAGAATCTTTTTTGGTGTTGTCTTCTTTCATCTACTAGTGGAATAAAAGTGGTTGGTTTGATTTTCTTCAGATTCCTACTCAATTTCTTTTTTGTTTTTCACTGTTTGGGGCTGTTTAACTGCTATAAACAGCAGTTTTGTTGCTGTTGGTTAACCAATTTGGGATAGGGTTACTTGCGAACATGATCCAAGGGTGAGAAAACTGAAGATGTCCGTCTTTGAGGGTGAGGACGACCATGGCTGGATCTACAAAGTGGAACGATACTTCGTCATCAATGGGTTGACGGAGGAGGAGAAGCTGTCAGCGGTAGGATTGTGTTTGGAAGGAAATGAACTTGCATGGTATTATGGCGTGAAAGGAGGGAGCCCATCCGAAATTGGAGGGAGTTCAAAGAATATTTACTAGAACGTTTCCGAACCGAGAGGGGACTGCAGCCGATTACCGTGACAGATTTGAGTATTTGGCTAGCATATTTGATCATATATCAGAGACATCACTAGAGGGATACTTTATGAAAGGGCTCAAATTGGAGATACTAGCAGCAATCAGAGTCTTGTAGCCAAGGAACCTGGGGAAGGCCATAAAGTTGGTACAACTGGTGGAAGAACTGAGGAAGCTGGAGAGAGTGGCTAGGGGAAGCAAATCATGAGGATCATATAGGATGACCACCACTTTTTTACCTCCCAAGGGAGCAACGCCATGGAGCATGAGGAGGTGCCTAAGGAGAGAGCCGGAGGAGGGGAAAATTTCAAGAGGCTGACTGAGAAGGAGATACAGGAGAAGAGAGCGAAGGAGTGAGTTGTGTTTTAGGTGTGATGAGAAGTACATATCGGGACATAGGTGCAAGGACTGAATTCTTCAGGTTCTCATCATCTGTAATGACGAGGAAGCTGAAGAGGGAGGTGAAAGCTGGCTAGAATTGGAGGAAGAGAAAAAGTTGCATCTGGATGTGGCCGAAGTATCCTTGAACTCTGTAGTAGGATTCACTCCTAGTCACACTATGAAATTGTAGGGAGAGATAGCAGATAAAGAGGTAGTGGTAGTGATAGATAGTGGGACAACCCACAATTTCATTTCCACCCAGATTGTTGATCTGCTTGGGATGAAATTAGGGGATACAGGAGGCTATGGGGTGATGATGGGCAAAGAAAAGATAGAGATGGGTAGAGGAGTTTATAAGGGACTGCTATTGATAATTCAGTGGATAAAGGTGAGGGAGGACTTTCTTCCCTTGAAACTGGGAAGCATTGATGTCATCGTGGGGATGAAATGACTATAGTCCTTGGGAGATACCAAGGTGAATTGGGGGACATTGAGCATGGAGCTATTGGAGAAGGGAAAGAAGGTGGTTTATTCAGGGTGATGCGGGGCTAACTAAGATTGAGGTATCCCTCAAGTCTTTGATCATAACCATAGAGGAAGTGGGAGGAGGATACGTGGAGTTGCATCGCCTGGAGGAGATCAGATTGGAGGAAGAGGGAAACATTCCCTCTTTAGCATAGCTGTTCATACAACAATTTAGTGAGGTTTTCCAACATCCTCAAGGTCAACCGCCACCAAGGGAGTTAGAGCATGACATTAATTTGAAGGAAGGAGAGACACTTATTAGTGTTTGACCCTACAGTTACCCTCATATACAGAAAGATGAGATTGAAATGTTGATCCGGGAAATGCTGGAGGCAGGGATTATCAAACTGAGTGTGAGTCCTTTCTCTAGTCCCGTCCTCTTTGTCAAAAAGAAGGATGAGAGTTGGCAATTCCTTGTGGACTACATAGCATTGAATAAGTGGACAGTGCCAGATAAATTCCCTATTCCGGTGATTGATGAGCTCTTGGATGAGTTATATGGAGCGGTGATGTTTTCCAAGTTAGACGTGAAATCCGGGTACCATCAGATCTGATGCATGCAAAAATAAGCAAAAAATTAGGCCAACCATAATTTTTTGCTAGAAAAGACATTTCCTTACTAGGATAAAAAAATTACATAAAGACACTTTTGAAATAACAAAAACAACAACTTTATATTATATAAAATGACCCTACAACAAAAGACACTTACAAACGACTCAAACAAAACACCTAAAGTTGCATTCATCCATTGAGAGAAGAAAAATAAAAGTGGGGTGGATTCTTGCGGATAAAAGAAGAGGTTAGGAGCCAAGACGAAACATAGGAGAAGCTCGCAAGCATTCCCAAGAAGAAAAGAAGAGAGAAATGGAACTAGCTCGCAAGTTTTCCAACAAAAACCCTCAGGTTTTCTATTCCAAAAATCACATTATAACACACTTCTTTTATGTTTCAAAACATCTCCTATTTATAAGAAAAGAAATAAGCTAAACAACCACTATATTAAGGAATATGGAAGACCAAAAGACACCAAATAGAAGACCAAAATACAACAAATCTCCTGCAGCAAAAATTGCACAGAATACAGGGAACCATTTCACAAAAATCCCCACCCAGCAGTTCACGGGAAACCAGCCAGCACAGGAGACAAAGGGGCAAAGCACGAGAAACCAGCCAGGGGCCACGGGAACAGCAAAAGCCAAGAGGAAACCGAGGGGGTAAGGAGGAAACCGAGAAGGCAGTATGGGGAAGGGGAAAAGCCAAACTTTTCCACACATAATGAGCTGAAATTAGTAGAGAAACCTTTTTGAATTAATGAGCTAAAGTCACAACTTAAGCATTTATGAGCTAGAACCAAGTAGATCCAAAAAATTAGCTCCAAATCAAAGCAAACAAGGCCCAAACCGAGAGCACCAACAGCCCAAGGGTAAAACAAATTCTCATATTATTTTGAACCCCCCCCCCCCCCCCCCCCTTGCATGCATCAGATACTCCCCTACTTGAAAAACTCATCTTTTGATGAGTTATTTTTTGATTTGATCCGAGGAGACGGTGGAAGTGCATCGAACTCTTGAATCTTTGCTGCATACTTCTTCAGGATTTCATCTCGCTCGTACTTGAATTGGGCTTGTAGAAATTTCTTCATTTTCTCGAATTTCTCATCACATAAGTTCATCCATCTCTGTATCTTGTAAAACTCATTTTGTAGTGGATCCGTTGAATCACCTTCTGTTGGAATCCACCTGTCCATTGGTTTTGAGACTTCAAGATTTTCTGGATTGCATTCTTCGATCTCTGGATCATCTTCAGTTTATTTTTTCATTTTTTTTATGAACACAAGAAGACAAACACGAAATAAACTACTTAGGACAAGACTCACACACAACTATCATGACACACCAAGACTCACTCGCAAACCGAGATAAGAACTTGCTCTGATACCAATTTGATGCAATGCAAGCAAATGTAACTCTTGCTAGATAAAAGAAATTGCATAAAGACACTTTTGAAATAACAAAAATAAAAACTTTATATCATAGAAAACAACCATACAACAAAAGACACTTACAAACGACTCAAACAGAACACCTAAAGTTGCATTCATCCATTGAGAGAAGAAAGATACAAGTGGGGTGGATTCTTGCGGATAGAGGAAGAGGTTAGGAGCCAAGACGAAACATATGAGAAGCTCGCAAGCATTCCCAAGAAGAAGAGAAGAGAGAAATGGAACAAGATCGCAAGCTTTTCCAACAAAAACCCTCATATTTTCTATTCCAAAAATCACATTATAACACACTTCTTTTATGCTTCAAAACATCTCCTATTTATAAGAAAAGAAAGAAGCTTAACAACCACTGTATTAGGGAATATGGAAGACCAAAAGACACCAAATAGAATGCCAAAAGAAAGCAAATCTGCTGCAGCAAAATTTGCACAGAAAACAGAGAACCATGTCACAGAAATTTCCCACCCAGCAGCTCACGGGAAACCAGCTAGCACAGGAAACAAAGGGGCAAAGCACGGGAAACCAGCTAGCACAGGAAACAAAGGGGCAAAGCATGGGAAACCAGCCAGGGGCCACAGGAACAACAAAAGCCAAGAGGAAACCGAGGGGGCATGGAGGAAACCGAGAAGGCAGTATGGGGAAGGGGAAAAGCCAAACTTCTCCACACATAATGAGCTGAAATTAGTAGAGAAACCTTTTTGAATTAATGAGCTAAAGTCACAACTTAAGCATTTATGAGCTAGAACCAAGTAGATCCAAAAAATTAGCTCCAAATCAAAGCAAACCAGGCCCAAACCGAGAGCACCAGCAGCCCAAGGGTAAAACAAATTCTCATATTGTTTTGACCCCCCCTTTGCATGCATTAGATACTCCCCTACTTGAAAAACTCATCTTTTGATGAGTTGTTTTTTGATTTGATCCGAGGAGACGGTGGAAGTGCATCGAACTCTTGAATCTTTGCCGCATACTTCTTCAGGATTTCATCTCGCTCGTACTTGAATTGGGCTTGTAGAAATTTCTTCCTTTTCTCGAATTTCTCATCACATAAGTTCATCCATCTCTGTATCTTGTAAAGCTCATTTTGTAGTGGATCCGTTGAATCACCTTATGTTGGAATCCACCTGTCCATTGGTTTTGAGACTTTAAGATTTTCTGGATTGCATTCTTCGATCTCTGGATCATCTTCATTTTGTTTTTTCATTTTTTTTATGAACACAAGAAGACAAACACGAAATAAACTACTAAGGAAGACATAAAACAAGACTCACACACAACTATCATGACACACCAAGACTCACTCGCAAACCGAGATAAGAATTTGCTCTGATACCAATTTGATGCAAGCAAAAATTTGGAAAGGGCCCCAAATTTTTGCAAGCAAATGTAACTCTTGCTAGATAAAAGAAATTACATAAAGACACTTTTGAAATAACAAAAACAACAACTTTATATCATAGAAAACGACCATACAACAAAAGACACTTACAAACGACTCAAACAGAACACCTAAAGTTGCATTCATCCATTGAGAGAAGAAAGATACAAGTGGGGTGGATTCTTGCGGGTAGAGGAAGAGGTTAGGAGCCAAGACGAAACATAGGAGAAGCTCGCAAGCATTCCCAAGAAGAAGAGAAGAGAGAAATGGAACAAGATTGCAAGCTTTTCCAACAAAAACCCTCAGGTTTTCTATTCCAAAAATCACATTATAACACACTTCTTTTATGCTTCAAAACATCTCCTATTTATAAGAAAAGAAAGAAGCTAAACAACCACTATATTAGAGAATTTGGAAGACCAAAAGACACCAAATAGAAGGCCAAAAGATAGCAAATCTGCTGCAACAAAAATTGCACAGAAAATAGAGAACCATTTCACGGAAATCCCCACCCAGCAGCTCACGGGAAACCAGCCAGCACAATAAACAAAGTGGCAAAGCACGGGAAACCTGCCAGCACAGGAAACAAAGGGGCAAAGCATGGGAAACCAGCCAAGGGCCACGGGAATAGCAAAAGCCAAGAGGAAAACAAGAGGGCAAGGAGGAAATCGAGAAGGCAGCATGGGGAAGGGGAAAAGCCAAACTTTTCCACACATAATGAGCTGAAATTAGTAAAGAAACATTTTTGAATTAATGAGCTAAAGTCACAACTTAAGCATTTATGAGCTAGAACCAAGTAGATCTAAAAAAATTAGCTCCAAATCAAAGCAAACAAGGCCCAAACCGAGAGCACCAGCAGCACAAGGGTCAAAACAAATTCTCATATTGTTTTGACCCCCCCCCTTTGCATGCATCAAGATCAGAATGAGGGAGACATACATTCCGAAGACGACATTCTGGACACATGAAGGGCATTATGAGCTTTTGGTAATGACATTTGGCCTCACTAATGCCCCTGTTACTTTTCAGTCTTTGATGAACATGATATTCAAGTAGTACCTTAGAAAGTTTGTCATGGTATTCTTTGATGACATTCTGGTGTACAACAAGATAGTGGAGCATCTTGGACACATGAAGGTGGTTTTGGGAATACTTCAGGAGTATCAGTTGAGAGCCAATCTGAAGAAATGCAGCTTTGCCCAGTCAAGTGTGAAGTATTTGGGACATGTGGTATCCCAAGGAGTGGTGGCCGACCAAATTAAAAGTGAGGCAATGTAGAAATGGTCTCTTCCTAGGAACATAAGGGAGTTGAGGGATTTCTTATGATTGACTGGTTACTACAGGAGGTTTGTGAAGGGGTACATTACCATTGCTTGGCCTTTGACCGAGCTGCTGAAGGACAACTTTTCATGGGAAGTGACAACGACTCAGGCTTTTGAGAGATTAAACAAAGCCATGACTACTGTTCCAGTTCTTGCTCTATCGGACTTTAGCCAGGTCTTTGTAGTAGAGAAAGATGCATCAGGATATGGGTTGGGGGCAATGTTGATGCAGAACCACAGACCTATAGCATACTTCAGTCAAGTGCTATCCACAAGGGCGAGATTGAAGTCGGTTTATGAGAGGGAGTTAATAGACATTGTCTTGGCTATTCAGAAGTGGCGCCCTTATCTTTTGGGTAGACATTTCATCGTCCGAACGAATCAGAGGAGCTTGAAGTACCTGTTGGAGCAATGGATGATGACCGAGGAGCATCAGAGATGGTTGTCTAAAATATTAGGCTATGATTTTTAGCTCTAGTACGAGCCAGGGTTGGAGAATAAAGCGGCCGATGCCTTATCCCGGTGTGTTAGGGAGCTCCAAGTGTTGATTGAGTCTATACCTTTGATTGACTGGGGGCCATCAAGAAAGAAAACATATTGAATGAAGAGTTGCAAAAGATCAGGGAGGATCTGACAAATGACAAGAGTAGCCACTCTGGTTACTATATGGAGGGGGAGAGGTTGTTGTATCAAGGGAGGTTTGCCACGAACCTCCATACGCATTCCCCACTTGTGTCGTGTTACATGAGTTCCACGGCAGTGCAGTTGGTGGTCACTCGGGAGTGCAGAAAACCTATAGAAAGCTAGCATCTGAGCTTTACTGGATGGGGATGTATAAAAATGTTGAGGAGATGGTGGCAAGATGTGAAGTGTGCTAGAGAAATAAATACATGGTCATGACTCCAGGAGGATTACTACTACCCTTGGCACTTTCAAACCGAGTCTGAGAGGAAGTGTCCATGGATTTCATTGATAGCCTACCACGATCAGAAGGATTCACTGTTATCATGGTGGTGATTGACAGACTTAGTAAGTATGCACATTTCATCCTCTTACGACATCCCTACACTGTGGTGTCAGTAGCAGCATCATTTATTAGGGAGGTGGTTAGATTACATGGGATCCCTGAATCCATTGTGACTAATCGTGACAAAGTGTTCCTCAGCCAATTTTGGAGGGAGCTGTTCAGGTTGCAGGGCACTACTCTTAAAAGGAGCACCGCCTACCATCCCTAGACAGACGGGCAAACATAGGTGGTAAACCGAAGTTTGGAGACCTATTTGAGGTGTTTTGCTTCTAAAACATCGCGGATGTGGACGAAGTTGTTACCATGGGCTGAGTATTGGTACAATACATCATACCATTCTGCTTCTCAAATTTCTCCTTTCAAAGTGATGTATGGAAGGGATCCCCCATACCTAGTGCACTATGGGAGGGGAAGCACACTAGTTTCTTCAGTTGAGCAGTACTTGGAGGAAAGGGACAAGGTGCTGGAAGAGTTGAAGAAATATCTGCTGAGGGCACAAGAAATCATGAAAAAGCAGGCGGACTCATTGTGGGTCTCCGAAAGGATTCTGCTCATTTGATTCAAATGCAAATGGTACGATCACACTATCCCGTAGGACAAAATGGTCGTAGACTTTTACACCCGACACAAGCAGGCCGATGGAAGAGTAGATCGAGTTATACATACGATTAGCCATTGAGGATAGCGGCTTTCACCTACACACCTCGATGAATAATAATATATATAACCCAAAAGTCACGAGATTTCCCCCATTCGATACATCAGCTCGAATGGGGTTTATTTGATTGTGGGGATCGATTTCCTACGGGCGCAAGCCCCTGTAGTTAATTACATCTTAGACCTCGGTCTAAGAAGACTCTCAATTAGGGATGTTAGATTATCTTCTCAATTGGGTTTAGTGCAAATGAATTTCTAGGTTCTCCTAATCGAAGGGAAAGAGGTTCAAATTGGTTCAATCAGTCACACGGGTCACATGCAAAGCGTCACAACACAGTATAAAAAAGAAAAGCAAAACATCAACCTAACCTAAAGCTAATAGTCGTGTCCTAACAAGCCAGTCTAAGTGTGTGTAGGCTGTGTGATTTTGGGTAGGTCATATATAGGATAGTTTAGTTAAAATTATTTGCATTCTTGTTTACTAAAAGGGGAAAGGAGGTTTTAGTTGAAGTTCACATCTTAGTATTTTAAGATTAATTTTAGAATTTTATTTTTAGTATTTGATTAATTATCACATTTGTTTCACACCGAGGTTGTGAGGTTTATTTCACCCTCCTTGGGGCTAACTTAATAGCCTCGTAGGCCTGGGTTACCCAGTGATAATCAACTTTGTTAAATTATTTTAATTTGTTATAAATTAGAAAAGGAAGATACATTAGGTGTTGTATTAAAAGGAGATTCGTTGATTGATTTTAAAGATTATTCTAAGGTTTGATATTTAGAAAGTATCTTATCCTAACGAATTTTAGTATTAGATTTGAATTTCCTGATTAAGTCTACTTCTTTTAAACTTTAGGTGAGTTAGAAGTTAATTATTAGATTAGTTAGATTTGATTCAGGTTTATGTTTTAAGTTTATAATTTAATAATTATAAATGTTAATCATAATTTGATTAAGAGTTAAGTGTTTTAACATATTTTAAGAATTAGATTAAGGTTGGTTAGTTGATTATTAGTGGATTAAGAAAAAGAAACTAAATCTAGGAAAGCGTGTCACTAAGTTTTTTGTTTTAATGTTTCTATCCTATAGGGAGCATGCACCCTAAGTCTATGTTTTCTAAGACTCGGTCCTTAATTTTTGTCCTTAGATGTCACTAAAGTTGTAGGACTAAAAGCAGTGTTATTTTCTAACCCTTAAGACTTCTATACGTTGTCAAAAGGTTTTGGGGATCTAATAAAGTAAAAGCATCCTAATTATAAATGAAGTTTCTACAAGGTCCTAAGGGTGGGAGGCGTGTAATCATCTAGGTCCCTAAAGGTTTTCTAAGTTTTTTAAGAAAACTTACAGCACCGGGGGCTATGACCCGGTGGTTCCGCTCGTAGCACCCCTACCGGAATGGATAGGGGCGACTGATGCTCGGATCCGGTTGTCCTTGCTCCCTCTCCAAATGCTCCAATGCTCCTTGTCCATTGCTTTCCAAAGCTCACCTCGCAAGACACAAAAGAGAGGTTGATCAAAGCATGTTCTATATAATAATGACAAAAGGAAATGAAAAATGCAATAAAAAATAGAACGTACCTTTTTGTACATCGGTTGAGCCATTTGTGCTTTGGGTTCTTCTCATTTTGCGAGTGTTTAGTATCAAAACATATATGCAATTCGTCGCATAAAACCCTTTAAAACAAATATAAAGCCACAAATAAATTATTTCAACAAAAGCAAATTAAGACCTCTTCCAATCAAAAGCAAATTCTCAAATTTGCAACACAAGGCGAATCGTGAGAAAAACTTCAATAAAAGCAAGGAGAAACGTTTCATAAAGCTCTCTAAATATAAAGCAACTTATAAGAATTTTCAAAAGAAACTCAAATATCATTAATTGGCGACGACGAATAAACAACTACAATATCTCACACGAATACGGATGAAAACATGACTCAATCTCATAAGAAAATATTTTAAACTTATTCTAGTCATTCGTATGAAATGTAAAGAAACACTATCATGTTCAAAAGTTTTCAAATACTCATCTCAAAAAGAACTCAGATCCTATGATGAACAAAAATCTGCCAATATCTCATTTTAAAACAGTCTAGAGCACAAAACAGTGAGAAATATGCACATAATTCGTCCTTGAGACAGTTTGGAACCCCAAAACAGTAAAAAAATTGCAACTATTTGTTTCCAACAGCAATTTAGGACCTCAAGACAGTGAAAAACTGCAATTATTCTATAGCCAAGACAATGTGGAAGCTTAAAATGATAGAAAAACTGCACTTCAATCATTCCCAAAGTAGCTTGGGACTTAATATAAGTAAAAAATCTGCATACAGTCCTTCTCCAAATCAATTTAGAAACTCAAAAAGTAAAATTCTGTACTTATTTTTGTCTCCAAAAGGTAATCTGGAAGCTAAATAGAGAAAATTCTGTATTTGGCTAAGAATGACAATGCTTGTGTCAAATACGCATGAGGCTTTTAAGAAGATTTTTTTTATTTCTTTACCATAACTATGCAATTTTCATCAACATAGAAGCATGAATCTAACTATATCAGAGATAGATCACTAAGCAAGGATAAAGCCATCTTCAATATTGCATTATTAAAGTAAAATAAGAATAATATAATCAAATCTACCTACCAAGTGTCCTTCCAAATCCACGTACTACTTACCCTTCATGGCACTAATAAAGATAACAAAAATAACTCTCAATTAACATAGATGTGTAGACTTGCGTTCAAACTTTTTCGTTCCAAGTAAAATCTCTTGGAGCCATTTCGTCAATCATTTGATATGCAACATTTGCAAAAATCACATAAAACAAGCTTGCATGGAAATCACGGTTTTACCACCTATTTGATTGAAGTCATAAAAGCAAACATTCTCTTTTATTCAAACTCCGCATAGCATAACACCAAATATACCCATGATATCACTCCCCACTAATACATGCAAACAATATAGAATGAAGTTACCCACTTGCTACGTACCTCATGCTAGGCTTTACTTACAACAACAAATTTCATTAACAAAGAAAAAGCCACTCAATAAAATATAGTCCTACCAAAAGTCCTAGAGTGAAGTGACGAGCATCGAAGACATGGAGTTTCACATGAGCACAAATTATCTCATATTATCTTCTTACCAAATCAAGATAAGAAATCAAACATTTAAGATACCAATCTAAATTTCCTAGCAAAATCAAGTATTCTTCCTCTAGTGGCATTCCACCAAACACTTAATTAAGTAGCTTCACATGCATATTTTAGTAAAAGAGCAACATGGCCTCTCAAGCTTTGCCATCATTCCAAGCTTAAGAAAAGGATTCAATAAGACTCGTCAAGGAAACTTCAATAGCCAAAAGAGCTCTAAACACTTTTATTAGAGAAGTTTTTTTTTTTTGAGGAAAATTTAACAAACAAAATGATGCATAAACTTACAAAGGGCCATATAAAGGAAAATGCTCACCCAATATTTGGTTAGGTAGTCTCACATGCTTCATGAGTTGCCCACCAAATGTTACAAAACTTCTTAAAGGCATTTCACCAAACACCTTACATGCATAGTTTAGTAAAAGAACAACATGGCTTTTGTAATTTTTTTACCATTCACACCTAGAACTTTAGATCATATGGCATAACTCAAGTGTAAACTCAGCAAATTAAATTTCATAACTCAATCATAGCATTCAAAGTACAACAAAATCCTCATAAGAAACTGACGAAGAGATCTATGCGAAATAATAAAAAAAAAGGGCTTGAACAATCAAACTTTATGAGCCTTCCTCTAAACAAATCCACATACATCATTATCATCTAAGCAAGACAAATTTCCCTTTGAATCAATCAAATCCATCTCACTAGGGCAACGAGAAAGAGCAAGGGAAAAAGAAAGAAGGAAGAGAAGAAAATAAATGAGAAGAAGAAATCTAGAGAGGGAAGGAAGGGATGAAGAAGAAATGGAGAAAGAATAAGAGGAGGAAGATGAAGGAATACTCACCTTGCAAATCCAGCGACTAAGGCGAGTGATGGCGTCGGGCTTAGTCCTGGAGCTCACGAATAAGAGAGGAAAGGGAGCCGGCGAGATCCTGGCTTGTGGCTGGCTTCGGGTTCGGCTCTTCCTTCTTGGGCGAACAGAGAGAGTGACGGGAGCCGGGGAGAGAGACTTCGGCTCAAGGGAAAATCGAGAGAGAGAGAGAGCGAGAACTTGAATACCGAGCTTGGAGCCTTCATTCCGAGTAAATTGAACTCGTCACCGAAAGAGGAAGCCCACCAATTCGCGTCGTCGTGCTCCAGCTTCTGAAATTTCTTTAAGTCGCTCTGTTCTCTGCTCAATGTCTGCTCGAGATACAGAGAATCGTCTGAGAAGCGGGATTTAGGCTGAAATGACGATTTCGTTAAATCGCAACCGTCGAAGCAACTACCGGATCAAGAAAGTGAATTCAAATAACTTGAAAAGTCAAATAGATTTTGGTAGGATTAAATTGAGCTAAGTCACGTCTAATTGGGTTAAAACCAGGTTAGACTCGAGTCCGAATTTGACTCAATTCTAGTCAATTCGGGTTCGAGTCGGCTCAACAAAATTAATCAAATGAAATTGGATTCAAAATAATCACCAATTTAAAGCGAATTAAGCTCGACGCCACAAAAATAAAATAATCGAGTCTAACTGAACAAAGTCGAGCCTAATCCGGCTAGAGTTGGGTCGATTCGAGCTCAAATTGGGCTCAACGGGGTTCGATTAAATCGATCGAAGGTGTTTAAGGGGACTCGAGCGAAAATCGAGGTCAAAACCAAGGTTTAAAATTGCGTAACTGCGCCTCGAGGCGGTTTTCGTCCGTGAGGCGAGGCGTAAGCCTCGAGGCGGTCTAAGGCGTAAGCCTCACGAACAGAGAATTGCGTAAATGAAAAATTAAGGGTTTTAGCAGGAAAATAATAGCAATAGTGGAAAATAAGAAAGTAGATGCAATAAAATCAAGTCCCAAAGTACAAAATCACAAAATATTAGTTTAACAAAACTCCCAAAATACAAAAAACATATAAAATGAAATCATATCCCATCACTAAATGGGTCTTCAAGTGAATCTTTTTCGCCAATTGTATCTATGAATGTCATGTCATCATCATCATCAATATGACTCACTTTTCTCTTCCCTGTTCAATAAAAGAAAAGATCATTAGCATATTAATTGGATGAACCACTCATTATCAGGCAGACTGGCAGAGAACATATACCTTTACTTGCAGAGCTAGTAGATGTGTGTGGTGTGGTACTAGTGGATGTACCCGTTTGATCTGCTTCGCCCCTCAATACATCCACATTTAGATCTTCTACCTGTAAGTCTGATAATGACAAATCTGCCTCATCATCTATGAACCACTCATTATCAGACGACACATCAACCCCTTTTCTTCATGTAAGCACTTATTTCTTCCTTCACATTGTCCGGCACTTTTGCACAAGGTGCTATGTTCTTGTGAGAGCATGATAAGTGCTCCTTCATGCGGGTTACTCCGCCCTTCACAACTTTCTCACAAAAGTTGCACTTTAAATAGACATAGCTCTTCTCTCCGCCGCCAATGTCAACTTGTACACTATACTTCCAAGAAGGGTCCCTCCGCAATGACGTATTCGTCTTTTCTTTACCTCTAACCATGTCTCCTAAAGCAAAAAATCAAATACACTAAAAAAAAAATAAACCTTAATTTCTCTTAAACTTGCAAAATATATCCCTAAACTTAATAAAAATACCTAAAATCCAATGTGGAGTACTCCTAGAGGGTGGCCGGAAGTTTCCACTTCGCCGGAGAGGGGCGGCGCCGGCGGGAAGCAAGGCCGACGGCGTGCGTAAGCTGTTTTCGCGACCTGGAGCGTGCGGGAGGGAGAAAAAATCGGGTTTGGCTGAAGGAGACGGGTGAAAGAGATAAAAAGACCTCATTTTAAGTGAGTGGACCCTACCCAGAATTGCGTACGCCTCACAAGGAATTGCGCAATTGCGCCTCTGAGGCGCGCCTCAGCCCCTGTGAGGCGTACGCCTCTTGCAAGACCAAAATTGCGTAGGCTATGAGGCGTTTTTGGGAGGAATTGCGCAAAGGCGCGCCTCTCATTGCGCAATTTTAAACAGAGATCAAAACTCACATAGGAGGAACATGCAGTTTGAAGTGGGAGAGAAGGTATTCCTAAAACTACGCCCTTACTGGCAGAGGACAGTGGTGAGGAGGAACGAGAAACTGGTACCGCGATACTTCGGCCCCTATGAGGTTTTGGACAAGATTGGAGCAGTGGCGTACAGACTGAAGTTATCACTATCAGCCACCATACACCCAGTTTTTCATGTGTCTCAGTTGAGGAGAGCTTTAGGGGAGCATGCAGTTAGGGCAAAATTACCTTTTACACTGACTGAGGATTTGGAAGTAGTTTTAGAACCACTGGAGCTTACAGGAGTAAGATCAGATAAAGATGGCAACAAAGAAGTGTTGATTAGATGGACATGCCTCCCCGATTTTGATGCTACTTGGGAGCCATTTGAAAGATTGGAAGATCAATTCCCTTCTTTCATATTGAGGACAAGGTGAGCCTTTGGGAGGGGAGTAATGTTAGGCCGGCTGGACCGGTCCAACATGGATTGGTCCTTACCTACTCCAGGTGGCCCCACATGGGGCGGAAAAGGGCAAGGGGGCGGAAGCCTAGTGGGCCCAAGCTGGGTTTAATTCAAGTGTGGGAGGGAAATTTTTAATGCAAGGGGGGAAATTATGAATAGAAGGGCTATTTAGGGATTTTGTATGGGGCTTTGGAGTTAATTAGGGGGAAAGGGGGATTTAGGGTTTTATGTTGAATTTGGGCTGATTTTTGGGATCTTTTTGGAGGCTTGGGCTCTAGTCTTCTTGGCTAGAGATTTTGGAGAGTTCTCTTCCTCGAATCTTGTATGGTTGTTGTCTTCTTTCACCTACTAGTGGAATACAAGTGGTTGGTTTGATTTTCTTCAGATTCCTACTCAATTTCTTTGCTGTTTTCCATTGTTTGGTGCTGTTTAACTGCTGTAAACAGCAGTTTTTTTGCTGTTGGTTCACCAATTTGGGATAGGGTTGATTGCCAACCCAAGTATTACCTAAGAGTTACTTGCGAACTCAAGTATTTCCTGTCAGTATGCTCCTAGAATTGTTAATATGTCTGTGTTATAAAAATATATATTATTCTTGTGCTGCTTTACGTTGGATTTCTTATGCATGTTTGTAGGAAGCTACATTGGCAGTTGCTGAGGTGGAGAGGAAAAAACGAGAGAGAAAAAGAAGTAAATCTTCATGTGGTAATGGGAAGAACAAAGCTAGTTTAACCTGCAGGTCAACTTCAGGCATTGAGCTAAAACAAGGTGATTTAAATGATGCTTTATACAACTTTAAACTACTTATATTTAGCTGAAAATAATGATGGTTAGTGGATTATTTATTATGGCAATTCAAATAACGTTTGGAATTTTTGTTTAGTTGTCTTAGGCTTCGTTTGGGATGACTTTTTTATTGCTTCTTAAAATAGAGTTTTAGTACAAAATTTTTAATTTTTTACAAAAACTTTGCATTAAAAAACAATAAAAAAGTCGTCCCAAACGAAGCCTTTGTTACATGCTTCATGTGGAATGTTTAGAGTGTTCTTTATTAATATTTATATCTGTCTTAGTTATCTTACTTCCGATCTTGTTAGTGGACATCTGCTTGAAAATGCAACCATGTCCAATTTATAATGTTGCATTCATTTTCCATGATTTAATTATTCTTTGTTAGTAACATATTTGATATTACGATTTTGTTTTCATCTTTCTTTATTTTAACTGTACTCTAAGATTTGAGAAAGTATATCTGTATATATTTAAATATTCAGACATTACTAAAATTTAAGCACTTTGTTGACAGGGGAACGCATCTTTCGTGTTGGTTCAGCTCGATATAAAATGGACTCATCTATGCGGACTTTGTTAAGGATACCAGGTTTGTATTGTTTTGGTACAATTTAGTTTCTTTAATCTCGTTTTTGAATGGTATTTTACTGTTTTCATGTTAAACTAATTACTGGGGATATGAAATTGCACTAGAAAACTTTTGTTGAGGAATCTGTATTAATGAAACTTCTTTCATTAAGCGTTTCTCCTGATAATTTGTAAGGATTACCGCTAGAGGATCAATGTTTAAGGTTCTTTTCATGTAAGAGCGTTTGTTTGAGAAGCTAACATAACCAATAAAACCTTTGGGCATGGTTATATCATTTGGAGTAGGCACAATAAGAGTGTTCTTGCAAGTTAATTTTCTGTACTATGATACAAGATGGGTTGTAATAGATCTCTAGAAATTCTGAAACTGCAGGCTCATAGGCTTAAGTCTAAAATATTGCACTTGCAATGAACTTATGTATCTTAATTTGAATGATTAATTAAAATAATTTTCTTAGCTCAGTTCAAATGATTGAAGCAAACTTTTTTATTGGTTATGATTTTTATAAATCAACTTCTCATATTTAGTTGGATTTATTCTTGAACATAGTTGTCATGCTAATGTAGTCTCACATGGTGAATAATGGTACTCAGGGTAAAAGTTTTTATTTTTTTTTTGCTTTGATCATTATTTATAGCATATTTTGTGTTATCTAGAAGTGTTTTCCTTTCTGAAGTTTGTTCTTGTTGAATTAATGTCTATTTACAAATTAGATGATCATTCATCATCTCCTGCAAGTCAGCAACCTGGCAACAGCAGTCAGATATCTTTTGTTCCTAGGAGATTAGTCATTGGAAATAATGAGTAAGTTCATCTATTTTTTATGATTAAGTATTATTTACAACCTCTCTTTAGGAGTTAATTTCGTGGTTGTTTACATATTATAATCGCTTGTTTATGATTTTGCTAGGTATGTTCGAATTGGCAATGGCAACCAGCTTGTTAGAGATCCAAAGAAACTTAAACGTATTCTAGCTAATGAGAAAGTACGGTGGAGTTTGCACTCAGCTAGGTTAAGGTTGGCTCAGAAACGTCAGTTTTGCCTATTTTTTACACGGTTTGGCAAGTGCAATAAAAGTGGAAGGAAATGCCCATACATTCATGACCCTGCTAAGGTTGCCATCTGCGCTAAATTTCTTAGAGATCAATGTTCTGATGCCAACTGCAAGTTAACCCATAAGGTTAGATGTGATTTGGCTCGTATGTTTTAAACCTTTTTTTTTATTGTTCATCCATGAAAATCATATGTGATGTGATTTTTTTTTTTTAAATTATAATTGAATACAGATTATTCCAGAAAGAATGCCAGACTGTTCATACTTTCTGAAAGGTTACCCGACCCTAGCATTTATTTCACTATTGACTGTGGATTACATAGACCTCCATAACTGAATGTTCTTTTTGACAGGACTATGCACCAACATAAATTGCCCTTATAGACATGTAAAGGTCAATGCTAACGCTCCTCTATGTGATGGTTTCCTCCGAGGACATTGTGCTGATGGTGACGAGGTATTTCAGCTTCTATATGTTACCTGAGAATCTGCAACCCTTTTCTTCAAACAGCGTTTGATGCATCAGTGAAGAAACTATTTAATTTTATCTGTTATAGTCTCATATAATGGATTACTTTCCAAAAAAGAGTTTTGCTAAATAAGATGTTTGAATATAATTTCTTGCACCTGTAGTTCACTTTGTATTACTGGCTTAAGCATTGTGATATTGTTGCAATTAACAAATTGTATGTCATCTCAGCTACATTTGCTAGTTTTGCTTGTACATTTAAGTGTTCCAAACATCAAGTAACCTGAGTGAAATGCATTGCTCCAGTTTGAAATGCACTGTTTGAGCAATGCTTAGCTAAACATGTTCTTCACGTTTACGGTTTTTTATTCAAATTACAGAGCACCATCTAAAATGCTTAGCTAAGCATGTTCCCGAAAGAAAAACTAAAATTCTAAAATCTCATTAATCAGTGAGTAAATGCAAGAGGAAGTAGCTTTAAATAGATGCAAAGTCCCAAGACTAACAAAATAACATTTACGAAAATAGTCTACAACACAAAAACAGTTAACATTCATTTAACGAAAAGAAAATTACACATATAATCCTCCTCAGATCATTATTGATGACCAAAATGTGGACTTTCCAGAATCTTTTGCATATCAAATTTCTTGTCATTTTTCTTGTGCAACCTACTCCCTTTTGCTAACCATTCCTTTTCCAACCTTTCTTTCCCACATTTCAGATAGGACATTTAAATTGGTGAGATTTGTGTCCCAATAAGAATTAATGTCGATGTTTTGACTTTTTGATCATTATTGATATGGTGGTGGCATGGAAACATGTTGGTAATAACTTGCTTATGTTATGTTTCACTAGAGTTGAAAACCACCTGTAGAGAATTTTACGTTTAAGCGACAGAGTTAGAGAGGTGAAAGGAAGAATCAAAGAGCTTATGCAATACTAAAAAAATGTTCCTTCAATTTGATGTCTTTCTTCATGGAAATCTCTACTGTACAAATCAAATAATTTACGAGTAAAATTTTTTAATGAGAATTCATAGACTAATAATAACAAGGAATAACAAAGTTTCACAAATCTATATAATACTGAAGTGACCGTTAAATCGAATACAACGAAATTAATGTATTGGCTAATATAAGGCATCATGACAAAGATCCAAAAGAAACAAGGAAGAAGGGAGAAAGAGTTTGGATTAAGAGGAGGAAAAGCGAAGAGCATAAAGGAGAATAAAAGTAGAATGCAATAGATGCAGAGAAGGACTAAAGTAGGGAAGTGAAAAACTTGGGAGAGATGAATTAAAATGTTGAAAATCATCGCATTTTGGCCATGCTCTGGTGAAGTCTAGGAGTCTGACATAAGCATCGGATGAATTGGAGAGATAATGCAGGATCATGCATTCATTATGAAAAGTGAGGAGAGGAAGATTAGAGAAAATGTATGATAATTTTCTTGATGGAAAATTCCGTTTCTATCATCGAAATAATGCAGAATCAAATCCTTTTAAGATTAGAAAGCCTTACCAAATGAATTCATAGACCAAGAATAACATTGTATGACAAAATTGTGATGAACTTCTGTTATTTTAATATGAAGTCATCATGATGAGGATCAGAAAGACACTAAGAAGATGAGAAAAAAGAGTTGGTACTAAGTTGGACGTGGAAAAATGGAAAGTTGATAGGAGAAAAAAGTTTGAATGTAATACATGTAGAGCAAAAGAGGAAACTGGTTAAGTGGAAAACATGGGGAAGGTGAATCAAAATGAGGAAACTTGAAGCAATTACATCATGCTTAGGTAAATGCTAGGAGCCTAATATCTATCCATTCACCAGGTAAATGCTAGGAGCCTAATATCTAGATCTATTCACCTCCATCATTGGAAGGAAGTGGCATCGGAGGACAAGAAAAGAGAATTTATTTTTAGAATGAGTGAATGAGGGAAAGTAAGTTGATGAAGAAGATTTGAGTAAAAAAGCAGCAAGAACTGACGAAAAAGAGGCGTAAAAGACGGCTTAATGCGAAGAGAACCTCTGGGTGTTGACCATTGACTGAGGTTGATAATTTATTATGTTAAGAGTTTTTTAGGAAATTGGTTTGCTATGCACTCAAATTCTCTTTGAATTATTTATCTCGTAGGCATTATCATGTCATCTAATTTATGAATATACGATTGACATTTGTACCTTTTCGAAAAGGGAATACTAGACTCGCATTGAAATACCTGTTAAGTCAAGGATGCGAAAGTCTTTAGGAGTTAGAGTTTAATTTAGAGAACTAGTAAGCCTAGGAGGATTACGAAAACTTTTGCCTGCTTGTGTCTTGACGTGGAAGAACAAGCTAGAACTTTTTATCTATTAAATGAGATAAACAGCTGATAGAATCTTGAGATCGATGTAAGCTTGAATCATTAACAACCTCTGCATCAGAATAATCGTGGGTTGTATTGGGAACATGATAGGTACCACTTGAGTATTTCAAGTGATTCCTATCGGATCTAAGCCAAATCGCAACTAATCCGCTGTTTTCTATGAGAAAACAGCCACCAAACACAAAAAAACAGTGGAAAAATCTGAGAGAACTCGTAGGGAAAATAGGAAAAACAATAGCAATCGATTGAATTTCACTAGTCGATGCAAAAGACAAGAAAGATACAAGTTTCCTTCGATTCGAGAGGAAGGAATAACTCTCCAAATCTCTAGCCGTAGCCTAGAGCCCAAAAGAAAAACCTAGATCTCCCAAATCACATTCAAAATCAACATGAAAACCAAAACCTAGGTTAACTCCCTCTTAATACAATCTAATTCAAAACAAAAGCAAAAGGACAACTCTACCCTTCATTCTCCCTCCAAAAACACTTAAATTTTGTTTGAATTGCAAGTGGACCCCACCCCAACCCCCTTCCTTTCTTCTGCCAGCTCCCTGTTCCGCTTTCGCCTGGAGAAGACCCGGACCGGCTGGGCCGGTCCAGGTTGGACCGGCCTAACATTACCCCCCTCCCAAAGTACCACCTTGTCCTCAAGGTGGAAAGCAGGAAACTGCTCTGCAATCCTCTCCTGTGACTCCCAGGTGGCCTCATAGTCTGGGAGGCCGCTCCACCTAATCTTCACTTCCTTTTCCCCCTTCTCATTGATGCGCAATCCTTCTACCGCTAGAGGCTCCAATGTCACTTCCATGTCCTCCCTCAATGTGCTGGGCAGTTCTGGGCTTACTGCATGCTACCCCAACACTCTCCTCAACTGTGAGACATGAAAAACGGGGTGTATTCTGGCTGTTAGAGGAAGCCTCAATCTATAGGCCACCTCTCCAATTCTCTCCTCCACTTCAAAAGGGCCAAAATATCTTGCTGCGAGCTTCTCATTTCTCCTTTGGGCCATAGTCCTCTATCGGTATGGTCGGAGCTTCAAATAGACCTTGTCCCCAACTGCAAACTGTATATCTCTCCTTTTGCTGTCCGCCTGCTTCTTCATAAGTTGCTGGGCTCTAAGTAAATGCCTCTTGAGCTCTTCCAACACCTGATCTCTTTCCTTCAAATGCTGATCCACTGCCGATACTGGAGTACTACTATGGCTGTAGTGTACCAAATGTGGGGATCCCTTCCATATAACACCTTAAAAGGTGTCATTTTGGTCGCCGAGTGAAAGGATGTATTGTACCAGTATTCTGCCCAAGCTAGCCATTTGGCCCACTTTTTTGGTGTTTCAGACACAAAACACCTCAAGTATGTCTCCAAGCTCCTATTCACCACCTCCGTCTGCCCATCAGTCTGTGGATGGTAGGCTGTGCTTCTCTTTAATACTGTTCCCTGCATCCTAAATAGCTCCCTCCAAAAATGGCTCAGGAACACCTTGTTCCTATCAGAAATAATAAACTCTGGTACCCCATGCAGGCGGACTATCTCCCTCACAAATGCTACTGCTACAAACACCGCTGTGTACGGGTGTCTTAAGGGAATGAAATGAGCATATTTGCTCAGTCTGTCGACTACTACAAGTATAACTGTGTAGCCTTCTGATTTTGGGAGCCCATCAATGAAATCCATAGTAATCTCCTCCCAAACCTTCTCTGGTAGGGCCAAAGGCTGTAGTAACCCCCCTGGTGCCATCGTCAGGTACTTGCTCCGCTGGCAGATATCACACTTCGCCACCATCTCCTCTACATCTTTCCTCATCCCCTTCCAGTACAATTCAGCAGCTAACCGGCTATAAGTTTTTTGCACTCCTGAATGCCCTCCTATGACACTCCCATGAAACTCCTGTAGCAGCTGGGGAATGTGGATGGAAGACCTTGGAATCACACTCCTTCCCTGATAGTACAGTCTCTCTCCCACAACTGAGTAGCCTGGGTGGTTGTTCCCATCTGATAACACATCTTCTTTGATTTTCCTTAGCTCCTCATCCTGAATGCTCTCCTCTTTGATGGCTCCCCAATCTATCAGTACTGGTACTGATACAGCCATCCCTTGGAGCTCCCCCATACAGCATGATAAGGCATCCGCTGCCTTATTCTCTAGTCCCGGTCGGTAGTGGATCTTAAAATCATATCCCAACAGCTTGGACAACCACCTCTGGTGCTCCTCTGTAACCATCCTCTGCTCTAACAAGTACTTCAAGCTCCTCTGATCAGTCATGACAATAAAGTGTCTGCCCAATAAGTAAGGTCTCCACTTCTGGATGGCCAGTACAATAGCCATCAGCTCTCTCTCGTAGACAGACTTCAGCCTAGCCCGGGACGACAATACCTGACTGAAGTAAGCTATGGGCCTGTGGTTCTGCATCAACACTGCTCCCAATCCATAGCCTGAAGCATCTGTTTCCACCACAAACACCTGGTTGAAGTCCGGCAGAGCAAGCACTGGCACTGTTGTCATGGCCTTCTTCAGCTTCTCAAAAGCCTCTGAAGCTGCTTCTCCCCATAAAAAGTTGTCCTTCTTCAGCTGCTCTGTCAGTGGCCACACTATGGTGCTGTATCCCCTCACTAAACTCCTGTAGTAGCCTGTCAATCCCAAGAATCCTCTGAGCCCCTTCAAGGTCTTGGGTTGAGGTCATGCCAGCATTGCCTCTATCTTGGACTGATCTGCAGCAACTCCCTCCTGGGATATCACATGCCCCAGGTACTCCACCCGTGCCTGAGCGAAGTCACACTTCTTGAAGTTGGCCTTCAGCTGATGCTCCCTCAGCACACCCAACATCACTCTCAGGTGCTCTAGGTGTTCCTCAGTCCTGCTATATATTAGAATGTCACCAAAAAATACCAACACAAACCTACGGAGGTGTGGCTTGAAGATCCGGTTCATCAAGGCCTGGAATGTGGCAGGTGCGTTGGTGAGGCCAAAAGGCATCACCAGAAACTCGTAGTGGCCCTCATGAGTCCGGAAGGCCGTCTTCTGCACATCTTCCTTCCTCATCCTGATCTGGTGATAGCCTGACTTCAGATCGACCTTAGTGAACAAGGCTGCTCCATGTAGCTCATCCATCAACTCGTCAATCACAGGGATAGGAAACTTATCAGGCACAGTCTCCTTGTTGAGAGCTCTATAGTCTACACAGAACCTCCAACTCCCATCCTTCTTTTTCACAAGCAGAACTGGACTAGAGAAAGGGCTCACACTGGGCTGAATGATCCCTCATTCTAGCATTTCTCCCACCAGCTTCTCAATCTCATATTTCTGCACCTGAGGGTATCTGTAAGGCCTCACACTGATAGGAGATACTCCCTCTTTCATGATAATCTGGTGCTCCTGCTCTCTGTCAGGTGGTAGTCCCACCGGAGGTTGGAACACATCCTCAAATTCCTGCAGAAGAGGTTGAACCAATGTGGGAATGATCTTTTCCTTTCCCTCCTCCTGCTCCTCCAGGCTCTGCAGCTCCACAAGGAATCCTCCTCCTTCCTCATGGATGATTTTCGCCATTGATCTGAGTGACACTCCAGCTCTGGACAATCCTGGTTCCCCTTTTAGCTTCACCCTCTTCCCCTCTACAATCAGCTCCATCACCATGGTCCCCAGTTCACCTTGGTTTCACCCAAGGTCTGTAGCCACTTCATGCCCAGAATGACATCTGTGCTACCCAACTTCAGGGGTAGGAAATCCTCTACCACCCTGATCTCCTGTAGCCTCATCTCCACCCCTTTGCAGATCCCGGTGCTGGACTCAATCTTTCCTGTCCCCATCATCACCCCATAACTACCTGTCTCAGTAGGCTCCATCCCTAGCTCCTCCGCCACCTGGGTGGATATGAAATTGTGGGTTGTCCCACTGTCAACCCTCCCAAGGATCTTCACCTTCACCTTCATCGTATGGTTAGGAGTAAATCCCAACACAGAATTGAGGGAGACCTCGGCTACCTCCAACTGGGGATCAATCTGCTCCTCATCAGAATCATCACACTCTTCAGGAGCCTCGTCTATATAGACGGTGAGAGCTCGAAGGGCGCGATCCTTGCACCTGTGCCCTGGAACAAACTTCTCCTCACATCTGAAACAAAGGCCCTTGGCCCTCTTCTCCTGCATCTCTTCCTCGGTCAATTTCTTGAAGCTTCCAGCAGATCTGGTCACCCCGCTCTTCTCCTTTCCACTCTCCCTAGGGAAGCTAGGGCTTGGCCCTTTTGGAGCCAAGTAAGTGGTGGTTGTCCTGGTGGGCCCTCCTGAGTGCGTGTTCCTCCAAGTTCGGGCGTTGGTCTTCTGGTTCTCCACCAGCTGAGCTAACTCCATTGCCTCCCTCAAGTCTCTTGGTCTCATGACCTTCACCGCATCTCTAATTTTCGGTTTGAGGCCCTTCATAAAATTTCCCCCCAAAGTACTGTTTTAGAGGCCCTCCATGTCTCCCACTAAACTCTCAAATTTCTTTCTGTATTCCTCCACTGTTCCTTCTTGAGTGAGGGCGTATAACTGTTCTGATATCTCCCATGGGCTGCTCCCCCTGAATCTCTCCCTGATAGCCTCCTTGAAGTCCCTCCAGGACCTCACCGGTTCCCACTTATCCATGTACTTGAACCAGACAAATGCCGCCCCTTCCAAGCACATACTAGCAGCCATCAATCTCTCCTCCTCCATCAGGCTGTTCACTGCAAAATACCTCTCCACCTTGTGGATCCACTCATCCACATTTCCCTCCTCGAATACTGGCATTTTCAGCTTCCTGACCCTCGTGTCCACCCCGTATGATGGCCTCCTCTGTCCCAAGCTATGGGGTCTTCCCAAGTTCCTCTTTCTTCATATCGGCACTCATCCTCCCTCCTTGGCCGCTGGTAGCCATCTTCCCCTCGTGCCCCGCCATGGTGGTTATAGATCCCCCACGGCCGATCCAATGGGTCGGGCCTCCGACGTCGCCAATCATCTTCTCTTCCTTCCCGGAAGTCTCTCCTTCTGTCATGTTCTTCTCGCCTGATGGACTCCCGAGTTGGCATCCTCCCGTTGCTGTTAAGCAGTTCCACCTCATCTTCCTCTATGGATTCACCTTCTCCTTACCCCTGCTCCCACTACCTTCTCCTCTTTCCTCCGCTGGCACCGCCCGTGCTTGCCCTTCCAACAACTTCATCATCTCCTCCAAGGCCATGAATTTCCCTTCTACATTCTCGCTAAATGTGGCCATCTTCTCCTCCAGATCCGCCTTAAGTTGACCCATCTCGGTCTCCAAGACTTCTACCCGCTTAGATGCCATGGGAACCAACGAGATGCCTCCAGATCCACCAAAAATCTTCGAAAAACTGCAGCGAAACAGTGGAAAAAACAGCCCTCCACCGCCCGGATCTCGCTCTGATACCAATTTGATAGGTACCTGATGTGAAACGTACATGCGATGATGGAGTTACTTTAAGAAATTAAAGAGATCAATTGTAACTTAATAACCCGAAATAAAATTATCACTTATAGCAAAAGATTGATCATTGGAATTCGTGGTTTTTAACTTGGTTAGGCAAAGTAGAGCAAGATCAATCAATCAAACAATTCAAGAAGCACAAAGAATAATTGTAAAGCTACGACGATAGACAAGATTCCACAATTTAATAAAGAGAATTTTCACCTTTGGAGCCCATACACTCAACTGATCTAGGCTTTAGCGGAAGGAGAATCTCTACATTAGAATCGAGGTCATTCCGAGGAAGGAGAAGCATAAGATCATTGTCCTTGGATAGGTGGCCGGAGTGGTGGAGTATGACGGTCGTCCAATGATACAATATTCTGGAAGATGGCGGAAGGTGCAGGAGATTCCACAGTTAATGCAATTTTGGGAGGGTTAGATGAGGGGGATTTAATTTGAAAACAAATTAAATCATGGGGGCTGATTTTGTGGGGGTTAACGGTTTGATTGGGAGAGAGAGAATTGAGCCAATGAAGAGGAAAGGTGTGGAACGGCTGGACTAAAGGAGAAGGCAGAGGCAAATCAATTAAAGTGGGGCCCAGCTGCTAATGTAACAGATTTTCTTTTAAAATCTGGAATTAAACAGGAATTAAAACAATTAAGAAAATTAATAAGGGGGAGAGAGAGGAGGTGGCCGGCCATAGAGAGAGATGAGGGGTTTGAAAATAAAACAAGTGGGGACCACTAGGTTAATTAACTAATTAAAATCTGAATTAAATTCAGAATTTAAATGGATTAGGTAACTTCCCAATTCGAATGCAGGCAAGATGGAAACGAGTTTGAAATTTGAAAGTGGCTGTAATCTCTTTGATTAACTTTCCTAATTGAATAGGTGTCAATTAGGAAAGTGGCTGAATCCAGGGATTGGGAATTCACGTGACAGGGGATTCCGGGGATTGAGACTGCAGGACAGGCCAAGGCTTTGGATCCGGCCACCTGGAAGTGAGGGGAAGCCTGGACGGTGGAGCAGGTCCGGCGGTGGCCCTAGGGATGGCAGTGGGGCTTCAGTCAGCGGCCTGAGAGGGCGAGGGGAAGGTGGCGGCAAGGCTGCTGGCCGGCTGGAGGTGGGGCAGCTGCAAGTCGGCGGCCGAACAGAGTGGGGCAGCGGGAATTCTGAGTGGGCTGGGTTGTGGGGAGGAAATTTCAGAGAGATTATATTCCGGATGAAATTCCCTTGAGTTCTCACACTACTTGATTATAAAACAAGCTAGAAGAAGGTTTAGAACTCACAAAGAGATCTAGCTCCTCTCAAAACTCACTAAGAGATTTGAGAGAAAAGGATGCACTCACAAAGAGAACACAAAGCTATTTTTCATTTCATCAAAAACTAAATTATTACAAGAGAATGACCATATAAATAGGCCTCACAATGACAAAGAAAAACGAAAGACTAAAATGCCCCTTGGGCTACAATAGCAACTAACCACCCATAAGGGCAAAAACGGAAAAAAAAAACACAAAATCAAATAAACAACTACATAAAATGACTCAAAATAAACTCATGATCGTAGCCGTCGATCTCCGGCGTCGAAAATGCTTCCGATGTCTTCATCAGTACCACTTGAGTATTTCAAGTGATTCCTATCGGATCTAAGCCAAATCGCAACTAATCCGCTGTTTTCTATGAGAAAACAGCCACCAAACACAAAAAACAGTGGAAAAATCTGAGAGAACTCATAGGGAAAATAGGAAAAACAATAGCAATCGATTGAATTTCACTAGTCGATGCAAAAGACAAGAAAGATACAAGTTTCCTTCGATTCGAGAGGAAGGAATAACTCTCCAAATCTCTAGCCGTAGCCTATAGCCCAAAAGAAAAACCTAGATCTCCCAAATCACATTCAAAATCAACATGAAAACCAAAACCTAGGTTAACTCCCTCTTAATACAATCTAATTCAAAACAAAAGCAAAAGGACAACTCTACCCTTCATTCTCCCTCCAAAAACACTTAAATTTTGTTTGAATTGCAAGTGGACCCCACCCCAACCCCCTTCCTTTCTTCCGCTGGCTCCCTGTTCCGCTTCCGCCTGGAGAAGACCCGGACCGGCTGGGCCGGTCCAGGTTGGACCGGCCTAACAGAACACAATAGTAGCATCATGAGGAATGAGAGTGTGAGTAATTGTGGGACCCTGAATAGACTGAAAGATAGCTTATCCACACATGGATCTTGAAGTATTAGCTGGCCTGACAACCACATCTGAAAACATCAGAGATGGGGAAGTAGGGGGGATATTGATGTCCAATAAATCAACAATTTCTTGGGAAGGCACAAACATAAAAGGGGAGGCTAGAGTAGGTTCTACTGGATGAGAACATATCATTGAGGACAAGATTGAGAGAACAACTATTAACAAGTTGGAAGGTTCAAATTGAGCATTAGGATTTAGCACACAAAGTCTTATGTGCCTATACTTGATCAACAGAACTATGTTGAACAATGAGAGGCTCATGTGAGGTAATTTTTATAATATCAAAGGAGTCTTGAAACAATCAACACCTCATGACCAAAGATTTTATAAGACTGACAATTCAAATCTGTTAGAATTATACCATTTCTCCAGTATCATGATACATTACTTTTGTTTTTCCAGTTCTTTTGTTAAATTTCAATAGGAGATCTTCACTTTATGCATAGGAAATTGCTTGAGGCATACCAAGTCTACCCTAACCCTCAATATTTTTGAATTTTTATAAGATGTATTTCCACAATTATTGCTGCTCGACAACATTGTAAGCAAGTATATGTTGAAAGGGGCTAGATATTGGTATGCAATAAGGTTGTAAACAATTTTTAAGGCAAGGTTGTTGTGATTATGGAATAAAATTTTTTACTCATGATCAACTTATGGGAGAATCTGATTGAATAGAGATATGGAGAAAATACATTAATTTTAGAGAAATAATTTGGTTCCATGTTAAAAAATCTATAGTGGATGCAATTTTCCATGAAAAGACAATTATTGGAAAAATATACGAGCAGAGAAATTGTCTTCATATTTTTTTTAGTTTATCCTAAAACTGAATGCTATCGAGTGTTATTGGGATTGATTTGGTGCATATTAAGGAAAAATGTGTATGCTGAAAGTATGTTGAAGTTCTCAAAGAGATATCGAGTACTGGCTATAATATTACAAGTTGTTATGGAGTGATGAAAGAGTTCTCAAATTTGATGTATTACATTCAAAGTGATGTACCTATGGAGTATGTTTTTGCAAATAACTGCTTAAATTTATCATATATCTTTTGAAAATGTCAAAAATTTGAAAATATTGGAGAGAATGTTTAGAGGATAAAATACTATAATTAGAATAAAGATTTAGTATATGATTTGCAATTTTAGTAGGTGTGATATTAACCATTAGAAGTCCATAATATTAAAATATTAGTAATTTTTAAGTGTGTAAGTTTAAGTATCTTGATCATTGGGTGGTTAAAATAGAGAAGTGCCTCGTGAATATTAGGCAATTAGAGGAGATTAATGAGACTTTATGTTAAATTTTATAAAACTATAATTAGCTTTACTTTATTTTATGGATTTGAGAATTGGGAAGTAAAAATGGTCATTGCTAAGTAAATTATACAGAGAAGAAATGAGAAAATTAAGATGATTGTGTGATAATATTACAAAAGATAAATTGTTTTATGATTTTATTTAAAGGGATGATTGGAGTAATATCTATAGAGATGAGATGGTTTAAAATAAATAGATGAGTTTAACTTTTATAATGAGGAGCAAAAAATGCTCCAATTAGATTAGTTGTTACAATTGGGTTTGAAGCATTGGGAATGACATGCTATAGATCTAAGGTAATACAGATATAAGTTGTTCCAAAATATTTGAGAAGAATATAATTTTCACCAATACACCTTTTGCAGAACAAAACATTAATGAAATAAAAATGAGGACTCCTAAAGTCAACCTCAAATAGTTAGGATAAGGCTAATGATGATGCATGATGTAAAAAGCTGAATATGAATGAGTTAGCTTAGTTGACTTTGTTAACTAAGTTGTGAAGATGAAGGAGCTCATGTTCTTCATATTCTTTTGAGAAAGAGATTATTGAAAGCCCTATATAGTAGTTAGCTTGAACTGATTAAATTGATTGCAAATGATGCGAGAGCTACATTGGAAAGAAGTAGGGGTGTAAACAAGTTGAGTTGAGTCAAGTTTAGGCCCTTATTGAGCTATGCTCGTTAGTTTGAGACGAGCTCAAACTCAAGGTCGTCTCACTGTAAATGAGCTCGAGCCGGCTCGCGAGCCATGTGCAGGAATTTTTAAATTTTAGGCGGGATCTTTAAAAATTAGGCGAGATTTTTAAAACTTAGTCAAAATTAAAAAATATATATATGAAGTGTTTATCATTTAAATAAAACTTATGTGATTTATATTAATTTTTTAATAATTAAATTTAATAAATAAAATAAAATTATTTTAAAAATATTAATATTTATTTGAGCCGGCTCGCGAGCCGAGCCAGCTCAAGCTCGAACTCGAGGCTTGTGAGCCTATAAATGAGTCGAGCTCGAGCTGGTTCGCGAGCTGGTTCGGCTCACTTACACCCTTAGAAAGAAGTAGATGGCATTGCAGCATTGTACAACTACCCAAATTATGTTCGAGCTGGCAAAGATCTAAAATGATGGAACTGACTTAGAAGATTTATGCAAGATGGCACTAGAAGAATGCAAATTTATTTGTTAAATAACCAGGTGGTAGGATATGGAAATATGAAAAGCCTTTTTTGAGACTCTAACTGGATTATTAGTATTGGCAAAATAAAAAAATAAAAAAAGTCTTGCCAATTTGCCAATTACTATTAGGTTTATTGTGGGGCTAGGTCGAGTTTATGTAAAAAAAGAAATTAATTCATTTACACATATGCATACCAACTATTGGCCTTCACATGTAGAAAAATGTTAGAAATGAGGCGGCTCTATATAATAAAAATGATATAATCATTGTTTAGGCTTAAATACAAATGATAGAAACCAAGGTTTATTTTGGGATAGTTATAGTGTTTTATAAAATTGTTTGTAAAGTTGTATGTGTCCGGTTGCAAAAAATAGCTTACAACTACATAAATTTTAGAAGCAGTGAAAAAACAATAAAAAAGAAATACAACAACAACAACATCAAGCCTTTGTCCCACTACGTGGGGTCGGCTACATGAATCATTTTTCTCTATTGTGTCCTGTTAAAAGTCAAATTCTCATTTAAATCTAATAAAGAAAGTTCATTTCTAATATTTTCTAACCAAGTATTTTTAGGTCTACCTCTACCTCTACCTTTCTTAACATATGTCAAATTAAATATCTCAACTTTCCTAACCGGGTCATCGGAAGGCCTCCATTTTATGTGACCAAACCATCTAAGGCGACTCTCTCTAATATTATCTTCCATTGGAGCTGCTCTAACCTTTTCACGTATATGCTCATTTTTTATCCTATCTCTAAGGGTAAAGCCACTCGTCCACCTGAGCATCCTCATCTCTGCAACACTTAACTTAGTATTATGCTCCTCTTTTAATGGCCAACATTCGGCACCATAAAGCATTACAGGTCTCACCACCATCTTATAGAATTTTCCCTTAAGTTTGAGGGGGACTTTTCTATAACACAACAAGCCCGATGCATTCCTCCACTTCAACCATCCAACTTGAGTTCTACTAATAATATCCTCATCTATTTCACCATCACTCTAAACAATAGATTCAAGATCTCTAAAATGTGTACTCTTATTAATGACTTGATCGTCCAAAGTCATAATCCCCTCACTAGGTCTATTGCTACTAAAATTATACTCCATATATTCAGTTTTAGATCTACTCAAGTGAAAACCTCTAGACTCTAATTTTGACCTCCATAATTCAAGTTTACCTCTAAAAGTAATAGTCAAACAAAATTATGGGTGTTGTTCGAAAAGTAAAGCAGCTAGAAAGTTATTCCAAACAGACCCCAAATCTGTTAAACTCCTTATTTTCCATGGCAAACATTTATGGAAGATTAGAATGTTACCTCCCATAGTTCAAATGTGTGTTTTTCATGGATTCATTTAATATTTTTGAACATTAGAACAAATAATTTGTCCTTCAATATGTTTGAATCTTAGATTGAATGGCGCAAAACTAAGGTATTCACATGTAGTCCTACTACACCCAATTATCCACCAATAATTATCGTGCTTATATATATCTTAATGACACTTAAAAGAAGAAAAGTGGTATAACCATCCACGCCAACCTACAAGCAATATTAACCCAATTATTGCCTCTATGATTATCAACTTGAAAGTGCATGTTTTATGGATACATTCTAAATTTTCTAAGGTTGTGTTTTTTCACTTTTTTGTATGTTAAGCTTGATCTCAATGATAATTTTCCCCAAATTTTGGTTTCTACTCATTTACGCAACCACTTATCTGGCAGAACACTGTTAAATTAAATTCCCCAATTAATTATGCTGCAGGGTCTCAAGAAATGCATAATTAAGCTAGGATATCTTTTAGTCCCTCCTGAATGTCAAGCCCAATTCTCTAACATTAAAGCCAATTAAACCAACGCTATTCCATTATTAAACTTCAATTTAGTAAATCATTTTCAGTCAACATAATTAATTTAGACCTAAATTCCTAAAAGAAACCATACAAGATTTAGGCCAGCAACTAAATTATCTATTGCAAGCATGATAAATCTAAATTTTATTATATTAGAGCAATAATTTTCCTAGGCAGGCTAAGGTTTTTGTTGCGTTTGGTCCAAGAATGAAAAATAAAGGGGAAAATTTTCCATGTATATTTTCTTCCGATAATTTAGTCCTAATTACCAAGTTCTCCATCATAAAAATATCATATTTCAACATTTATTATGATGAAAATAGCGAAAGATTCTTCAAATTAGGCGAGTCTTTTCGCCCATCACGAGCTTTAGGAAGAAATCATAAAGGGAAACTATATTATTAACTTGTTTTTATTCTCGCTGTAAAGTGATGCTGATTTATCTCTTTGTTAATAAACTCTGGCTTCCTTTGATATTTTTCTTGTTGCATTTATGTATTCAGCTTATGTTATACGATATATTTTTAGCTGATCTGCTGCCTTGTTTTCTTTCTGATTATTGAATTAATTTCTTCAAAAACAGTGTCGTAAGAAGCATAGCTACACATGCCCGCATTTTGAAGCAACAGGGAAATGTCATCAAGGATCTCTGTGCAAGCTTCATCATCCTAAAAGCCAAAGTAAGTCAAGAAAAAGAAAAAGAACCAAGATCCAAAGCTGCAGCAAGGGACGTTACTTCTCTGACAGCATTGGCAAGGCTTTTGAACCTCTAGAAGTTCCTACCAGCCAAAATGATTTGGAGGGCGGTACTGACATCTTTTGTTCTGATGGGCGATTTACTGAATATATCAATCTTGATGTTGATAGTGCCATAAAAAATGTTGCTATCATGGAATCATATGCGGGAAAATTGGAATCTGGCTACCTTGATATGCAGTCTTGTGATATAGATGCACTCATAAAGCCTGTTCGGATCATGAACAGGGATGACCTGACAATATTTTAACCTTCTATGATTGACTTTTCATTCTTATAAACCGTTCAAGTTTTCTTTTTGCTGTTTTTTCTGCTATTTTACTTATCTCAGGTTGATGGGTTTATACAAATCAAAATCTTCATTTTCTTCTTAAAACAGCTATCAACAACAACAGTGTACCAGGTAATATTATTTTTTGTTCTATTGTGTTGTGACTTATAAATTATGGGTGTAATGATTGACTGTAGGTTATCTATGCATTAAATTTGATAATAATATTATAGAAGAAGAACAACATTGTAGAGCTCTATTAGAGATCCCTTATTTATTTATTTTAACTCCTTCAATTAGTATGGATGAAATTCTTAAACTTCTGCACAAAACTTTGCATTGTGATTGACATTGATACATAGACATGAGGTAGATATCATTGTGTGATTGACATTGATACATTCACATGGAAACAGAGCCCTGTATTGGGTACTTACCCACCTATGTACCCACAAATACCCAATGGTTATGGGTGGTTATGGGTACCCCCATGGTCTTGTGTGTGGGTATGGGTGAGTACTCAACATCGGGGAATAAATCGATTTACATTATTAATCACCGTATATCTTATATTACTACAATTCTCACTACGTAGTGTGCAACACTTAGCCACGCTGCGACTACGATAAATTTTGATATACAGTTTGAAAGATTGCAATCAGAGCAAAGGGCAGCAAGTCTCAAGGTCATCAGTCCGTGGTAGACTGCGTTCAAAAAGCATGGAAAGTGGGTAGGTATAGGTGGGTACGACATCCCGAAAGTCACCATGGATGGGCGTGGGTGGGCGAAGCCCGTCCGAGTAAAGCATGGGTACCCAACCAGGACCCCATGTAGGGCTTTGATGGCAATGTCCATTTTTCTTCTATACGATTTTCATGTCTAATTTTAAATGAAAAATTAAGACCTTGCTTCTTTAGTCTCATTGAATTGGTGTATACGGGATTCCTGCATTTTTTATTGCTGAACCATGCCTAAGAGATGCATAATGTTTCGGGAGATAATTGCTTGGATTGCTTGAGAAACAGTTTGTGATTCTTGCCCTTTGATCCTTTAAATTAGTGGAGTTCAATACATATTTTATTTATTCTATATTCTATACTGGGCCGTACAATGGCTGAAATGTTCTGAAATATCCAAACAAAAGTGAACATTTTGTTGTGTTAGCTTCCTTTGGTTGTTTCATCTTCTAAATATGATACTATGTGCGTGATGTTAGCTTAAATCAGATTAAATTGTTTTAATTGGATCTCATGTTATGGATTAAATGAACAGTGTTGTTCTTATATTTGAAGTCCATAGAAATAAATAATCTTGAAAATAAACTGAGGATTGAAATTAGCACTAGATTTATTCTTCCAAATAGCTAGTACTTCATATAAATATTGTCTATGATATAGACAAGGCCTGAATATTATCCATATGATGGGTAGATAAATTAATGTAGGAAAAGAAAATTTTACATGAATAGAAGTTATGCAAAATAGGCTTAGCAAATATCACCTCAGGCAACACAATAATAATGAATGAAAAATGAAGATTCATAAATCCTTGTAGTTGCGATAAGTCTTATGGTGATGACTATTTCAAAAAAGCAAAAGGTACTTTTGTTTTTTAAATGCATTGGAAAAATGATATTCCTGTGATTTTGTAGTAATAAAAAAAATTCAAAATCTTAAGATTTGATTTGCTTAGGAGGAATATAATATTTTGTGGAAAAAGTAATTAGTGATATTAAGAATGGTGTGAAGTATGTGCTTGGAGAACAAATGAAAAAGCTCATAATAGTAGAAATAGTTGATTGTGAAATCAAAATGTGCATGAAAATTTAAAAATTAGAAGCTTTGTTGCGAAAATTGATTTAGATGTAAAAACTAAAAAAAAAATAGAAATATATTGAGTTGCCCATAGGGAATGCAAAGAATTTTTCTTTTATGAATTAAAGAGATGGGAGAAGTTAAAATTTAAGTCAAGTGAAGTGCATTAAGGATGAAAATTAAAATGTGTTTTTTTATTAGATAATATTCAACATAGGTAGATGAGATATTTTGATAAACTTTTTAAAGGTCGTGAGAATATGATTGACTTCACAGTCAGCATCCTAGATGCAAATAATTTTTTTTTTTATTGTTGTATTAGTAAAATTAAAGTTGAAGATGGTTTAAAGAAAGTGAATTGTGAAAAAAATAGTAGGTTATGATGATATTCCAATAGAAGTGTGGAAATGTTTTGGAGATCAAAGATTTTTTTGCTTACTAAACTTTTTAATGTTATTTTGAAGACTAAAAAATGCCTGATGGGTGGAGGAGTGTGTTGGTTCTTAATTTTAATAAAGTGATGCATAAGAATGCAAATTATAGAGGAATTATGCTAATGTGCTATATATTAAAATTATAGAAGAGTGATTAGTCATATGTTATGACTCAAGGTTTAAAATTGCGTAACTGCGCCTCGAGGCGGTTTTCGTCCGTGAGGCGAGGCGTAAGCCTCGAGGCGGTCTGAGGCGTAAGCCTCACGAACACATAATTGCGTAAATGAAAAATTAAGGATTTTAGCAGGAAAATAATAGCAATATTGGAAAATAAGAAAGTAGATGCAATAAAATTATGTCCCAAAGTACAAAATCACAAAATATCAGTTTAACAAAACTCCCAAAATACAAAAAACATATAAAATGAAGTCATATCCCATCACAAAATATCAGTCTTCAAGTGAATCTTCTTCTCCAATTGTATCTATGAATGTCATGTCATCTTCATCTTCAACATGACTCACTTTTCTCTTCCCTGTTCATTAAAAGAAAAGATTATTAGCATATTAATTGGATGAACCACTCATTATCAGGCAGACTGGCAGAGAACATATACCTTTACTTGCAGAGCTAGTAGATGTGTGTGGTGTGGTACTAGTGGATGTACCCGTTTGATCTGCTTCGCCCCTCAATACATCCACATTTAGATCTTCTACCTGTAAGTCTGATAATGATAAAGCTGCCTCATTATCTATGAACCACTCATTATCAGACGACAGATCATCACACACCAACGGGTCCTCATCGTCTTTCAACCCCTTATTCCTCAACCTCCTATCTCTTAACCTCTTGTTGTGCATTATGTATACGAGGGAGTTCATTCTGAGTGTAGATAGTCGATTTCTTCTCTTTGTTTGCACTTGACTATATGTACTCCAATTTCGCTCACACCCAGAAGAAGAACAAGTGAGGCCCAACACTCTCACAGCAAAACTCTGTAGCTCAGGGGTGGAATCACCAAATTGGATCCACCATTCAACTATTTTCAAGAAGAAAATATAATCAAAATTCAGAACTGAATAAAGTGTATTGCATTTACCAAATTAATTATACCTGGAGACCGTTTAGAAATGGTAGTTCTTGCTGCATTCAAACCAAAAAAACCCTCTTTATTCTGGAACAGAACAAGCTGTAAATCTGCAAGCTTCCTATCTGAATTTTGATGCTGTTGTAAGTGTTTGACAGTGGTAGTTTTCTTCATGTAAGCACTTATTTCTTCCTTCACATTGTCCGGCACTTTTGCACAAGGTGCTACGTTCTTGTGAGAGCATGATAAGTGCTCCTTCATGCGGGTTACTCCGCCCTTCACAACTTTCTCACAGAAATTGCACTTTAAATAGACATAGCTCTTCTCTCCGCCGCCAATGTCAACTTGTACACTATACTTCCAAGAAGGGTCCCTCCGCAATGACGTATTCGGGTCCCTCCGCAATGACGTATTCGTCTTTTCTTTACCTCTAACTATATCTCCTAAAGCAAAAAACCAAATACACTAAAAAAAAATCAAAAAAATCTAAACCCTAGTTTTTCTTAAACATGAAAAATATATCCCTAAACTTAATAAAAATCCCTAAAATTCAATGTGGAGTACTCCTAGAGGGCGGCCGGAAGATTCCACTTCGCCGGAGAGAGGCGGCGCCGGCGGGAGGAGCGGCGGGATTGGAGGCCGACCGTGCGCACTCTGTTTTCCGCGAACAGCAGCTTACGGGCGACTATTTTCGGGAATGAGGAGGGCCGATCGGGTGTGGGGAGAAATGCCAAGGTCATTTTAAGTGGGTGGGGCCACTAGGCTGAGGCGTACGCCTCTCTACAAATTGCGCAATAACGCAATAGAGGCGCGCCTCAGCTACTGTGAGGCGTACGCCTCAACATCTCCCTGAATTGCGGTCGCCTCAAGGCGTTTTTGGCAAAAATTGCGCAGAGGCGCGCCTCAAGGCGCGCAATTTTAAACTATGTTATGACTAATACTAATGTTTCTTAAAATCCGTTTAGGTTCATGGTAGGTCTATTATGGAAGCTATATATTTGTTGAGAGATTTGATGGAGAAGTTTAGAGAGACTAGTGAGTATTATATTTCTTGATCTAGAGAAAGTATATGATAAAGTTGCTAGAAAAGTGCGCTGGAGAGCTTTAGGAAAGAATAGAGTTAATGATGCATATATTCAAGTCAATAAAGATAAGCATACAATCAGTGGAGGGAGAAGCTAAAGTTTTACATTAAAGAAACTATTTGAGAGTTAAAGCTTTTACTGCTACCTATTCTTTAATCAACCAAAAAGTCAAGGCTTCAGTTTGCAATTCATATACTGAGCCCGCCATCCCTCTCCTACATTTAATTTGCTTTTTGTTTTCTTTTCTTAGCTGATTTTGCTAGTGAGATATTCACCTGACACATGTTAGACGCAATCCAATAACATAGGTGATTTCTGATGTTATTAACGACATGATTGTCCAAATGTCAACATTTATGCTTTTATCCTTTATTATCTGGAAGCTTGTTAGGAATTAGGAGCCTATAGGACAAAGCAGATTACATGTAACAAAGTACACGGATTTCCACATCCATATTCTCATATTAGTGAACTTTCCTTGAAGAACAGGTCCGTGGCAAAAATTGGCCTGGTGCAGCCTCAGAGATCTTCAAAATTATTTAAATTTCTTCAGCAACTATGATACTAATCCTGCATAACTACAGAGTGAATGTGAAACATCTAAGAGATTTTTAATATATCATATACAGTAATTGAAGCTTTTCTTCAGCAAAGATCTCGAAAATATTGGTTCTTGATTCTCTCAAGTTTGTAAATAGCTTGTGCTCTACTGCTCTCCTTGATAGTTTGTGGTTTGGTGCTCTATTCAAGAAACTTCTGGATTGATGGTCTCCTGGATGTTAACTGGATTTAACTAAAGATTTGCTTTGTAGGTAAAAAGTCGAGTAGAGTAACAGGTAGAGGATGGCAGCGTGGTGATAGTTTTCTCATACTTGCAAGGTTTTGTATTTCATTCTTTTCTGCATTCAAATGAATATTTTAATTAGCATGGTCTCTCATCTACTCAGAGGAGAAAGACCAGAATATATGGTCATTATAGATGCTGGAAACTGATGCATTGAATGTGAAGTATGTTTCTGCTCTAGCTCTGGTGCATTGGGAACTTGTTATTGAGATTGGTTGGGTCGTGTTTCATGGTCCGCGGTTTATATGATTATTATTACTTCAGGACCCTTAACAGAAGAATTTTAAGCTTCTTTATACTTACTACTTGCCAATTCCCTTATGTTTCTTGTCCTATTAATAGTTTTTAAGCTTTACATTATTACATCATTGTACCAATTTTAGGCTTTTTGGTAGAGATTTTATGCCAAATACATTATGAAACAAAAAAGAGGGAGAAGCTTTTTTTGTTTATCAGCCCTGTATTTTTAATGTGGATCGAAGAGACCTGGGCTCAACTCTCATATTCCTGCTGTCCACCTCTGCACTCTCATGCTTTTACTGAATTTCCCTAAAAGTTTTTTATGTTTTTTGGGGGATTTATTTGTGTAAAACTCCCTGCAGTTTGGCTTTTAGTGAAAGCACAACATTTTCTAAACTTTGCAAACAAGAATAATAGTGTATCCTGTTTATAAACACGTTCTCCCAGCCAGATGTCCATCTAGAGGGGTCTGTTTGCAATTTTTTTTTTTATAAAGATGATAGTAGAGAAGAATAAAGGTATTAGATAAGGTGTAGTTTTTTTGTTTTTTGTTTTATTTTTTATTTTAGAGATATTTATGTCATTTAAGACAAATTCACACATACATTGCATACACAAAGATTTGAATTCAAGACATTTTAATTGGAAGCATAAACTCTCAACCAACACGTCAAGGTGAGCTGTGTGCTGTAGTTAATTCATTTGTATATTTTTTCCGGAAGCTCAGTAATTACGTTTATATACCAGCTGCAACATAGAAATGTAATTACATAATTGCCTAAGGGGCTGTTTGATATCGGATTTAAAGTGGGATTTAAGTCGGATTTACGCTAAATCCAGCCAAACAGTTTTTGTGCGCGTGTTAAATCCCTGGATTCGGTAAATCCCGGATTTACGTCTTAAATCCGGGATTTAGTAAATCTGAGGGGTAGCCGGATTTAACGGGATTTATCCGAAGAAGCACACGAAAGGGAGAAAGTTACCTTCACAGCCAGCGAGCTCCCGTTCTTGCTTCCGATCAAAATGTCGTAACTTTCGATCCGTGTAGAAGAGAAAGTCGTGGCAGGAGCGAAGTCGAACAACCACGAAGGAGCCGCAGAAGCCACGCGTGCAATCTATACATCTGCAAAACAACGAAGCTGAACATCATCACGTCGAAAAGAGAACCGCAGAAGCGGCGCGTGCAATCTATACACCCGCAAAGCAACGAAGCCGAACAACAACGAAGAAAAGAGAAGATGAAACGCAAACCTCTAAAAGTTATTATTGATTTACTTAATTAATATAATTTAAATTATTAATAATTAAGTTATTTAAATGATTAATTGTATAATTAGTTCATAAATTAATTATCTAATTTAACTTAATTATATAATTAGTAATTAAATATTAATATAATTAGATTAATTAATATAACTTAATATATATACTATTAAATATATAATTAATTATGTAAATAATAATGAATGAGTACTTTGTAATTAAAATATTATTAAATTTATAACACATTATATTTTTTACTTTTTAATTATAAATTTATTTTTAAGTTATAATTATCTTCATCATATTTAAATTCCTAATTACTATAAAGCCTGAAATACGTTACCAAACAGTTTTTCAGGATTTAACAAGATTTAAGATTTGGTATACTAAATAGTTTTTCAGGATTTAACAAAATTTAACATTTGGCATACCAAACAGTTTTCAGGATTTAACACATTCCTGATTTACTAAATCCGGATTTACGGGATTTACTAAATCCCACTTGTTGCCAAACAACTCCTAAAGGTTGTTGAAAAGCAACGGTTGAGATTTAATCTTTGTCAGAGGTGCCATGTGATTCCTGCACTTGCGCAGGAGGTGGCTGTAAAGCAAGAAAAATTATTAGGTGTGGAGTGTGCACCGTCCGCACAAGCACTGAGTACCTAACAGTACCCAGCGTTACCGAGTGGTACCTAGTTGGGTATCCTATATTTGTGTGCGGACGATTCTCCCAGTTCGCACTCCGCACCTAATAATCTCTTGCAAAGCAGGGAAGTGGAGATAATGACAGTGACTGCCAAGATTGGTGAATCAGCTCTAATAGCAAGTTGGTCAAGGTTGTGACATATAACTATGAGCCCACGATACTCGAGAGCTATGTTTTGATTATACAAGTATATGCTAGAAATAATAATGTCTATATTAAGTGATTTCTGTATAAATATTGGCATTAGTGTTGATTTATAATGTTAAATCATTTGGAGATTGGCGAATGGTAAGGATAAGCTCATGAAAATCAGGGCTCGTTTGGGACGGCTTATTAGTGTCATTTCAGTTTCTAAACGTTAAAAATAACTTTCGTTTGATATTTGGATGCATTACTTTTGCAATATTATTGTTTTTAGAACTCCATTATTTTACTGATTTGAGAAGCTTTTTATTTTTCTCTTATCGGCTCGTAACCTCCGTTCTTAGAGAATACAGGTCGGAAATACCTAGTGAACCTGCCCAGAATGAAGTTAGGAGTGGCAGAAATCTTGTTCACTATTTTGACATCTCGAGAGAGAACCTAGGAGAAGGAAGAGAGGCAAGGAAGGGCCCCCAACCTTAGCAGGAGACGGAGCAGGCATCACCTAATTAGTTTAGTGCACTGAGTACTGCAAGTTATTAGGTCCGGTCATCAGACGCAGAGATACGTTTGGACACCAATAAAATATTGACATGTGGAATGTACATGTGTCCGGAAAATTTTAAGTCAAACGCGTCAAAAACGCAGTTAAAGTACATTCAAAAAGCGCAATCAAAAGTGCATCTAAAGTGCTGTTAAAGCACACATAAAGTGCAGTCAATAAGCACAGTCAAAGTGCAGTCAACGTGGTAAGTTTTCATTGGATGTCCGGATCTATTTTTAGTTTCGGTGACCGGATCTAATAATTTGCCTATTCTATGACCTCATAAATGCCACTGACAACTTCGCAATGTTTACCTCATCAATGAAAGGACCTTGAGAAGAGTATACAAAGCAGATCTATAGAATATATTATTAAAAAAAAAAAAAACTTACACATACTTAAATTTTAGAGATTAGTATTTAATCTTTCATACTAAAGTCATAAAAGTTGAACTCTTAAACAAACAATTAAAAATTTCTTTCAAGTATTAATAAGCTCTTTAAAAAATATTAATCTAACAACATTCTATTATTGAAACTTTGTTTCATTTAACTCCTTTTTCTCAATATTTGTTTCTAAAACTCTATTTTACATAAGCACAACCCAGCCAAACGAAGCCACAATTGAAGATAAGCTTAAGATAACTCCTAAAGAGATTATTAGTCATTTAAGTATATTTTTTATTTATATTTTTCATTATAACTACATTTGCATGGATGACTATGGTTGAGGGGCTTAAAAATGTTGATGCTCTTTCTAAATGCATTGTCTTGGTTCCTTTAAGTTATGTTCTATGAAAATGCTGATGAAAGTCATAAGCACCTATTTTTTATTGTGATTTCTCGTATTCCATTATCTCTTTCTTGATGTCGTGGGTGAACACTTTTCTACTCATACCAAACCACCTTTAATTATTGGACCATATCTATGACATGCAAGTTACTAGTAGTGATATTAAAAATCTATTCTTTTTTACTACATGCTGCTCCTTATAACATTTGGAGGGAGATGAATAATAGGAAATTTGGTGCAAATCTTAAGAGTATTTTGATGATCAGCTTTTTTATTAAGAAATTTTGATGACTTAAAGCATTTAATCTCTTGATGCAAATTATTTTTTTCACCTTATCATGCTCTGATTGCTATGTTTTTTTTTTTCTATTGGTTTTGTTGTTTTTGTTTTTGATTTGTTCATGATGGTCTCGTGGGTTCTTACTTGCTATTTTTATTCTTAGTTTAGGAAGCTTTATCACTATCTCCTATAGTTAACTAGTATCGGTTCTTTGGTTGCTTGGATGTTGGTCATCTTTGTTGATCATGTGTTCCATAATGCTAATTAATGGATGTTGGTTGATTTTTTTTTGGGTTTCTTTTCTTTTAAGACATTATGCTCATATATTGTCATGAGGAATGTTAGTCTAATCAAGATTTGTCATCATCTCCGTGTTTTGGCTACTTAGTGCCTCTCGTGGATGATTATGGACTATGATGAATGATTACATCCTCTTTTTTGGCTCCTTGGATGGCCTTCTCGGCAACTAGCTATTGCTTTTGGGATAGTTATTTTTTGGCAACTAGAAGCGCATTATTCTTTTTGACAAATTTTTTGATGATTGAGATGTATTTTTTCCCATCATGAGCCCCTTGTTTCATTTATTTTCCAGCCTCTTTTTGGCTATTTGTTTCAATTTTTCTATCTTTTCTTGCTGAGTCTTGTTGCTAGTTTTTTTTGTTACCACTATATCTTTGCTTTTCATTTATTACTTTGAAGTTATAACAAACATCATCTCTTATAATTATTCTGCGGATAATAAAAATGGGCTCTACCCCTAATTACACAAAAAAAAAGTTACAAAATTGTCATTACAAATCATCCCAAATACTTGCCTGTTTGGGAGCATCATAGAGGGTTCAATATTTTAATGTCAAAGTCCCATCATGCTGAATTTGATAGGCAATTACTAGTTGACTAGTTGTTAGATAGTTTTTTTAGGTAATTGTTGACTTACACTTTAATTTTTGAGAGACCTTTTAAGAATACTTTAAATAAATGATAAAAAATTATTTTAGGATGCCTTAGACTTTGTTTAGGACAATATTCTTATTGCTTTCTAAAATAGCTCTGTAATATAAAAGTTTCTTGAAAGCAGCCAAAAAGTTGTATGCCACTAAAATCTAAGAAGGATAAGTTAATAAAATTTTTATAGTTCTAATTTTCTCTAAGGAAGAAGGATAAGGTAATAAATTTTTATAGTTCTAATTTTCTCTAAGCTACTCTCTAACAAAGCTTGCTAAAATTCTTGTAGCTTTAATTTCCTTTAAGCTCATCTATGACTAAATTTCAAACCTTTTATTCCAAGGGCTAAAATCACTTTCCTAAAAACTTAGGAGCCTTGATGTAATATTATTTGCAAGTAATCTTCAAAGTTGTATAATGATCAAGAGCATTATGAGATAGTTTTGGCACTTTTTGTTCTCTTTGAGTTTAATCCTGATCCTTTCGAACACTCGCTTGATCCCATTAGGGCTTATCCTCTTAATTCTCTTATGTTCTTCTTAATTACTCTTTGCTATAAAACTTTAGAAATGTTATGAATATATACTCAAGCACTGCTTACGGATCCTTAAACATGTTCAATATATTGAATCATGCTTGCTCCATACCTCTTTCCTCTCAAAGTGTCTTTTCATACCTTTCACACACCATCAATGAGTCCTCCACTAGGAGCCTCTCCATTGGTCTTGATAGTAAGAATGGTCAGCCAACTTTAGCAATTTTTAGGGCTTTTTGCATGTTCTCTTATGGACCTCATTTTGAGAAGGTCCCATCGACTATATTTATGAAGTGATAAAATAATATTATAAGACTTTTATTGTACTACACTATTTTTAGACGTTAAAATAAAATTCTGAGTAAACAAAAATTATTGTATTTTCAAAATCATTCTGTGAAAAATCATAAATAAATACTCAAAATACTCATAAATCATGATTTCTACAACATATAAAAAATTATGCGGTGAAAGTTTTGCCAATACAGCTATTCAAGTTTTTGGTAACGGAAATACAAATTTGATAAGAAAAATATTAAAAACTCAAAATCTTTAAAATAAAAAATTGGATAAAGGATCCTTACAATGAGATGAGCAAATTTCTCAGCTGCGTAGACGGACGAAAATTGCTTCGCAACCTCAAAAATTGGGTTTATCTTTTCTCTCTACTAAATTTTTCTCTCAAATTTCCTATATACCTCTCTGTTATCCGAAGTAAAGGGAGCAAAAAGGATTTTATTTAATATAATATTAATATAATATTTAATTTAATTAATTCTTTAGTATAAAATTTAAATAAATCATTTTAGGAATTAAAAAATTATAAAAAATATCCATAAAATAAATTATTTTATTTAATTCTTTAGTATAAAATTTAATTTTATGCCATAACTATTTTAAAGATTTGAAGGAAAATTATCCCCATAAAAAAAAGTATCTAACAAACCACAAATCCTAATGTAATATTTTAGTTAGATCCTTATAGAACAAAATTTATCACCATTAGAACTTTATTTTCCAAACTTATAGTTGAACTAAACTTATCAATGACATAAATCTGATGACATTTAAAATAATATGATCCAGCTCCAATGACACAAATCTCGAAGTGATATTTCATTTAGAACCTTTAGAACCAAATTTATCATGATTCGAATTTTATTTTCAGCAAATTTATAGTCGATTTGAACATCTCAATAACATAAATTCAATGACATTGAAAATTGTTTTTTGATCCAACTCCAAATGAGTCTGAATTAAGCATTTGAAGTATGATTATAAATTTTGTGATATTAATTGAAGGACTAAATTATTTCTATATCTTGTAGCTTATAGTCAAAATCACTATGTTGATAAGTGGAATCTAATGAGCCTGTGATTGCTATATTTTGAGATCATTAAGGTACTTAAATGTTGACAAAATATTATATAATTAAAGGAATAAATAAAAGCCATCTAATTGAGTGTTTTTAAGATTTCAGCTAAAATTACCAAAATGTGATTCTAAAAGTATTATAAATAGACTTTATTCTTCACTTGAACTGGTAACTTGAAGCCATATATGAACATGTAGTTTAAAAGAGCATAGACAGATGATTGACATTGACAATTGCCACTAATGACCACTATTGCCCATTCGTCATCGCTTAATCACCATCTCCTAACAACCTTTGTTTGACTTTCATTGTCTGACCCCTATCATTCAATTTTCATCTTACAACCATTGTTGGCAGACCATAATCTCTTTATTATTGTTATCAATTGTCATTATTTGATTGTTGTCTCTTGATTGTCGTCTTTCAGCCTTCATAACTTGACTATTGTCATCACCCTCCACTATTTTACCATCAATCTCTTTTACTAGCACATGAGCTCAAGTTAATATTTACAATTTATGATCCTACAACTAAGGAGAAGAGTAGAATTTATAATCTTACTTATGTAGTAAATCCTTTTAGTTAGGTTAGACATTGTGATTTTTTTTCTTTCAATATAAAAACTTTGGTGTCTGGTGTTAACTTTTTGTTTTTTTTGTGTGTTGGATTCATATAAAATTAATATTTTAAAAACTTTCTTTATAACTATTAATTTTTAATCATGAAATAATAAGATTTATTAATATTTTAACTTTTTCAACCTATTTTTAAGGCAAGCATAAAATTAACTTTATATGCTTGATAATACACGTAATTGAAAATGTATTTTTGTTTTTTATTTTCTTTGAAAATTTTGCTTAAAAGTTTAAATTGGTTAAAGTAATCATATATTTTATTCACAATATGTTTACCACGAAAGAATAGGTATATGTTGATTTGAATTCGAATCATAGTTCGAACTTGGTTAGAATCTTCGTCGGTCTCATGAAGGATTCTCCAAAAAGCTCCCTTGAATGCTGCCAGCCTCGTGATGCCTTCTCTAGCGAGTGATGTAGTAGAAACTCCTCTTCTACTCACATGTAGTCTATTATTTTTGTCTCCCCCAATGAGCTTTGCCTCATATTATCGGTTCCACTATATTTTTTTCAAAAAGCTTTGTTGTGTGAACTCTACTCATCACACAAAACCTATGCCACAGCTTTTCTTTAGAACACATTCAATCTTATGATGCCTCACCTATTGAGCTCTATCATGTGACTCTTTATCGATCATTGTATGATATGTTCTATAGTGAGGTACAAATGACGGAGCTTGAAAAAAAAAATCTATTTTTGAATATTCAAATCATATTGAATATCGGAATCAATTTCTTTCATTAACGACTTCAATAAATAATCAGCAAATATAATATAGATAACTTCATAAAAAAATAAAATAGGACAATAAAAAAAAAAAAAAAACTCTAATTATGCCTACAATGAGGCATATTAAGAAATTCCTTCTAAGAATTTTCACTCATTTCGGCGAAACTAAAAATAATTGAACATCAATAACTTTCGCTTTTCTTTATTTTTTCTGTCATACTCGCCAGGGTTAGCTAGAGCCCGGTCGGATCTGGGAACAGAGGGAAAGAGAGACACTCCAGAGCGATGCTGCCAACGGTATCGAAAGGGCGCGCGTCCTCTAGCGTGCGCCCCTCTCCCGTCTTAGCTCACTACCTCCGGAGAATAGTCAAGGTAACTTACCCTACCGTTCAGTTCAAATGTTGACAAGTTTCAGCGATTGACTATAATTTGGGTATTTTCTGTGATCTAGATGTTATTGGATTCTGTCGCATCATTCCGTGTTGTTGACTTAGAGACAGAGTATTTTGAATGAGCCCTTAGGGAACTAGGATCAAAATGCTTCCGGGATTCTGTCCTTTAGTTGCTTCTTGATGTTACTAAAGGCAATCACGGTTAGATTGTAAAAAATTAATGGTGTTGTACTAATGTTTGAGGGGCTTTGCAGAAAAAAAGAATTATGTGATGTTGAATGGAATGTCCCGAAAGAGTTCGTAATTTTTATGTTATGTTTTGATTCACAATTCCATTTTTCCTTCTTAAGAGGGTGTTTGGTTTGCTGAGATCTGTTTCACAATGTTATGTTATGAGCAAATGCCAGTTATTTTGCTATATAATTATTATGTTACTAGCACATTTGGTTTGGCTGAATTTTTAAATAGCAATCATTAAATGATATTCCAATCCGATTTTGTTGACATCTCCAAATAATTCAATATCAAATTGTCATAATATTTTCTGACAAAGAGATATAATCACTAATTTTCATTCTAAATAAAATTACATTCTTTAAGCATTGATAGAAATGAACTAAATACATTAAATTTGGATAGATGATACTACTATCTAGATAAATATTGAATAAAAAAATCTAAGTAAAAAATCTAAGCTCTAGAAATTTGAAAGTTTTATGGAAATGCTTTTTAAATATGGTGTGTACCTGCAAATTTTTGAATATTGGAGCAAGAGATTTCTCTTTTGGTTTGTCTACTAGCAGATACAAAACTGTGATTTCTTTATGCAATTTTAGGCAGCATCTTGATCGAAGCATGATCTAACCTTTTGGAATGGCAATTGAAAATCAGATTTATTACTTATCTACATCAAAATACAATGTAGAGAGGGTTGTATGGCCATGTGGAAAAATTTGGCATATTTGGCTCTCTGTCTTGGGAGCCTGAAGCAGGAAATAGTGGAAATAGGGATGGATTTAGCTGTGGAAAAGCCATTTTTTTCTGGGAAGTGAGCTCATGATTTTTTGCTTCAAACTCTAGCCCCTTTATCCCTAAATCATATGAAGTTAAGCAGAATGGCTTGTGCAAGAAAGGCAAGCTCAGAAATGTTTTATTGTGTCCACTTTAGAAGTGATGTGTCTACCTTCCTTCTCCTAGCTGAAAAGAAACAAGCATTTGAATAGATACTTTATCATATTTACCCAGTTTGCTAACGATTTAATCTGTAATTTCACATCCTTATGGGCTTGATTGATTTCTTATATTTGAATGAAATGGCCTTTTTTCACTTTGTAAGTATGCGCTGGAGAAGCCAAATAGAATTTTTGAATGTCATCTATTAACTTCAACTTTCAACTCGTCTAATCATTTTTTATTTAAATAGAATAAAAGTGAGTGGTTGTATATAATTTAAAGAGTGCTACCTCTTTGTGATCTTAATCAAAATGAGGGAAAAACAAACGAAGAAAAATAGAGAAATGCTCCAATTATTAATGAAAGTCTGACTTCTTACTTAGGTTGCCAGCTAAATTCGTGGAATTATCTCCATTTTCACCTCTTCCCATGCAATGGAAGTGTCTGCTTGTTCGGAATTTAGATTTTCAATTCTTAGTGACTTTGAATAAAGAAGGGGGAGTCAGGCGGAAATAGAAGGATATTATATACTTTCTATTAAAGAAAGTGCGACTTGGTACTTCAATTACCAGCCAAACAAAGGGACTAATTTCCATTTCTATCACTTGTCAATTCCTATCAACATTTGTGAACAACCAAACAAGCGCCAATTGCATAACATGGGATTATAAGAATTTGATGCTATGAACATAATTTCCATATTACATCATAATTTGATTAAATCTGCTCCTCTTGTCCTGCTTGACTTTCTAGCACATAATTATTTCCTTTACTGTAACCTGAGAAAGTAATTCAAAATTTTCTGCCACTTGGAAAATCCATTTATTTAGAACTTTTGTTTATTATATTTAACTATGGTGTCAGGCATAAAGTATGACTACTTACCAAGCAGGCGCCGATTTTATCACGTGTTTTTAAGAATTGTTGCTATGAGCATATTTACATATTATAACTTTATTTTATGGAAGCTGCGCCTCTTATTACCGCATGACTTTCTAATTTATCATTCTTTCCTTCAATATAACCTAAAAAGTCTACACAAATTTTCCCTGCCACTTAGAAAATCCATTTATTCTTAATTTATATTGATGATACTTACAACAACCGCATGCGAAAAAATATTTCCTTATATTTAGATTGTGACCGACTGAATTCTGTCATTTTGCAGAGCATTACTTCCTGTTGAGTTACCTTTAAAAATCTGATGAACTGATTTTTTTTCAGTTCATTGGGAATGTAAAAGCATATATGATTAGATTATTGATTTGTTTTTATTGAAGATGGCATTAATGAGATTACTATTTATTTATTTATTTTTTATTTTAATTGATGATACTTAACTATAACGTCATGCATAAAAAATATCACTTTTTCTATTGGGAACCTGGAATTCCATGATACTTATGCACTTTAATTTTACAGAGGATTAATTCCTATTGAGTTCCTTCTAATAGTGTGATGAACAGATCTTCTTTGGTTCATAGGGAGTGTAAAAAATACTTATGGTTAGGGATTGATTTGTTTCTTTGAAGATGGCAATGGTTAATGCTAATTAATTTGGTTTATTATTTTAAAGTTTACAAGGCTTTGAAGTCCAAGTAAATAGTTATGGATTAAAAAAAAAAAAAAATGTGAAGTGGTGGTCGGTGGGTGATAGTTTCTTGTATCCCAGTTTATTCTCCTGATCCTTTTGGGTTTGACAAAACAAACCAGGGAGATTGCCATGTTCTCCACTGCAATGAATTGGAAAATATGGGTCAAGTGTTTGGAATCTTGATTCCTAAATAAAATAGAGCTGAAAAAAAATTCATTTCTGGCTGTACATGAAACCATGTCCTTATAACATATGAATTATGTCATGAACTTGTACATAAAAATGATGAATATTTATGATATAATAACATTTCAGAACATATTGTGGAAGTATTGATCGGCAGTAATTATTCAATGGATCTGGGCCAGGAAATCTGGGGTCGTTCCTTATTGAGCACCTGATTGTTCTGGTAGACAATCCTGACAGAATTCCCTATTGGTCCCTACATGGAAGGCTTTGATTTCCTGCAGTTTGCGTAACTGAGTATCACGTTTCTGTATTGGTTATTCCCTTGCTGTCTTTCCATGTTTTTTCCAAGGATTGTATGGCTCTACTTTTGTGCATTACTTAGTTTTCAGTTTTTGTAATTTTCATTAATTATTTTCCTCTCTATTTATAATGACTGTACCGCAGTTTGAAGGAAGGTGTAACAAAGAGAAAATCATTCCTCATCTTCTTACTCTTTAGTTTTCTACGAATCTACATGAATCATTCATAATTTTTATAATAAGAGATAAGAACTTCATTCATATCACATAATCTACGATATAATTGACATCTTTCATTTCATCATTTCTTTGTCATGTCCGTAGTGGCATTTTATGCCTTCTTTATCAAGTCTAGAATCATCATCATAGTTCCCATAGGCTTGCTCGTCTTATATCATGGAATACATTATTCAAGCTCATGTGTAATTATTCATTCCCCTTTATATTATATAGAGAACTTTCCTCTTGTCTCACATGTGCTTAGTTCAACAAAGATTTACGTATTAGCCATTGAATTTTTTTCTTGAAAACTTGAACTTTCGTAAAAATTAGAGACATGCCAGCAGAAATTCAGTGTAATTGCTTTATTTTTTCTGAAAATAGATTGTGTCATTTAATTGCCTTTAACTATATCTAAATGTAGTGTGTGATCCTTTGAAAGGTTTATTTTTTGATCAATTTCACTCAGGAGCATCAAATTGTAATGAGAAACGGGACTGGTGGTAGCTGTTACTTAGCTACTTAAAGAAGACCTTGCTATGATGCTTCTAGTAATTGATGGGAGTCAGGGGACGGCGCCTATGTTTTTGTGCAAATGTCATTTCTGATAAATTGGACGTTTGTATATCTAAATTAGATACGCCTGAACAACATAGATTAGGACTAGTGTCATGGCATATTATTATCTATGGTTTTATGTAATGCATTTTAGATTATTTTATAGAGAATGCAGACCAATTAATTTATCACAATTTTTTTTTAACTGAAAAACATCTGCAATATTTTCTTTCGCATGTGATCTTATACTGGCTTACTGTTTTCCTTTTGCTGTAGTGGCAACAAATGGATATCGAGTACACATTTTGGCAAATGCTTCATCTTTGCACTTCACCAAAAGTTGTGTATGTATCTAGAGCTTTATTATTCTCCAAAATAAAATGCTTGGAATTATATTTTCCATTCTTTTCTTCCTTAACTGTGTGTATTCTGTTTACTAGAAAACATTTATAAACATTCATTCCTTATTAAGAAGATGAATGTTTGTGATAGACATTATACTCCCAACATCTTTAGGTGTAATAAACAGGGTTGTAGTTTGAACGGCCTAAACTTTCTTTGAGGTAGATAATATTTTAGGATAGTCAACCCCATCTTCTCATAGAACTAAATAACTTTGTATGTTACCATACCCTATGAGTCACTTGCATACATTTCATCATTTTGATTTAATATATTAACTTTTACTGTTAGTTTAGTCATTTTCTTTGTGTAGGCTTCCTTTATGCTTAGCCATATCACTGTCAATGAGTTTATCCTAAGTACAATAAACAATCATGCTATTTTGATTGTATTATCTATCCTTTCATTCATACTCTTTTGGCTTAGAATCTTCTTGGGTTTGATTATACTTTTTTTGGCCAAGTTCGGTCCAAGTATTGTCATGCTTTTTTGATTGAGGAATTATGCGGTTTACCTTGAAAAGAAAAGAAGCCTTTTAACTTTTTAGAAATATGTTCTAAATTTTTGCTTGATATTCTAGTGTAAGTTTGCCAAATTGCAGAGTTACTGCTACTGGATAATTCTTGAAAAGCCCAAATAGCCAAATAGCTGCCATGAAGAAATAAGGCTTGATTTTATGGATAATTTGCTGCACCAACCTTGCTTTACAAAATATTCAATATGACCATTTTGATTTGTTTTGGAAACACACATATAAGGGCCATACCCCACGCTTGCACACCTTTTACAGCTTCATAGTCAGGGGAATCCATTTTCGAGGCAACTTACCACATCTATGGGATTAGAGTGAACTTTATTTCGTACAGCACATCAGTGTTTTCAAATGAAGCCTAAGAGACATGGGATTGAGGTAGTTTTTTCGTGTGGGTTGGTAAGCTTCTCAATTCTCGTTCAAGCCCTGCAGTGCGGTAACAGATTACAGTAAAGGTGATGCTTTGTTGTAGCAGAAGAATATACTTTTCTTGTCCTTCCTGTCTAACACTGGTTTATGATAGGAAATACTTAATTTCAAGTATTTCCTAATCACTTTGGCAACAAATCTCAAAGCAAACTGCTGTCCACAGCAAGAAAACAGCCACAAACAGTAGAAAAACAGGGAAAAAACTGAGGGAAACGTGGAGAAAAGTCTTGTATTTTACTAGTAGATGCAAGGAAAATAGCAAAGATAAAAGGATCCTCTATTCGAGAGGAGGATCGCACTCTCCCAATCTCTAGAATTCGATCTAGAGCCCTAGCCTACAAAGAAGAACAAGAAAAGTTCCAAGCAAAAATCACCTCCCCCTCATCTCTCATTTTCCTCCTACTTAATGCATACAATTCAAAAATAACATAAAAGGACCTAATTGCCCTTGCTTCCACTCCTTTTGGCTCCAAGAAACCAATTCAAAAACAAGTGGACCCCACCCGAATTGCTCCTCACGGTTCCGCCGGCTTCCCCTCTGTTTCCGCTCGAGTCGTCCGTCGCCTGTAGAAGAAACGAGCCGGCCCAAAGGATTGGGCCGGCTGGACCGGTCCATAGAGGACCGGTCTAACAGTTTATTGAGATGTGCCACAGAATCCCCTGTTATGACCTTGTTCTTGATAACGGGTATTTGTATGTTGTTTTAAGTTATCAAAATTTCTAGACCTGGACTGAATTGGTGAGCAATTTTAGTCCGATCCTTGTCTAGAAGTTTAATGATGAATATCTATTTTATGTGTTGGGTTGGTTATGTATCTCTGTAGATTAATTGCAGCTTGATTACTCTGATTCATTCTTCAAACATTGTCTAATCTGTCCGATTAGGAATAAGACTATAAGAGGCAAAACGATGTGCTTGATGGAGATTGCCAAATGGACAGAGATCTATATAGTTTAGAAACCAGTTAGCCACCATTTTTTTGCACATTTTACATTTTCTAGAATCAATAATTCTCTCTTACTTGGTTTAATATTGACAAAAAATAATTTAATGCTTATTGTTATTTCTTTTCAAATGGAGAAATCTTTGGCCTATCAGTGTTGTACGTTTAGATGTGTCTTAAGTTATGTGAGTTCAGCAGTATGAGGTTGGATGTCTCATGGTTTGTAGCCTTAGGTGTAATGGAAAGGAATGAAGCAATATTAGATTGGGTTATCCATCTAAATTAGTAGTAACCTATGCCATCTACCTATTGTAAATGCATTGTCATGTTCTACCCATAAAATGTACCCCCTTAAGGCTTCATTTGGTTACCCCATACCTTTTGTAAAAGGTAGTTTTAAAAAATTTGTTTGAGAGAATGAATGTTTCTAACGAGAAGCCAATACTAACAAGCTTTTGAAAACAATACAAAAATGAAGTTATGTAAAAAGCAGTTTTTGAAAAGTTTCACATACAAATAGCAACCAAAAAATAACTTTGTTGTTCGAAACAAAAAAGGCAAAATTAAGCCGTCTCAAACGAGGCCTAAATTAACTTTTATAATGCCAAATCTAGCTAGCATATCCACTTATGGTTGCCATTAATGGATGGCCCTATGAGTGTCTTGGTTTGGGAATTGATCACAACATGAGAGGTCTTATTAAAATAAATTTTTAGATCACAACATTAGATAGGAAGATTAAGTCCACAGTTGTCCAAGACAGGTCGATTTTGATGAAATGCTTGATAATCAAGATTGTGAGGTGGGAAATTTGGATTGTTGGATGATGATAAGGTCAACATGATAAGAATGGCTTTTGAATTTTTGAACTTATTTCAGATAATTTGTATTTTGAATTTAAATTTTAATTTTCTTCTTTTATGGAGTTAGTTTAAGAAGCATTTCCCAAATTATGGATTTAGCGATGAGATTGCTCTTTATTTGATGCGGTTAGTTTAGAAAAACATAAGATCAAATTTAAATTACTCATGCTATTTTTTGCTCATAAGTAGTCTGTATATGTAGTTGAAAGCAATTCTAACTTCTGAAAGATTTCCTCTCCGCTTGGGTAATGTAGTCACGTGTATTCCAGCAAATCACAGTTATTGTAGTAAATAGTGAGTGGAAGACACAAGTTATATAGTAGTTTCCTACAATTAGAAAATTTAATCAATCTTCTTATTATGGACTCCTTCCATCTCATTAAAAGGATTGTGCCATATTACTCTTATCCTACAAACATTCCTATTGGTTTCAAAAGTCTTTCTCACATCCAATTCTGGATCATAATTTAATTTCGAAGTGCTAGTTCCAACCTGCAAAGAATTTTTTTATTGTTTAAATTAAAGATTGGGAAGACTACCCTTGGTGATTTTCGGAGCTTGGGGACTATGATTATGATGAGAGATTATTGATGATTGAATGTCTTCTAGCTTAAAAGAGAGATGTCCAAGCGGATGCTTGTCAGATGACCACAATGAAGGAACAAAAGGGCCACAATGATGGTTTCGATGCTTAGGTAGCTCTACCAACATTTGCTCCTCCATCACCTGCCCAGATAAAGGGAGAGCCATTTAATAGGAAAATAAGCCATCAAGGAGAATTCATCAATACAGAGAGAAACTGAGAAGAATATGAAAAGGAGAGAAGAAAGTTTTCACTTCATTTACCTTCATTTAGGAGCTAGCTATATGAAATTTCTTGTGCACAAGGGTTCAGAAGAGGGTGGGCTAGGGTTAAATGTTTTTAAGAGTGCTCAAAATGGTTCAGCTAAAAAAAAAAATCATAATAAACACAGTTATTGACATGGCTTATCACGGTTAATTTTTTTCATGCAAGAGTTAAAATAATTACCGAAGAGGCCCAACAAGTGAGAATATGCATTATGCTTATGATGTCCTCCGAAGCTTTAGTAGATTTTACAAGTTTTGCTGTATATTCTTAGAGAAATTAAAATTTTTCCTGTTTTAATCATAAATAAATGTGGTACTTCCAATTTTCCTCTTGTTTACCTTTTCTAACCTCGTAGTCACAACCACTCACATCTCCTTATACTCATCAGCATTACATTGTTTTATTATTAAATATCTTACATTTCAGTTTTGGTTTGGGAAATATTTTTGCATGTGGAATAATTGGCGGACAGCAGCTACCAACACACAAAGTACCATAAGCGTAAGTAACTTGTTTTAATTCATTATAATTTTTGATGGAATAATGTTTTGAGCTTTCTTTACTGTATGGCTTGTATGCACATTTCTTTTTCTATTCTATTTGAAACATTATGTTTTCAGAGAAGAAGTTTGGTGTTTCTTGCGGGCTTGCTTGCTTGTTGATTTCCATGGAAATCTTTAGTGTGCTTTGGTCAGGCTAATGATTTTACTTGCGAATTGCAGGAATATGTAGGAGAAGTCTTAAAAAATTATTGGGGACTTTATAAATTTTTTGAGTTTTCTGAATTAAGACAATTTTCATCTAGAGCAATCAAGGTTTAAAATTGAGTAATTAAGCCTCGAGGCGGTCTGAGGCGTAAGCCTCACGGACACAGAATTGCGTAAATGAAAAATTAAGGGTTTTAGCAGGAAAATAATAGCAATATTGTACCTTACAATAAAAACATCTAAATGATATATGAAAATAGTGGAAAATAAGAAAGTAGATGCAATAAAATCATGTCCCAAAGTACAAAATCACAAAATATTAGTTCAATAAAACTCCCAAAGTACAAAAAACATATAAAACCCCTTTTCCTTGCCTCTTACCATGATCCCTAATGAAAGAATTGAAAATCACACAAAAAATTTCAAAAAATCTAAACCCTAGAATTTCTTTCACTTCAAAAATCTAACCAAAAAGTCAAAAAAAAAAAAACCTAAAATCGTTTGTGGACTTCTCCTACAAGGTGGCCGGACACTTCAACTTCGCCGGAGAGAGGCGGCGCCGGCGGGAAGGATGGCCGACCGTGCGGGACGCCTTCGGTTTCGCGAACAGAGAGCTGGAAGCGATTTTTTTCGGAAAAGAGGGAGACAGTGCGGGATGAAGGGAGGAAGAGGTTTCATTTTAAGTGGGTTGGGCCTATTCTGTGAGGCGTACGCCTCACCCAGAATTGCGCAATTGCGCCTCTGAGGCGCGCCTCAGTTCAGGTGAGGCGTACGCCTCAGCCAGGTGAAGAATTGCGTAAGCCTCGAGGCGTTTTTTGGTCAAATTGCGCAAAGGCGCGCCTCTAATTGCGCAATTTTAAACAGAGAGAGCAATTGAACAATTGACGTCAACCAAGTAGTAAAAAAAAAAAGTCAAGCCAGTCATGGTTTAAAATTGCGCAATATGAGGCTCGCCTTGAGGCCCGCCTTTGCGCAATTCCAGTAAAAAACGCCTCGAGTTTTTGTTATGAGGCTTGCGCCTCAATTTGGCTGAGGCCCGCCTCGCCTCACTGGCATGAGGCTTACACCTCACGCTATATATATTAAAACTTACATAAATCTTGAAGTAAATGCCCGACATTGGACTCTATAGGAGAGGAGGAAGGGGAGAGAGCAGTTCATCATAATGATGATTCAAATGAAGAACCCCTTAGTGATGACAGTGCTGATGATTTATGAGTTCTTATGTGATATGTCATTGCTATTTATTTTTAGAAATTGGAATTATATGTTAATGAAAAGAATATTAGGATTTGGGAAAGATAGAATTTTGAGTTGAATTATATTTCATGTTGTCTTATTATTGAGATATTTTGATTTCACTTCATATCTTATGCTTTTTTATGTTTTATATTATTCACTAATTAGTATTTAAAAATTTTATCATTTTATGTTTACGCAATTTTTTGATTTTGAGGCTTACGCCTCAAAACGCCTTGAGGCTTACACCTCGCCTCACGAATGAAAAACGCCTCAATACCCTAAAACGCAATTTTAAACATTGAAGCCAGCAAACATATTTTGTTTGATGTTCCATACAGGCTATTTTATTATTAAATACACTATTATGTTTTCTTCGAGTGCTTGTTATGTAGTCTATTGTTCAAACTTGGTGAGTTCGAATTATATATTGCCCTTGGGAAGCTGCATTCTTTGTGATCAGGCTTATTTATCATGTTTATTTTCAGTGGTGGATTTTGGATTAATTTTGACTTCTTTTCTTAGAAACCAAAAACCAGTGGGCACGAGATGATCCTGCCTTCATAGTGATTCTCTCTTTATTCGTGGTTGTTGCTACTTCTGCTTATTGTGCCGCGTAAGTTTCGTATAGTGGATGTTTCACTGTTTTGATAAAAAAGTCTGGTGAAATTTTTGATATTCTTAGGAAAGGTCTTATTTTTTCATGCTAGTATAGTAAATTGACCCAATTTTGCTATTTATTTGCCTTGTTAATTTTGTCTCTTCTGTTTTTGTAGGTATGATTCAAGTTTTGGACATGCTGTCTTTACAGTTACATCAGTACTTTTTTTTCATTTCTTAGTATCTGGCATAGTTTTGGCAACTTCTTGTTGGTAAGAATTCACATGAATATTTGTCATTCCATTTATTTTCAAATTGCTAAAGATTATGCATGGTCTTAGTTTTTGAGTATTTTTTCCGATTTCAAGTTTGCATTGCACTAACAATGTTGATTTGGTCAACTTTTGTTTTTGAAAATTATGAATTATTAACAACAATGCCAAAGGAACGGCCATTCTTTGGTGGAATAACTTATTTATGTTATGAATGCATAGCTGGTATCACACTTTGAAGATATGAAAGCATGTCTTAACATTATGTTAAACTCTCTTAGCCAAGATACTTGTTTGTTGTACATGCCACCAAATTGGGTGCATGGAAAATTTGATGCTTCTTGTTTCCATATTGCTGGAATGCTTATGACGTGCACTTGGATGCTTTTCATTTTAATTACTGATGGACAAGTCTGTAGTGAATGTGAAGCTATCCAGCATCCACATTACGAGACGCACACCAATCAATACTTGTAAATCAGTTACCTCTCGTTATTGTGCATACAGGCGTTTTTCCCTTTTCTCACTAAATGTTTACTTAAACCTTCCTGACTGGTAAAATCTTGCCAGTATGTTTATCTTTTAATTTTCTTCTACAATATACTTAAGCCTGATCCCTACTAGTTTGTGAGTCTAACGTCTAAATTCTCATTCATTCTAAATATTAATAATCTCAGTCTGATGTTGCTCTCTTGAATTTTGATTGCATCATTGTCATCATTCTTTTTTTTTTTTTTTAAATTTCCTTACCTCGTTCAAGAAGGCGATGAATTTGTATCCCTGCTTTTGAAACTCCTTTCACTCACAATATAGAAAGCTGGGCTTTCTACAAGCCCTGCATGCACAAGCTTAGGCAATTATGTCTGCATGCATCAAGTTATCAATCCACTTTAGTTCTCTCTAATTTGAACCCTGTTGTTAACTTCATGAAGAATATTCTAAGAACTTTATTTTAAGGCTCTGATTTACTTCCCAAGAGGAGTTAATTGTCCCTAACATTTGGCATTAATCACGGAGGGATGGAGAATGATGCGGCAATGTGTAATAGCCAGAGTAATGTGGGATGATGATGAGAGAAGTCCCTCCCAAAATGTTGGAACTTCGTTTGACATCTCATTTTTCTAGTTTTTGAACGATTTTCATTCTTTTTAATACATTTTTTCCTTTTTTATGGTGCAGATTTTTTTTCCTTGTATACTCTATTATTGTGCTATTTTTTTAAAAAAATTGATAGAAAACTACATGGTTTTAATTTTGAGTAAGTTTTATTTTTTGGATTCCTAATGCTAAAACTATGATTCTTTTCAATTTGAGGATTTTTTTCAATTAAATGACAAGTACAAAATTTTGAAAAAAATTTTAAATGTGCTGTCCACATCATGAGCCATCTTCGTGATTTTCTTTTCATTCCTAAATAATGCTGAAAAGAAATGGAGAGTAGTTTGTAGTTTCAATTCACAATGTACAAATTTAGGAGAGCTTTTAATAGGAAACATACAAAATTAGTGAATAGAAACAATTTTAGATAATTACAAATTTATCGTAGTCTCATAGATTGGTGAGTTGACAGAAGGGATCCCATGGATCCATGATGTGAAAGTGTCAAGGCAGGAAGAGGGTGAAAGTTTGGGTGAAAGTATTGTGTGTTGTTTTTTTACATCCCCCCTTACGGGAATGGATGGATATCCTCCATTTCAAGCTTGTCTGATAATTTTTGGAAGGCTGGCTTTGATAATCTTTTGGTGAGTTTGTCCTCAAGTTGTTCACACGTGGTTTGAATGTAGTACATATTAGACTACTATCAAGCTTTTTCTGTATCAATGTTTATCAATTTCAATATGTTTTGTACGGTTACGTTGCATGGGATTACATAATATTAATGATTAACATGATATCACATTAAAGATTTTTTAGATATTTTCAGTCAAACTTTTAATCTTCCAAAATAAATATAAGCCATTACAACTTATAGATTCCTAGTACCATAGTTCTAAATTTAGCTTTTGCGTTAGAGCGACCACATTTTAGTTTTTAATTCTTCAAGTCACAGTGTTGCCTCCTAAGAATATGCAATATCATGAAGTTGATCTCATATCAATTATATAAACCATGCATTCTACATCTAAGGATGTTTTAAGAACTGAATCCTCCCCTATGTTGGATATAATTCTTTTGTTCCGGATTTGCTTCAAATATTGTTGAACTTTATACAATGTCGTAAGATGCAATTATTTACTATTTTACGTGAATTGACTTACAACAATGATGATATAAGAAATGTTGGGCCTACTGCATAATAAGTAGTTAAGTCTCCCACAACTCTTTGATTGGATTTTTTTTTTCTAACCATCTGTAAGTCCATGATTCAAGAATCAAGTCTTTTTTTAGTCTGTTTATTTTTTAGTTATAAGATTCGAGAATATGTTATGATTTGTATGGTCATCCAAATCAATTGATTATTTTGGATGATCCTGTATGCGTGTAGATATTTTCAGAGGTTTTTTAATTTTTAGTCCAATTAAATTTTTTTTGGAAAAACCTCATTGTCCACTTTTTAGCAATTTCAATATTGCATTGTCATCGTAATAAGTTTTGTTAGAAGGCTAAACTAATGTATTTTTTACTTTTTATTATATCTTTATGAAGAATCTTCATAAATCATGTATTCACACATTTATAATTTTTTACTTTTGTTTATTATAACTCTTTCAAATCTTCGGCGAAAAATAATGTAAAAATTTTACAAGGCCCGACTTGAAGTTTTAGGGCGAAAAGAGATGCATCTTGCACTAAAGATAAACAATTACTTTTTAAAAATTTTCTTGGTTATGTATTTATTATATACTTTTATAGGATGACAGTAAAAGGAAATTATGCGGTGTGATTGCTACTGATGATGTAGTAACCATCTACTATTACTTGTGATGTCATGGTTGTACTTCACAATAAGGTTTACTTTCCTAATGACTTACTGGCTCTTGCTCCTATAAAATTTGATCCAGCATGTTATTCACCATCAGGATATATCACAATCTAGAAGATGACCTTGCACATTGATGTAGGCAGGGGGGGGTTTAAATTTTGGGTTTTGGCTTCTCTTGAGCTTGCTAGCTCATTAATATTTTGAGCTGAAATTTAGCTCATTATGAGCTGTTTTTTTAGTTCATTTATTGAAGAATTATTAGATTCATTCCCCTTTTTATTTGTCTCTTTGATTTCTTCTTGTGTCTTCTTGGTTTCTCCACTAGAATCTCTTCTCCTCCCCTTTGTCTTTTCATTTTCTTGTGCTGGCTGTTTTCCCGTGCTTGTCCCTTGGTTTCCTGTGCTTTGTCTCTTGGGTTTCCGTGGTTGGCTGCTGGTTTCCTGTGCTGCTGGGTGGCTTTCCCGTGCCTTGCCCTTTGGTTCCCTCTCCTGTGCTGTTTCCAAAATTCTGGATTCATCTCCCTTGCCAGCTGTCCGATGGTTCTCTGTTGCTGTGCCTGTTGGTTCCCTGTTTGCCGGTTTTGATCTCTGCTGCTGCCCGTTGGATTCCTGTTGGTTGCTGAAGTCCCGTTGGCTCTCTGCTGCCTGGTAACCCGTTGGTTTCCTACTGGCTGTTAAAATCCCTGTTTTCTGGCTGCTGTTTCTGCTGCAGTTTTTGTAATAAATGCTAGTATTTTGGGAGCCGTTTTTGGACAGAATTTGAATAGCCTTTTTTTTCCCTTCCTCTTCCCCTTAGTTAATTAGTTTTAAATGAACTTTTAAGTGGCTGTTTGGCTCCTCTTTTGTGCCTATATATAGCGAGTTTGTGGCTGTTTTAGAGAGTTTATGTGAGTTATTTTTGGAAGCCATAACCTGCGGGTTTGCTTGGAAAAGCTTGCGAGCTTTGTCCAACTTCTCTTCCTCTCCTCCTTAGGAAAGCTTGCGAGCTTGTCCTCCTTCGTCTTGATTTCTAACATCTTTCTTCTCGCCGCAAGTGCCACCTCACCTGTATCCTTCTTCTCAAGGAAAGCAAGTTTAGATTTTTATTATAGAAGTTTGTTTGAGTCGTTTGTAAGCATCGTTTGTAAGGTGTCGTTTTATTTTCAAAAGATTGTAAGTGTCTAAGTCTTTATATGATATAAAAAGTGTTTTTTTGGGTATATTTGAGTCTTTATTTTATCTAGGAAGAGTTTCTTTTTGTGATAAAAAATTGGGAGATAAAAAATTTGGGGCCCTCTTCCCAATTTTTTGATTACATCACACATAGACCTATCATTTATCATAGTCATTGAATTGATTGAGAGCTTCGTAGTATGTAATGTTATTTTTTCCCAATTTTTATGCAAGCTATGATTTTTGTTGTTGGCTTCATGATTTTCTGGAAAGTGGAGATTTGTTGACCGTATAATACTTATATAAGAAGTTTAAGTTAATCTGTGATGCTTAAGGGTGCATTTGTTACAAGAATAATAAAAAACAACTGATATTATTAACAAAAATCCCTTTACAGTGGATTATTTTAATAAAGAATGATTAGGGGCTCCCCGAAAGGTGGGTGAGATTAGAATAGTTGCCAATTTTGATTCACATCGAAGAAGTTGAGATATTGAATATTATTGATATATCTAATGTTGAGAATCTTTAATATAAGCTGTTTTACATCAATTAATATGTGGTTGATGACATGTTATTCAAATTTAGCCTTTTCATTCACATAAGTATGTCTCAGGAGTCCTTATTGAAGAGTTCAAAAAAAATTATGAGACAAGACGTCGAGCCCATAATTTCCTCTAATAGACCTCCAAAGTGTCGGGAGGAGGATGGTCTATCTCTCCCACATAAAAAGGTGGATGGTGGTTGTTGACACTTTTTTGTGTCTACTCATCCCTGATGGAGCAGATTTGAGCCCAATTGGATTCGATCGAGCTCAATTTACTCAATCAAGCCTTGTCGAAATCATATTTGACCCAAATTAAGTCTAATTGAATTTTTTTTACCCTTGTTTAAAATTGCGCAATATGAGGCTCACATTGAGGCTTGCCTCAACGCAATTCCAGTAAAAAATATCTTGAGGCTTACGCCTTATGCCTTAAATTTTTTCTATAAGGCCTAAGCCTCAACTTGGCTGAGCCTCGCCCCTGGCGTGAAGCTTACTCCTCACCCTATTAATATATATTTTTATTAAAACTTATGTACGCAATTCCAGACACATCATGCATTCTTGTACCCTAGAGCTGCAATAACTTTAGCTTGACTGTCTTGATCTCCATCCCACCATTTTCTTCACTACTACCACAATCGTAGCCACCGTAAGGAATCACTTAAAAGTTGGATACCAACACCTCTAAATTTTTTTGAGTATTATCTTATCTTTATGTTAATAAAAATATTAATGAAAGAAAAAGATGAAAAAAATAAAAGAAAAGCATATTGGGAGTCATTGGTCTTCACATGATGAGGTAGGGGAGTGACCAATTTGTTATGATGATGACTCAAATAAAGATCCCCTCAGTAATAGTGGCACAAATGTTTTCTAAGTTTTTGTCAACTATTTAATCTTTCTTTATGAATTAAATGTAGATGAGTAGGGAACTGAGAAAGAACAAATTTAGAGTTAAACTTGATGTTATATGATACTTTTATGCAATTCATGAAATTTTTGGATAATATCTTATCTTAAATCTAATTTATCTTATGAAAATTTATCCTGGAAATTCATTCGTTAAAATTCTCTGTGAAGAAAAGCACGAAGAGCTTAGGCGTGAATTTTTCGATCCCACAATGATGTGCCATGCCAAAAATTGGGGATGACTAATTCCTCTTGAGAAGAAAATCAGAGTCCCAAAATGGAGCAAACTTTGGGTTTGTGTAGCTATTTTGAAGACTGGATCGTCAAACTAGAAATGCCTAGCTTATGTTGCCACTCACAATTATACCCTTGGAACATCTATTTGTTAAAATTCTCAGTGAAACAAATTGGAGAGATCGAGGTGTGATTTTTCGGAGCCCACAATGACATGCCATTGAATCACTCTCCATCCCTCTTGTGGGTTACGCCAAAATAGACGATGATTAATTCCTCTTGGGAAGAAAATCAGAGTCCCAAAAGAGCAAAAAGCCTTTCCACCTCGATTTAGGTTTGTAAAATTGGGATGGTCGATCTCTTTGTAGAGAAAGACTAGGGCCTTGAAGTAGAATTGCCTAGCCTAAGTTGCCACTCAAAATTATACCTCTTGCAGGATAATTTTTGGCATTTTTATAGAGAACTAGATGTTTGAATAGTTGCTATTTGAATGATTTATATTTGTGCAACTTATGTAGTTTTGATGATTCCAAACATTATTGTTCAAATGTATAGTTATCTCCTATCAATTTCAGAAGATTTGCACTTGCTCTTGTGTGTACTAACATTTCAGGAAAATCAGACTCCAGACTACGAAAACTTCAAATCAAATTCAACATGAGAAATTTTGTTTATTTGAAGTTTGTCTTTTCTCTGAATTAATTTTGAAAGGGAGTGATTGTAATTGAGTGAATAAAATCTTACACACACAAATAAGGAGATCTTGAAATTCTATACTGATCGTACAGGACGATATTTATCGTACTGGATGATCTGTCAGTTATCTCCTATAGAGCATTTGGAACGAATAGGAACTTGCTTGAAAAAATTTTTCTAAGTCCTATTCGTCCAGGACGAATTTTAATATCGTCCCGGACGATGTGTTCTCTGTAAAATTTCGTCCCGACGAATTTTACCATCGTACGAGGCGACCAGTCCTCTGGAAAAATTTCGTCCAGACGAAAATAAATATCGTACCGGACGAACAGCTCTCTGGAAAATTTTCGTCCAGACGAAACCAAATTATCGTCCCCGGCGATTGGTCCTCTGGAAAATTTTCGTCCAGACGAAATAAATAATCGTCCAGGACGATCGGCTCTCTGGAAAATTTTCGTCCAGACGAACATATTTTCGTCCAAACGATAAACCGACTTAGAACAGTTTTCAGCAGTTTCTAGAACCGACCTTGTAATAACCGTTCGTACTGGACGAACCTAGTTCGTACAGGACGATCAGCTGTACGAAGTCATTTCGTACACATATACAAATTGGGTCGTTTCAGATCGTTTAAGTAAAATCGTCCAGGACGATCCAGGATCGTACGGGACGATCCACTGCGTACAGAATTGAAAATATGCAGTTTTTGGGCGGTTTTTCATGTCTTTTGTATAAATAGTCCAAATTAGACTGCCACCCAATCTTTTTGTCATTTGATCTTCGTGCATATTGAGAGAATAGCCAAGGGGAGAGTGGAAGAGAGCATTCAAAGGAGGATTCCTACCATTGGAGCAAGAATGCTTCACTTGGATTGCTAAGGTAAGAATCTCTACTTGTGAAATTGGATTTCTTCACTCTTTTCTTTCTTCCTTCTAGATTCTTGTGAGAAGATCATTCAAGAAGGTCCGGTTCTCTGCCGACACTTGGAGAGTGTGAACAGACGTGGGTTCTCTGCCTACACTAGGAGAGTGTAAAAGGAAGAAGGTTCTCTGCCTACACTTGGAGAGTGTGAACAGCCGTAGGGTTCTCTGCCCACACTAGGAGAGTGTGAAAGGACGACGGTTCTCTGCCAGCACTGTGGATTGTGTAAAAGGACGACGGTTCTCTGCCGCACCGGGTAGTGGTGAAAAGAGGGTTTTGTACAGGCTTCTCCGCCTTGCTGTGGGTGCTAAAGGAGAGTCACTTTGTAGTATTAGTGCAATACTCAGAGGGTGCCTCTGAGGAGTGGATGTAGGTCTGGTTATAGACCGAACCACTATAAATCTGGTGTCTTTTACTTTATTGCTTTTACGTTTTCGCACTTTGAATTTCAGTTTTAACAACTCTGTGGTTGAAAAACATTTTTCTACTAACTTTAAAAGAAAATTTTATTTCGGTTCAACTTTATTATTAAGAGGGTTTAAAATTTTTAAAACTACCAATTCACCTCCCTCTTGGTAGCCGTGGGACATTTACTTAGGCTTAACAACCTAATTACTGGACTCTAAGTCCTATTCGTCCAGGACGAATTTTAATATCGTCCCGGACGATGTGTTCTCCGTAAAATTTCGTCCCGACAAATTTTACCATCGTACGAGGCGAGCAGTCCTCTGGAAAAATTTCGTCTAGACGAAAATAAATATCGTACCAGACGAACAGCTCTCTGGAAAATTTTCGTCCAAACGAAACCAAATTATCGTCCCCGGCGATTGGTCCTCTGGAAAATTTTCGTCCAGACGAAATAAATAATCGTCCAGGACGATCGGCTCTCTGGAAAATTTTCGTCCAGACGAACATATTTTCGTCCAAACGATAAACCGACTTAGAACAGTTTTCAGCAGTTTCTAGAACCGACCTTGTAATAACCGTTCGTACTGGACGAACCTAGTTCGTACAGGACGATCAGCTGTACGAAGTCATTTCGTACACATATACAAATTGGGTCGTTTCAGATCGTTTAAGTAAAATCGTCCAGGATGATCCAGGATCGTACGGGACGATCCACTGCGTACAGAATTGAAAATATGCAGTTTTTGGGCGGTTTTTCATGTCTTTTGTATAAATAGTCCAAATTAGACTGCCACCCAATCTTTTTGTCATTTGATCTTCGTGCCTATTGAGAGAATAGCCAAGGGGAGAGTGGAAGAGAGCATTCAAAGGAGGATTCCTACCATTGGAGCAAGAAGGCTTCACTTGGATTGCTAAGGTAAGAATCTCTACTTGTGAAATTGGATTTCTTCACTCTTTTCTTTCTTCCTTCTAGATTCTTGTGAGAAGATCATTCAAGAAGGTCCGGTTCTCTGCCGACACTTGGAGAGTGTGAACAGACGTGGGTTCTCTGCCTACACTAGGAGAGTGTAAAAGGAAGAAGGTTCTCTGCCTACACTTGGAGAGTGTGAACAGCCGTAGGGTTCTCTGCCCACACTAGGAGAGTGTGAAAGGACGACGGTTCTCTGCCAGCACTGTGGATTGTGTAAAAGGACGACGGTTCTCTGCCGCACCGGGTAGTGGTGAAAAGAGAGTTTTGTACAGGCTTCTCCGCCTTGCTGTCGGTGCTAAAGGAGAGTCACTTTGTGGTATTAGTGCAATACTCAGAGGGTGCCTCTGAGGAGTGGATGTAGGTCTGGTTATAGACCGAACCACTATAAATCTGGTGTCTTTTACTTTATTGCTTTTACGTTTCCGCACTTTGAATTTCAGTTTTAACAACTCTGCGGTTGAAAAACATTTTTCTACTAACTTTAAAAGAAAATTTTATTTCGGTTCAACTTTATTATTAAGAGGGTTTAAAATTTTTAAAACTACCAATTCACCCCCCTCTTGGTAGCCGTGGGACATTTACTTAGGCTTAACAACCTAATTACTGGACTCAACACTAGAGTTTGAAGAGGAACGCCATGATTTTTTATGAACTTGTTGACCTCTACTAATAAAAATAAAATAAAATACATAATACATACCTGGCTCTGCCAAATCCCACAAATCCGGTTGAAACGTCGCATACCTCGAACTGTCGAATCCGCGACACTCGCCCAAAATCCCTCCGAATCAATGTGCATTCGGCGCCGGTCCGGGATTCCTGTTCGCAGAGTCTCGATCGTTGATTTCTGATGCCTTTAAAAGCCAACCAAGCGAAGCATTCGCTGCTCTCCCATTCGCTTCCACACACGAGCTCTCCTTCCCATTCGCAGAACTCCCGAAGCTGCCTTGCCCTCACTGTTTCCTCTCGTCCTTCCCCAAGCCGCAGCCGAGCTCTTCCTCCATTCGTAATCCATACCCGATCCTCCCTCTGCTTCCATTTCCTATCCCGTCGCCCTTCCCCTATTCGTAAGCCAGAGAGAGAGAGAGAGAGAGAGAGAGAGAGAGAGAGAGAGAGAGAGAGAGAGAGAGAGAGAGAGAGAGAGAGAGAGAGAGAGAGTCCCCTGCCCGATCTCCCTACCCTTCTCCTTCTCCTCCCGATCCTAGCTTAGAAGCTCTAGTCCGATTCCCCTTGCCCGATCTCATCCTAGCCGCAACTCTTCACTTAAAACCTAACCCACTAAGCTCAACTCAGCTCACTCACTCCAACTCAACCCAATACACTCACAAACCCAAATCAGCTCAAGGTCTCTCTCTCCCTCACTTCAATGTTTTTATGCCAAGTGCATTTAACATTAATATTAATGTTAATGCTAATATTAATATTAATGTTAATAATATTATTATTTTTCATAATAATAATAATAATAATAATAATATAGTTTTAATAATAATAATATAGTTTTTATTATTTTAATAATATTATTATTTTAAAAAAATTTCTTCTCTCGTGGCTTGCAACGAGCCGGCAAACCCCCTACGCGCTCACGTAGCGTTGTAGGGAGGGAAACTGGCGCGATGCTTGCGACGAAACTAAAATCCTTCTTCAATGCTAGCGACGAGCCAACAAACTCCCTACGCGCTCACGTAGCGTTGTAGGGAGGGAAACCGGTGCGGCGCTTGCGGTGAGGGGGATAAAAAAATATACATATATATATACACCCCTGAACGCTCATGTAGTGTAGAGGGGGAAAATCTGTATATTTTTTTTTTTTAACTTGTGCTCCAAACCCTTAAACGCTCACGTAGCGGGTAGGGATTTAAAATAAAAAATTCAACAGCGGTGTCTTTTGACACCTACCTGAAGCGCTCACATAGCGTCGAGGGGAAAGCTGCCTCTTGTTTTTTCTCCTAAACAGAGGAGACGTCGGGAGGCTGCTGAATTTTTGTCCGAAAAGGATTAGTACTTGAACTAAAAATGAACCTGAACTAAGACTTGAACTTAAATGAACTCAATCTAAACTTGAATTTAAACTCAAAGACCACAGAGGACCTTTATTTGGGACTTGAACTTGAACAACAGAACAAGACTATGCTTAGTCATGAGCTTGAATTCGTCTCGGATATGAAATAGAACTTGAATTTGCACATTAAGCTTGCGGACTTGAATTTGAATGATGCAGAGGACTTGATCTAGACTCAAATGAGTTTGTATATTGAACTTGAATTAAAATCAACTAACTTGAAATTTGAGCTTAAATCAAATGGCATAAAATCTAACTCAATTTTGGACTCAATTGAATGATATGGAACATAATTTGAAATAAATTTATAATTTGGTAAAACGACGACATGCACACAAGGAGGCATGCGAAGTCCTTGACACTTTACAAGTCAACTTTATTGATGTATAGCACTTATATCATTCATCAAACAAGTGCTAGAGTATCCCTACCATCTATGGCAGTTCAATGACAATAAAATACAACAATTCTCTCAAGTAAAAAGAGTCCATATATAACAAATATGGTGAGTTGATGAGGCATGCAATTTATCATCTATAATCCAAGGTGTGAAATCATGGTGAGTACAAACATTTGTAAGTGACGAAGAAGACCTATAATCATCATGTTAGTATCTATGAATGGATGACAGTTCATATGTAATGGACATGACAAAATTATCCCACAACTATGAATGAGAATAAGTCATGATAAGCCTTCATACTCACTTATTAAACAGGAAGGAGATATGTAAAAAGGTGCACCGCTTTGTCTATAAATGATAGACTCGCCAAATTAATGACAGTAGTTGAGAGGATTATAACCAATACAATTCATCAACAAGCAAGGTTAGAAAGTCATAAAGAATGCAGTGAAAGAAGATTCCTTATGCATACATGTGTTTATGCTTAAGGTCAATGTAGCAAGACTGAGCATCAAACATTAACATACATACATCAAAGGTGTACTCGAATAGCTTGAAATAAATGTTACCTTCCGGCAATCAAAGTCATTTAATTATCATGAATACATCATTCTCCTACCAATAAAAATGTACGACATGCGATGGATATCTCAGAACTCTAGTGTCAATTAAGGGCAAAGCGACAGACAATATGAAGTGAAAATGATAGTGTGATATGCTTAGGGGTGCTCAAGCAATCGTGAACATGCTGCATCACACCCACTAAAGTTGATGATCAAATATTTGACAAATGTACTGTTAAAGATTAATACAAAGTTTGATGGCCTAAATTTATGATTACAAATAGAGAATACACCAACTATTACAATGACATCAAGAGCTGCAACAATTATTTGGGAACAAATTTTGTATATTCCTCCTATGCAACCTAAGGTGCATTCGATCACTACGATCTCCGCTCGAGGCAATAACTGTTGATTTTAACATACAGGATATCAACAAGGGTACAATTATCTAAGATTGGAATGGTTGACTCTTTATTTAAGCCAACAAAAAAAATGATGATGCTGGTCTAACCTAATAGATGCCTATCAAGCTCAATGCAAGTTTTGGGAAGAGAAAACCAGATCAAATCATTATGAAGTGAATGAATCTCAGTTCAACCAGGTTTTGGGCATTGAGTTGGATAAGATTATGGGGGCTTGTAAGTTCCTTGATGAACAGTGATCGTACATCCAACATACTTCCTTTTACGAAAATACTATAACAAATATGAGCTTCTACGAGCTGTCGTAGAAGACTCATCAAATATTCCATGAATGCCCCCGCACGTGCATCGTAGTTTGTATACACATATGTACACATGAAGGGATGTATAACACACCCGCATGGGCCCTGGCGAGCTTGTTATTGGTACATACGTGACGCCTAGGGATGCTGCGCGGGTCGATAAATTTGGACCCGATTCTCCTGAATAGATAAAAAGAAGCCGATAGAGTTTAATTATCAAATGCCCCCAAACACCTGCATAAGCCCTGGCGAATGTGTTATTGGTACAAACGTAAAGTCTAGGAATGTTGCGCGGGTCAACAAGTTAATTCAAGTTCGAACCCGATCCTTCTATACAAATCAATAGGAGTCGACAAGGTTCGAACCAACAAACAAGTATACAGTCACGATGACTGTTATATTTGTTTTACTGCATTCATATTAGGCCGTCAAGGCCTATAATAATGAGAATTCACTAACGAAGGCTCAAAGCCTACGAAACCCGATCCCCTATAAGCAAGTTGATAGGATTGACAAGATTTAAGACATAAATATTCTCAAATGACCCCTAACACCCCGATGATGGCTGTGTTGAATGCTATCTCAACTAGAGGGGTTCATAAACATTTCAAATATCTTCAAAAATGCCATCCCAAATGTCCCAAAAAATCCAAAAAATCTCAAAGTCCAAAAAATATTTAAAATTGAAATAATCCATTCAAGCACTTAAAGCAAAATCCATCCATCCTCCGCAATAGTTTGTCGGGGTAGACAAATTAAAATTTACTTAAGCTCACATAGAGTCAAATGCCTAGTCGAAAATATTACTAGGATCTATTCTCAAATAATCTCCTGCCAATAAGGACGTGGTACGTGTCTTCTAACCGACGATTTTACCGCCAAATGGCACCGCAGGATAAACGGTTATTACCCGGGGCTCTCTGAACCGAGTGGTTTTGCCGCCAAATGGTACTACGAAATACCAGTTATGACCAGAGCCAATACGTTCCTTATTAGCATCAAATCCTTGAGATATGAATCAATAGGAAATGATCGATAGAGCACAAAGCCCTCTGTTAGCTAAGGTTGATTCAAATTTGTCCCCTTAGACAAACATTCACCCCAGGTCTACAAGATACCCTTGAACGAATCAACCCATAGCTGCTGACAAGGATCCTTCTGTCAGGTTGGGTCGACTATCTCCTCTGACTAAGTAGACCAGGGTCCATGATGGCCCGGGATGACGGAACCATGGGATCTTGATCGGTTCTATAATCCATTCCCCCACCATCCGCTTTAAGTGAAAGATGGTGAAATTTTTATTTTAAATATAAAATTTTTCAAACACCCAAACTTTCCAAATTCTCAATATTTCATACCCATGCTGCTACTATATGCCAGATAACACGTATTTACTATATATCTGATTGACGACTAGCCTTAATCGAAAGTTCTCTCTCATTATTGGGAGGGGTAATTAACTATAGGGGCTTGCGCCTATAGGAAACCAGAACTCAGATCATAAAGTCCTCGCAAAATGAGGGCGAAATATCTGGGCAGTGTCTTATCTACAAACCCATATGCCTTCCAAAATTTACCCCGGAATTTAATCCGTTAAAACTCCCTCGCCGAAAAAAAAAGCACAAACAGTCGGGCGAAGGCCGGGGCCGAATTTTCGGAGCCCACAGAACTCTTAAGGGGGTATTTATAGTAGCAAAGTATGAAATAAGATAGAAGTATTTTTGTATTTTATTTTATTTTATTTTGAAAAAATTTTAGATTTGTTGAGTTGCTGATTCAAAACTTACTATTTTTTAAAATAATAATCATTTAATTCAAAAAGTAAAACTCCACTTGTAGGCGTACAGTTTGCTGGTCTAGCCTACACAAGCTTCGATTAATTTTTTGAGCTCGAATTGGCCTCTTTAGATACTTTCGGATGCTTAAGATCGTTGTTCAATGTTTTAGATTCAATTTTAATATTTTTGGAGCCCAATGAATCCCCTAAATATAATTTTGAGCTATTTTAGAGAGTTTTGGGCATATCTTCTTAATAAATTTTGCTTTGCATGATGTGTAAACTTCATTTAATGTTAAAATTAAAATTTGGGAGAACTTATGTGATTTAGGACCATGAGAGGACTGACATGTCCACATTGTCGTTCAAGGATTTGCCATGTCTTGCAGTTTTTTTTGAAATTGTAATTTTACGTCTCAAAATTTTCATTATCGAAATTATTTTGGATCAAATTGAAAATAATGGACAACTGATATATCTCCTAAAAACTCATTTTTGATCAATATGAATCTTTGCATAACTTTAGATCTCAAAACACTATATTTTTAACTAGAAACTTTTGTGATGAATTTTGGGATCACCCTAACTTCATCTTTAAAAAATATAATAATCAAAATTTTCATCTAGTTGAGATGAATCAAACGTGCTTAAAATTGTTTAATTTTAATATCTATAAGGCAGTTAATTAATAAAAAATATCAAGTATTCAAGGAAGATTATTCTAGACTATTTTATGAAGTATTTAGGATTTTGGCAAAAATAACCCAAACACCACAACAAAATATTTATAAATAGCTTCATTCCAAACTTGGCGGGGAGACTTTTGATGGAGAGAATCCTCAAATTTGAAGAATTCTAAAGCTCTTTTTATCGATCAACACCGACGCCCATCGGTACTCTATCAACATCACCCGTCATCGACCAACCCTGACAATCACCAGTGTACACCATCACCTGAAGGCCTCGATAGACCATTAATTGATATCGAAATTTGTCTTCAACCATGAACCAATGCTGATGTTCATTGCCACTTGGTTTCCTTTTCTGACCATCGACCGACATATATTTCCATCACTTATTATTTTTCTAATAACTTCCACTACTGTCATAGGAGATCAATATTATAATCTAGATTTTGTAATCCAACATTCTATAGTTGAGGGGAAGAGAAAATTTTTGTTAAAGTAAACTTGTGTAATGGACTATTCAAACTGGGACTAGCCTCTTAGATTTTACACATAAAAACTCTGTGAGCTTCAACCTCCTTTTATCTATGTTAAACTTTTATCAAACGCTAGGACAAGAAAATTTTCCTCTGTTACTACAAAAAACTATAAATGTCTTGACTTGCATGTTATTGTTTTTCATGCTTCTCTTTTGATGATTGCTAATCCTTTTAACATGCACTTCTTTTAAACTTTTTCCTTAAACTTCTATTTTGTTGCTTAAGATAGTAAGTTTAAATTACTTTACCTCCGTATCCAAAAAGAATTTAAGTAATTGTGTAGATCATTGCTGAATTTTCCTGTTTACCATCTAGGTTTCTCACAAATGCTTATCTGCGGGAGGAGTCTCCTAACAGTCACGTAGTTGAGCAACGTGTTGAATGGTAACTATAGAATATGCTTCTTTTGTCTTCTTGAATTTAATTCGCTTGTTATTTTTGCTGATAGGTTTTGATACATATAGCTATTCTGATACTATGGCTTTTAAAATTATGCTGCAAATAATAGTTGGGCTTGGACCTATGGTTAATTATTTCTATTGTGATATGAAGGTCATGGGATTGAATTACATGAGTAGGCTCTTTGCAATGCAGAGATACGGTTGAATCCATCAATTTCTTCCTGCATTTGTGAGATCCTCAATGCATTGAGCTTGCTTCTTTGCTAAAGTAATAATTAAGTTCTCCTGTTTATCCGTTTTTTTTTTTTTGGTTTTTTCTGTCTCTTTGAAATGTTGCTTGGTTTTTTTTCCATCTTTAACGGATGGAATTGAAGTCCAAAATTTAATTGATATACTGAAAAGGACATTTGAAATGCTTTAGGAAGACATCCATTTGATATAGTAAGGAATGTAGTAATTTCGTATGTCTTATTTCTTGATAATAATTCCCCTCACTTTCATAAATGTTGAACATTTTCATGATTAGTTGTACTCAATAAAATTTTTTCCTATAATATTTACTTTTTTCATAAATTTGTTGGTCCAAGGTGTATTCTATCTTTTCAATATTAACTTTAGGATTATATCATCTGAAAGGGTGTTTGTTGGTTGACAAGCCAATTATCAAATGCTATGAAAGACAAGACCAAAATTACCTCCTCTTCTAATGATTCCAAGTCTGGCATCAATCAAGCTTGACTTCTTGATGTTAGGAGGTTATTCTCACTTTGGTATTCCAAGTTCATAAAGTCAAGTATTCTTGGTACAGGAGAAGCAGTTTTATAAAGTATGAATAGGTAAAGGCTTAACTTTTGATATACTCTTTAAATACCCCTAATAAGATGCATTGCTATTAGAGGCAGTTGGACACTCAGGCATGCTTAGGGGACACCATAAACCTCTCTTACTACTCCCAAGAGAGACAGACATGCCTAGCTGAGCTTTTTTCCATTAGGTGCCAGACATTGAAGAATGACTTGCTTGATTTGAGAAATAGGTGCTAATACTTTATATTCCATAGCTGCATCAATTTTGTATTGTGGGCTCCGAAAATTCGGCCCTGGCCTCGCCCGCTTGCTTACTTTGGGGGAGTTTTAACAGATTTAAGTTTCGGGGTAAATTTTTGAAGGCATATGAGTTTGTAGATAAGACTGATGAGGACATCGAAGATCAACGGCTACGATCGTGTTTATTTATTTTCATGTATTTTATTTGTTATTTATACTTTTCCATTTCTACCCTCACTTGAGGGCTTTGTTTTATGTTTGCCTTAGGGGCAATTGTGTCTTTTTATTTTCCCTCATGTATTTGGCTATTTAAGCCCTCCCCTTCCTCTTGGAAAGGGATGATGAATTATTGAATGAAAAGAGTTTGTTCTTGTTTGATCTCTTAGTGAGTTCATGAGAGGAGAAGCCCGAGGAGGGCGATTTGCAATACCCGTCAATCTTTGGAAGAGTCTAAGGTTCGCGGTTCTTATGATCTCTTTGTGAGTTCGTTAGTGTACTTTTATCTTATTTGTATTTTTGTTCATCTCCTTTCTCCCCTTCTCCATCCACCACCGGCCATCCCTTTTCCCCCCAAGTCCTCCTTAGCTCCACCACCTCAAGCTCCCATCGACAACCCAAGCCCTTCCCCTTCCCCTTCCCCTCACCCGACGCCATCTCCTCCTTCCCCTTTGCCGCCGGCCCCCCTCATAATTTCCCCCTCATTATGTTGATTTCAATCACCATAATGACTTCCAAATTTAGCTCAAGCGTGAGAGGGAAAATTTGAATTCTTTTGAAATTCAAATTCGAATTTCAAATTCTTTCCATATAGGGAATCCCAATTTAGGAAAGTATCAATCATGAATTCAATTTCAAAATAAATTAAATTGGATTTATTATTTACTTTCCTCAATTTGAAATTTGAAATTCAAATTTCAAAAACTTTCCTTATTTGCAAATCTTAATTAGGAAAGTGTATAACTCCAAGTCTATTTGAATTTCAAATTAGATTTGAGTTGTCATTCTCATTCCTAAATGACATAAATTGATTTGGAAGTTACAAATCCTCTCCCTAAATCCGTCCCTCTCTCTCTCTCTCTATGGCCGCCCATTACTCCTCCCCTTAATTAGGAGCTTAACTCACGGCTCCAAACAAGGGTCCATTAATTCCCACTTTAATTTGAATTCAAAGTTCAAATTAAATCCCGCCAAATCCACTTAAAATCTGAAATTAATTTCAGATTTTTTTATTAATTTTCCTCTCTCCGCTTTCACTTAATGCTCCCAATTAATGATAATTCAAATTCAAAATTTGAATTTGAATTAGCATTAATTTACTCCTTAATTTCCTCTCCCCATCTCTCTCCTTTTTTTAATTGCCACTCTAATGATAATTAACTCTCCCTCCCTCACTTCCGCATGCTGTCCCTTCCTGTTCCAGCAACTTTCCTCGCTGTCCTGCCTCCCGGAAAGCCACAAGTTGCTGCCCAAAGTGTCCAGCAGCACCACGAGCAAGCCAAATCCTTGCTGACCCTGATTGGGTGCTGTCCAGGGTCTGTCCAAGACCAAAAACTGCTGCTGTCCAGGAATTTGAAGATAGGAATTTGCTGTCCAGACAATCCCGATTGCTGTCCAGCATTCTGGGAAGTCAAAACTGATGTCAAATCCCTCATAGTGGCTATCCAATCACCCCTAGTGCTGTCCAGCAAGCCCAGCAGTTTCCTGCTGTTATCTCGACGTCCAGAAGACCTCCAATCTCCAACCATAAGGTTCCCAAGCCTTGAAAGTTGCTGCCCACTCTCTCAAGCACCTAAACGATCACCTCGGGGCCTCGAATCTACTTCCTTTGGGTAAACTCTTCCCCCGGATCTTTTATCTTCGTAGTGACTCTCAATTGTGGTCTAGTAAATTCATGACGATCATGTTAATGCTTCTCCGCTAAAACCTAGCAATTAGAAGAGTTGTGTGAGGGATCGTTCATAGACTAATCTTATTGTTAGTATTGAAATTTATTGTTGGAAAAATCCATGTATGCAAAGTAAGTTTTATTTGACTATTTAATGATCTCAACCTCTATGCATGTGAGATAAAAACCTAAGCTAGGTACCACTTTAATATTTATTTTATCGTTCAATTCCGCATAAGATCTTGCTTATTATTGCCTCTAAATCTAAACGTGCAAACTTCATTAAGAAAATCATTTTCGCATGGATTGTATCATATCATCTTGGTATCAGAGCATGGCTAGCATGCTTGACTTGTGCTAGATGCATCCTAGGGTCTAGCTTCTCATTGTAGTTTGAAATTTGCATGCATATCAATACGTAGATAGGACATTTTCACTATTTTCACTGCTGTAGTCGTAATTCCTGCATGCATTTATTAAGGTTTAAGACATTTTAGGTAGTGTAAGAGTGCTGCCATTAAACCTACCTTGTTTCTAATTGATTAGAGCAACTACACCTTTAAGTTTAACCGCTGTCCTCACTGTTCCAGCAGTTTTAGCCTTCGTTAGAGTACTTTTCGTCTGCTGTCCACTCACTCGGAACCTTCCTAACACCTAGACAACTTAAACAAACTGCTGTAGGTTGCTATCCACCTCACTCCTGCACTGTTTAGTGACATTTAGGTGACTTTAAACTTGTGATAACTTGCTGTCCACACCCTAGAGTCCAACTAAATTGCTTAGATAACTTCGTCCCTCATTTTAGTTTGCAGTCCAAACAAAATCTGCACCTTATAGTGTCATTTTAGAAGAGTTTAACTTAGTGTTTAGGTGCTGCCCAAGCCTTAGCAACCTCCCTAAACACCGGGTGACTTAAACCCTTCTTGAAGCTTGCTGTCCAGTATTTTTCCTGCACCTTATAGCAAGTCGAAATGGAGTTTTCCCTTTGTAGAGTGTGGTACCTTGCACCCAATCTTCACTAGGTTTCACTTGACACTTTTCAATGGACCCGATAAGACTCCAAAAGAGTTTAGATGACTTCGTTAACCTAGTGGGAAATATGACTAGAATTATGACGGAGAAACCCGGTGACTATCCCCACTCTAATGACATGCTCCACTCAGCTTATCACCCGAGACCTGAGCCTAAGCCTCCACGACCTCACTTAGAGTCACATCACCATTTACCTACCTTTGATGGTTCCTCAAACCCTCACTACCTTAGGGAATGGGTTAGACAACTAGAGGAATATTTTGAATCATGTCATATCCCTAAATCCCACCAGATTAGCATCGCTAAATCTCACCTTAAAGGTCCGACTCTTCAATTTTGGATGAAATTGGAAGATCATAGAGAGTCTCGGGGTGAGTACCTTACTTGGAGAGACATGAGACGAGAACTTAAGTTGAAATACCGACCCTCTACTAGTGACCGTCATCTAGAGCATCACCATACCTCGTTTGTTGGGATGACCCGTGGACCTTACTGTGGTCGAGACCACCCACCCATTAGTAACATTCGGGTTGCTGCCCCACCCTTTAGGTCCTCACGTAACCTAGATGGCCGACCCTCTACTGGGTCTTCTGTTGGACAAATCTCTTATGACTCCCCACGTGGACTAACTTCTGGCCAGTTCAGTCAACCTTTAGCCTCCCCAGCCTTTGACCATACACGTGTCATCTTAGTAAAGAATTGCAGTAAAAAGAAAAAATCTACTGAACCCGAGATTGAATACACCCATTTCGTGGATACTATCGATAACGAAGAATTCTTTGAGGATGAAACTAAAGAGATTTAATCAGACTCCATGAATGACTTAAACCCTGAGCTAGGAAAGCAAGAACATTTAAATATCGATACCTTAACCCACCCCGATCCTAGTCTCCTCGAGGATAAGCCTTTGGACAAAGTATGCCTGGATGATAGTAATGTGATCTCGAAAGGAACCAATCGAACTTTGAACACTTTGAAATTAATTTTGGATAATTCTGATTTAGTTTTGGATAATTCTGATTTAATTCTGAAAAATTCTGATGGCGACTTAGATAATCTCGAGTTGGAAGTAAGTCAATCAAATTTATCACCTGATATAAGTGAAACGGAACCCATGGATCTTAGGGTTGCAACCAAACCTGAGTCTATTTCGGAAGACAGTACTTTGAGTCTGAAAGTTTTTGAGCCTGATTTGATCAATGAGCCCCCTCTTGTTTCATTAGAGTCTAACTTTAGAGCTGCTCAATTGGATTTATATTTGGCCGAGTGTGTCATTCCTGATTCTTACATTTTGCCCGTTATGACCTCGTCCTACCAGGATAAGGACCACTTCTATCCTAGTTGGATGAATTTATTATAGATGACACTACCCACACTAGGAGACTGCTGTCGACCCTAACTGAAACCACCTATAGAAGTGCCCTGGTAGCTAAGAGTGTTTTCATTCCTCCCCCTACACCAGTTCCCTTAGACCAAACACTTTAAAACCCCTCTTTTTGTGACTCGTCCACCTTTTCTAGCTATGTGTTCGAGTGAGTTAGTTTGTTGTTGCGTGTGTTTTGTAGTCTGTTGTCTTCCAAAATTTTCTTTGTTTAAAAGTTATGTGCGAATCCATATGTCTTTCATTTGCATATCAAGTCTCTTGCACCACCTCATGTTCATCTTGTTGAGTCTTGAATTTTGACATATGAATTCGCATATCACATGCCGCATTTACATTACATATGCATGACTTTCTTAAGGAAATTGCACACCTAACTGAATAGAGCAATAATAAGTATAAACTTTATGCTGATTCTAAACGACAATTTAAATCTATTAAAGTTGGTAACTCAGTAATGGTGTGGATTCGTCCAGGAAATTACATGCTAGAAGTGCAGATCATTTAGAATAGTCAATAAAATAAATAACAACGCTTACGTGGTGGATCTACTTGCAGAATTCAACATTCATTCCTTTTCTAACATAAAAGATTTAGTAAACTTTGAAGGTCCGGAGTTAAACCCCCAAATCCAATTCAAATTAAGCCTTGTGTGACCACACCTTGTGAGAACCCCAAAGCCTACCCCCACTCCCAAAATTATTCCCAAAATTCCTATAGCGGAGAAGGTTGACATGATTCCTAGTAATAATATTATTTCCACAAAAGAGGGTGAACGAAGAAGATACTTGCCTAGGTGAAGAGGTGAACCAAAGGCAGGGGATACGTGGTCAGAGTGCGAGGAGCTACAACAGATAAACTCATATGCACAAGGAGTTTTCGAGACACCAACTCGACGGAGTCGAGTTTTTCTCCCACCTGAGGAGAATGATGAGGACATCGAAGATCAACGGCTACGATCGTGTTTATTTATTTTCATGTATTTTATTTGTTATTTATACTTTTCCATTTCTACCCTCACTTGAGGGCTTTGTTTTATGTTTGCCTTAGGGGAAATTGTGTCTTTTTATTTTCCCTCATGTATTTGGCTATTTAAGCCCTCCCCTTCCTCTTGGAAAGGGATGATGAATTATTGAATGAAAAGAGTTTGTTCTTGTTTGATCTCTTAGTGAGTTCATGAGAGGAGAAGCCCGAGGAGGGCGATTTGCAATACCCGTCAATCTTTGGAAGAGTCCAAGGTTCGCGGTTCTTATGATCTCTTTGTGAGTTCGTTAGTGTACTTTTATCTTATTTGTATTTTTGTTCATCTCCTTTCTCCCCTTCTCTATCCACCACCGGCCATCCCCTTTCCCCCCAAGTCCTCCTTAGCTCCACCACCTCAAGCTCCCACCGACAACCCAAGCCCTTCCCCTTCCCCTTCCCCTCACCCGACGCCATCTCCTCCTTCCCCTTTGCCGCCGGCCCCCTCATAATTTCCCCCTCATTATGTTGATTTCAATCACCATAATGACTTCCAAATTTAGCTCAAGCGTGAGAGGGAAAATTTGAATTCTTTTGAAATTCAAATTCGAATTTCAAATTCTTTCCATATAGGGAATCCCAATTTAGGAAAGTATCAATCATGAATTCAATTTCAAAATAAATTAAATTGGATTTATTATTTACTTTCCTCAATTTGAAATTTGAAATTCAAATTTCAAAAACTTTCCTTATTTGCAAATCTTAATTAGGAAAGTGTATAACTCCAAGTCTATTTGAATTTCAAATTAGATTTGAGTTGTCATTCTCATTCCTAAATGACATAAATTGATTTGGAAGTTACAAATCCTCTCCCTAAATCCCTCCCTCTCTCTCTCTCTCTCTATGGCCGCCCATTACTTTTCCCCTTAATTAGGAGCTTAACTCACGGCTCCAAACAAGGGTCCATTAATTCCCACTTTAATTTGAATTCAAAGTTCAAATTAAATCCCGCCAAATCCACTTAAAATCTGAAATTAATTTCAGATTTTTTTATTAATTTTCCTCTCTCTCCGCTTTCACTTAATGCTCCCAATTAATGATAATTCAAATTCAAAATTTGAATTTGAATTAGCATTAATTTACTCCTTAATTTCCTCTCCCCATCTCTCTCCTTTTTTTAATTGCCACTCTAATGGTAATTAACTCTCCCTCCCTCACTTCCGCATGCTGTCCCTTCCTGTTCCAGCAACTTTCCTCGCTGTCCTGCCTCCCGGAAAGCCACAAGTTGCTGCCCAAAGTGTCCAGCAGCACCACGAGCAAGCCAAATCCTTGCTGACCCTGATTGGGTGCTGTCCAGGGTCTGTCCAAGACCAAAAACTGCTGCTGTCCAGGAATTTGAAGATAGGAATTTGCTGTCCCGATTGCTGTCCAGCATTCTGGGAAGTCAAAACTGATGTCAAATCCCTCATAGTGGCTATCCAATCACCCCTAGTGCTGTCCAGCAAGCCCAGCAGTTTCTTGCTGTTATCTCGACGTCCAGAAGACCTCCAATCTCCAACCATAAGGTTCCCAAGCCTTGAAAGTTGCTGCCCACTCTCTCAAGCACCTAAACGATCACCTCGGGGCCTCGAATCTACTTCCTTTGGGTAAACTCTTCCCCCGGATCTTTTATCTTCGTAGTGACTCTCAATTGTGGTCTAGTAAATTCATGACGATCATGTTAATGCTTCTCCGCTAAAACCTAGCAATTAGAAGAGTTAGTATTGGAATTTATTGTTGGAACAATCCATGTATGCAAAGTAAGATTTTTTTGACTATTTAATGATCTCAACCTCTATGCATGTGAGATAAAAACCTAAGCTAGGTACCACTTTAATATTTATTTTATCGTTCAATTCCGCATAAGATCTTGCTTATTATTGCCTCTAAATCTAAACGTGCAAACTTCATTAAGAAAATCATTTTCGCATGGATTGTATCACATCAAAGACACTTCCCAAAGATTTCACACTCATTTTGCGATGACTTTATGATATGAGTTCTGGTTTCCTATAGGCGCAAGCCCCTATAGTTAATTACCCTTACCACCCCCCCAACCACCGTAACGAGAGAGAACTTTCGATTAAGGCTAGTCGTTAGTGAATTCGTTGTATCCGTAGATACGTGGTACTAAGCGTATAATAGCAGCAATGGGCATGGAATTTGAGGGGTGTTTGAAGATTGGATATTTAAAATTTAAAACATCACCATCTTTCACTTGAAGCGGATGGTGGGGGAATGGATGATGGACCCGATCAAGATCCCATAGTTCTGTCGTCCCGGGCCATTGTGTTCCCTAGTCTACTTAGTCAAAGGAGGTAGTCGACCCAACCTGACAGAAGGATCCTTGTCGGCAGCCATTGGTTGTTTTGTCCAAGGGTACCTTATGGACCTGGGTTGGATGCTTGTCTAAGGGGACAAATTTGAATCCACCTTAGCTAACAGAGAGCTTTGGGCCCTATTGATCATATTCTATTGATTAATATCTCAAGCATATGATTCCACTAAGGAACGTATTGGCTTTGGCCATAATCGTTATTTCGTCGTACCATTTGGCAGCAAAACCACTCGGTTCAGAGGGCCTCGGGTCATAACCGTTTATCCTGCGGTGCCATTTGGCGGCTAAATCGTCGGTAAGAGGACACGTACCATGTCCTTACTGGTAGGATATTATTTGAGAATGAATCCTAGTGATATTTTTGACTAGGCATTAACTCTATGTGAGTTGAAGTAAATTTTAATTTGTCCATCCCGACAATTTTGATTTTAAATATTTGGACTTGATATCTTGTGAAACTTTGGATTTTTGTGGGTTTTTTGGTGGAGCTTTGAATGTTGGAATCAACCCCTTCAGTTGAGATATGCATTCAACACGACCATCATCGTGATGATGTTAATGTCACTTATATTTTTATAGGAATTTGAATTTTGTTAAAATTTGAAAGTATATATGAACCCCTCTGGTTGAGATAAACATTCAACACGGCCATCATCGAGGTGAAGTTAAAGTCACTTATATTTTTATAGGAATTTGAATTTTGTGAAAGTTTGAAAGTATTTGAAATTCTTTATGAACCCCTCTGGTTGAGATAAACATTTAACATGACCATCATTGGGGTGGATGGGCATGTGGGAGTTTCATTGATTGGACCCTGCCGACTCTATCAGTTTGCTGATAGAGGATCGAGTTTGTCATAGGCTTTGCGCCTTTATTAGTGAATATTTATTGTTATATACCTTGAAGGCCTAATATGAATGTATTAAGACAAATATATCGGTCGCTATAACCATATATTTATTTGATGGTTGGAACCCTGTCGACTACTATTGATCCTCATAGAACGATCATGTTCGAACTTGAATTCACTTATTAACTTGCGCAACATCCCTAGACGTCACGTGTACTTATAACACGCACGCTGGGGCCCATGCGAGTTTTATAATTATATTTACCCCTTTTGTGTACCTATGTGTATACAAATTACGGTGCATGTGTGGGGGTACTTCAAAATATTTGTAAACGCCTTTTGTCTGCTTGCATGAATGTTGCGGATCCGATGGCATGACGTCGTACTAGGATATTTCGCCCGCTGCATACTGGTAGATTGTCGTGCACTACTTGTTGATTCCTGCAGGTGGGTTGTAGATAGTTGTATTCATATGATGTCTTTATTCGTGGTCATTGCTTTGCATGCAGATCTTTTAACGGCGGCCAAGAGCATTTTTATTTATTGTAGTTATTCTGCATTTTTTTCTTGTAGGCAATACATTGGATGTATAACGGGTTTCCTACGGTAGCTCGTAGGGGTTTGCATTTGATGATGGACTTCTGTATCTTTTCTTGGAAGGCACTTTGTGTAGTGACAGGTCTCCTACGGCGGCTTGTAGGAGGGGCTAGAGTTCTTGTTGTGTATTTGCCTTCTTTGTCTGTGGAAAATATAATGCATTTGCATGTAGGAATCATCATAACCATTGCATGTTGACCCTCATTGTTCATATAGAATTGTTACATTCTTCCATGATTGGTTGATATTGATTATAAAGGATTTCCACATCCTCTTGCATGGTTCTTGTAAATTCCACACACATCAAAATCAAGTGACGTTGATTGCATGAGAGTTAGATTTGCTTCGACCTTCCTAATACACCTTTCATCAACAATTTATCGTATATTGAATCCCTCTGCTGCTTGGAAATATTGTCTAGCAAGATATCATAATGCTCGTTACATATCAACTTCTTTGACCTGCGAGGGACTTATGCATTTGCTGAATACTTGGTTGGTAAGGACATCTTTGTAGTCTCTGCATGGCTACTGCCATCATTTGCAAGAGCTTAGTGCACTAATATGCATCCGAGTGGCTTTGAATTAGTGCAATTGGTCTACTTATCAATTGCTGTTGATAGTAGACAGAATATCTTTCACAATAGCCTTCTCCCTTTACTCATGGATATGTTGTATTTTTCATGTGTGCATTGGTTGCATATTGACTGGCATTGACTGTGAGAGGACCACATTTCAATTTTAAATTGATCTCTTTCATGAATTAGTGCACTCATCAAGTGTTTCTTCTATGTATCATTTGCAAATTTATATAGTGGAGAGGTCGTCACATTTATTGCACGTCTCATCCACACACTTGTCGATGTCCAAGTTCATTATGAGTTCTTGTTCTTCGCTTGCAAACTCTTATTGCTCATTGTCATTCATCTCTTCGTGTTTGTTGCATATACTTGTGAGTGGGTTATTATACACATTATAAGTTTTCTCTTATCATGTTGTAAGTTGATTCATGGCCTAGCATTGCTATGTAGGGGTGTATAATTTCTAACATTGTAAGTGGACCATCATGATCCAAAGGCCTCATATCATAGTCTCCCACTCTTCTTATTATTTGCAAACAAACTCCACTTGAAAACTCCTTGTCTTCAAAGATTTGTCATACACATGATGAGTTTGATGTCATATTCCTCAACATTTCACTCCAATTGAGATTATCATTACATAAGAGAAATTTCATGTTAAAGCACAAGCATATCTATTTGTTTACAAGAGGCTTGAATGACATCTTCCAATTAACATTTGCATTTAAATGAAAATTCTTTAACATTTTTAAATCCTTTGTTGAAATACATTTATTTCAATCATGTTCAAACCCATGTCAAACTTATATTCAAGTCTTATCCAATTCAGGCTTAATGAATTATACTTTGGTTCATTCAAGTTCTTAGTTAATCACTTGAGTTTTAAAACTCATTCCATGTTGTCTAAAGTTGATCCAAGTTCTTATTCAATTCCAAGTTTAATTTGAGTTTATGTCAACCGCGCTTCCACTTGATCATTGCTTTCATATTGATCATGCTTGGATACCTTTTTCAACGAGTCCCCTGTTGTAAGTTGAAATTCACTTTCAACACCCTCCACAAGTTCAGTTAGTATTCTCTTTCAAAAAAATTGAAATGATACTTCTTTATCTTTCATTGAAAGCTTAGTGTTAGGATTCAAATCAAACCCTTGTTCATATGTTGGCTTTTAATTAGATGATTAGGACTAATTAACATATGCATTTGAACTCATTAATCCATGATTTGCACTTTGTTAATTCATTGGTCCAATTTTCTTTGTAGTCACAAGTCTTGTTCAGCTCGAGTCTTGATTTACAAGTCCAATTCATGTTCAAGTCCACTAGTTCGAGTTCATTCAAATTTGAATTTAATGTTTAAAAGCTCAATTAATTTTCAAATTGAATTAGAGTTCATTTCATTTGTTCAAGTCCTCTTCTTTTTTTTCAAGTCCCAAGTTCCATGTTGTCTTCAGTTCAAATTTCACCAGCCTCTCGACATCTCTCCCGTTAAGGGGAAAAACCAAGAGGCAGTCTTCACCTCCACACTACACGAGCGCTTCAAGTAGATGTTGGGGAACATCACAGCTGTGTTTTCTTCAATCCCCACTACGCTACATGAGCGCTTAGAGATCTCGGGCACATGTTGAAAAGAGAACATAGTGATTTTCCAACGTATGAGTACTTATTTTTGTCCCCATCACGCTACGTGAGCGCTCCGGGGATTACCCGTCTCGTTGTGAGCGTCGCATTGGTTTTCCTCCCACCATGCTACGTGAGCACGTAGGGAGTTTTGGCGGCTCATCGCAAGTCTCAAGAGCAGGATTTTTGAGTAAAAAAATTTTATACCTTTGCATGTTGACGACAAGGATGGTGGCGGAGGGCACAAAAAAAAAAAATTTCTTCTTTGTTTTTTTTAAACACTTTCTCTTTTTTTTTGTTCTTTTTTTTTTTTTTCATATATATATATATATATATATATATATATATGGACAAGGGAAACAGAGGAGGTTCGGCTTGGGTGTGGGGTATTGCTTCGGCTGTAGTGGTGTCGAGATGGAAGGAGGTCGCAAGCAGGGTCGACAGGGTCTGCTGGATGGAAGAGAGGTTTCGACTATGAGGTTTTATGCGTGGAAGAAAATCAGTGACAGAAGCTTTCATTCGCCTTATAATAGCTAGAGTGGCAACGATGATTGAGACTTTCACGGGATTTGCGGGAAGTGATAGCATCGTCAGCAGGATTACAGGGATTCTTCGACAAGATGAGGTATGTGGGATATCCGGGATTCAACAAAGCAAAGGTACCTTCACAATTTTTTTTTTGTTTTGGATTTTGTATAGAGGTCAACATGTATGTGATAATTTGACATCAAATGATGTGAACAAGGCATCAAGAGTTGGAAAGTCATGTGTGCTAATAGAAACAAGTTGATCAAATGTGGGTATAAGTACTTCAAGTTTTAGAGTAGTGAATTTTGAAGATGAAGGTGATGGGTCCAAAAAAAAAAAGATGAGATGAAGGCCACAAATCCTATGAGAGTGTAGAGAACACGATGATGACGAAGATGAAATAGTTTTAGTGAAGATTAGATTATTCTATACATGTTACAAACTTAACTAATTTAATTATATTTATTTAAGATAATTTTCTTAGAAAAAATATTTTCTCAGAAAATGTTTTTTGAACATGGAATGCAATGTAAGTTGAAAAATTCATTATTGATTGGTATAAGATTATTATTCTTTTGTACTTATCAAAAGTTGATGAGGACATCGCTCAGAGATTCCGACACGTGTACCGGCGAAGAGATCGTAGATCAACAACCACGATTCAGTCTTTACTTTTGATGCGTTTTATTTTATTTTCAGTTTTTCCAAGTTTACCCCTATGGGGAGTGTTGTTTTATTGTAGCCTTAAGGGCATTTGTGTACTTTGCTTTTATTTATGTTGGAGGCCTATATATAGTGGCCTTATGCTTTCTAAAAGGATGATGAATATTTGATTGAAAATTTTATGTTTGTCTTCTTCATCTTGTGTGTGCACTAGAGAGAAGAGAGAGAGCCCGAGGTAAGGGCGAGCGCAATACCCACTAGTCATTGGAAGAATCCGTGGCTCGTGGTCTATCTCATTCTTCCCCTTTCTTCCTTCCTCCACCCACCGACCCCTAGCTTCCTCCCAAGCCGCCGACCACATACCTCTCTACCCAATCCACCAGCCACCTTCACGCCATCCTCAAATCCTTTGACGCTAAACCCTTACCCATCCCCGCCGCCGGCCAAGACCTCATAACCACTGGTCGGATCCCTTTCTTCAAATTCCACTGCCAGCCCACCCATTAAACCCTTCCATTATGATGATTTCAATCATCTTAACTTCCTTCCTAAATTAGCTCCAAGAGAAAAGAAAAGTAATTACCTCAATTTGAAATTTGAAATTCAAATTTAAAGAACTTTCCTTATTTGCAAATCTTAATTAGGAAAGTGCATAAATTTAAGTCTATTTGAAATTCAAATTTACTTGGGTTTCATGATATCTTTCCTAATTCACATGTGTTATTTTGGAAACTCATAAAACTCTCCCCATAACTCCCTCCCTCCTCTTCATACTGCCGGCCTACCCATTAATGGGCTCAATTTCATTGCTTCCTATTAAGGCTCCCTCCCACTTTAATTTGAATTCAAAATTCAAATTAAATTCTATCAAATACACTTAAAAAATCTTAAATTAATTTCAAATTTTTGATTAATTTCCCTCTCCCCTCTTCTAACCTAATCCAAGCCCACACCCAAACCGCCCCTCCCCTTCTCCCCACCTTGGCCGCCCCCTTTCTCTTGCATCCCCTCTCTTGGGAAACCCTAATTTGTTCATGATATTTGACGTCAAGAGAAGAAGACGACTTCCTCTCCCAATCTCATCATTGGTGCATGTCCGATCCTGAGATCGACCACGGATTTTTATTCGACGAGCAAGGAAGGACAGATATCCTTGGTTCCCCGTTCTTTGACGTTTTCTTTGGCAACGATGAAACTATTGAAGGATACATCGACCGCATCATATACCAACTAACATTGTCGATTAAAGAGCACATTCCACTGGGTCGTTGGATAATCATCGGACACCCATCGCCGGCTACCGCTCTGTCAACGAAGGTCCTCAGCGCCGTCTTCCTAGTGGTAATATCCTTCTTCGTATGGTTCATCTTTCTCCGCTAAAGCCTAAGAGTGATTGAGTGAGAAGGTACTCAAGGTGAACCTCTCGTTGTTAAGTATTGGGTTTTGTTATGAGCATGTAACATTTACTATTGTTTTGGATTTTTGATTAAATTGTTTTGCTAATCTCAATAGCACTTCTTTGCCTAAGCAAGTTAAAAATTTTGAATTCCGAAATCTATCTTTATTGCAAGCAATAATTCTATATTGGCACGTTTTGGTCAATTGATTGTTATAATTTCTCAAGTAACTCCTACATGTTTCACATCATATTTGGTATCAGAGCATGGTAAGCATGTATTGCATGTGCTAGAAGTTCCTAGGAGTCTAGTTAACCTTTCCAAAACTCGTTTGCATGCATACCATTGCCTAGTTAATTTAATTCACTGTTTTTTCCTTGCTGCTCATTAAATTCCTGCACCGTTTACATCACTTTAAGTCTATTTCATTGTTTAAGTGATGTCCTTGTCACAGTAACATTCCTAGTTGTCTAGGTTACTTAAACAATCATTATGGCTTGCTGTCCAGAAAATTTTTGCAGCATTTAGAGGGCTTTTGGTGACCCTAACCTAGTGTTTAGGTGCTGTCCACTTTCCAAAACCCATTCTAAACACCTAGGCATCTTCACCAACTGCTGTGGTTTGCTGTTCACACAAAATCTGCACCATTTAGTTGCATTAGGAGCATTTCATTTAGTGTCTTAGTGCTGTCCAAGCCTTAGCAACCTTCCTAAGTGCCTAGGTTACTTAAACCACTAGTGTAGCTTGCTGTCCAAACAATTTTTGCACCCTTTAGTGAGTTTAAGTGAGCCTAACTTAGTGTCTAAATGATGTCCCTTACACCCACTCTTCATTAAGCATCACTTAGCACTTTCCAATGGATCCGATAGGACTTCAAAAGAAGTTAGATAATGTCGTTAACCTAGTGGGATCTACGACTAAAACTATGATGGAGAAACATGTTGACTCTCCCCACTCTAAGTACGTGCTTCATTCGATAAATCATGTTAGTCGGAAGATGCCCCACACTAATCAACCTAGACTTAAGCCTAAGCCGCAACAACCTCACTTAGAGTCACATTATCGTCTACTCACCTTTGATGGTTCCTCGGACCCTTACTACTTTAGGGAATGAGTTAGACAATTAGAGGACTATTTTGAATTACGTGATATCCCTGACTCCCACCAGGTTAGCATCGCTAAGTCTCACCTAAAAGGCCGGACTCTTCAATTTTGAATGAGGTTGGAAGATCATAAAGAGTCTCGCGGTGAGTACCCTACTTCTAATTGGAAAGACATGAGGCGAGAACTCAATTTAAAATACCGACCCTTTACCAGTGACTAACTATCTGGTTTTAAGTTTAGGTCACCCCCTGTTCATCAAACCTTTGGGTGCTGCACATTCAAGACCCCTACCCCTAGTGATCGTCATCTAGAGCACCACCCTACCTCTTTTGTTGGAACAAATCGTGTACATTATTGTGGTCGAGACCACCCTTCCTTTACTAACATCAGGTTTGCTGCCCTACCCTGTAGGTTTTCTCCTAGCCTTGATGGTCGACCCTCTTTTGGGTCTTCTGTTGGATCGGTCCCGTATGACTCGCCACTTGGGCTGATTCCTAGCCATCCCAGTCAACCTTGTCTGAACACGCGTCCTCTTTGCGTGGTGAATCCCGATTCACCTCGCCACGTATGTAACTTTACCACCTTTAAAATCAGTAAGGATGATAAGGCTACCCAACCTTTGGTATCCCCAATCTTTGACCCTGCAAGTGTACTTGTACCTAAAAGAAGCACAACAAAGAAGAAGTTTCCTGAACCTGAGACTGAGTACACCCATTTTGTGGATACTAATGATATTATTGATAACGAGGACTTCTTTGAGGATGAAACTGAAGTGATTGAATTAGACTCTCTGCCTGACTTAAACCTTGATTTAGGAGATCTATAACCTTTAAACCTTGATACCTTAGCCCTTCCTGATCCTAGTCTCCTCAAGGATACCCCTTTAGATAAGGTCTGTTTGGATGATATTAAGTTGATCTCGAAAGAAACTGATCTGACCTTGAGTTCATTGAAATTAAATTCGGAAGATTCTGATTTAATCATATTTCCTACTGAAATGACTCCGAATAAGTCTAATTTAATTTCGGATAATTCTGATGGCGACGTGGATAATCTTGAGTTAAAAGTGGTTCAGCTAAATTTACTACCTGATTTAACTCCTGATTTAATTGACCCTGAATCCATTGATCATAGGGTTGCAACCAAACCTGATTCTATTGAGAATAATGCTATGAGTTCGAAAGATAGTGATTTGAGTCTGAAAGTTTCTGAGCCTAATTTGAACAATGAGCCTCCTCTTGTTTTAGTGGAGTCTGTTTTAGGAGTTGCTCATCTGGATTTACATTTGAGCAAGTGTGTCTTTCTTGATTGGACTTACCTCACCATTTCTCATACCAACTTTAGTGCTAGAGAGAGTGTTAGCCCTTACTCCATGACTTCTCTCCAACTGTTGTGCTCACTTTTATTCTAGACACTCTACCCCATCTTTTGAGTCCCATACCTACTGGTGACTCTTTGGGCTATCCTCTTATGCATGTGAGTCAGGACCCATCATCTTATCTTGTTTCTGATTCATTCATTTTGCCCGCTATATTCTTGTCCTACCCTGTTAAGGATCATCTTTTTCCTAGTTGGATGAATTTGTCAGATTACACTGCTGCCCTTAGGAGACTATCTATGACCCTACCTGAAAGTTCCTAAAGAAATGCCCTTGTAGCTAAGGTTGTTTTCATTGCTCCTACACCAATTTCCTTAGACCTGAACACTTTATATCCCCTCATTTTGTGACTGACCCATCATTATCCCTATCTATGTGTGCTTGTGAGTCTGTATGTTCGTATATATGTTTTCTGTCGAGATTGTCTCTGTTTAGAGCTATGATGCACCGACACTTCTCCTCAAAGAGGCGTGTAGTGTTCGACACCGTGTCCGACACGACACTCGTCCGACACTCCGACACGTGTCGGACACGCCAAAAACGTGTCTGATTAAAAAAATATTAAAAACAAATTGGACACGCGTGTCGGACACGCGTATCTTAAATATTTTATAACTTTTTTAAAATATAATTTCTTATATTTGGCGAGATTTAAACTAAATTTCTTATTTCCAATCCACAACACCAAATCAATGTCTGCATTTAATACCCATTCATCGAATATTCTCATTTTCATTTATCTTTGACAGTGAAGATATTTTCATCTCCTCTCTTTTTGCACAATTACAAATCTTTCTCTTGTTGAACTAGAGTTGAAAGCAGTGATATTCAATGATGATGATATTGAAGGAAAAAAACAAACCTCTAAAGCTAATCATAGTAGTTGAAGCTTGAATGCTTGATGTTGTAGTAAGTGATTATTTGCTTATATTTTTGTGGTTGTACTAGATATTTTGTACTAAATATTTTATATTATAAGCTAGACAAGTTATCATGTCATTCATTTATTATTGTTTGTCATTTTTAATATGATATATACTATATAAAAAAATGTATTGTCGTGTCCGCGCCGTACCCGTGTCCTATATTTTCAAAAAAAGTCGTGTCCCGTGTCCGTGTCGCCGTGTCCGTGTCCGTGCATCATAGGTTTAGAGCTTTGGTGTAAGCCCACAATTCTTGTCATTCATCATGAACACCGGGTCTCTTGCATCTACATCCGCATCTCATCTTCAGGAGTTATATAAAAAAATTAAAAAGAAAATTGAACAAAGCAACGCCCATTATAAACTTATTGCTGATCAAAAAGAAGGTTGAAAGAATTCGAAGTTGGAGATTTTGTGATGGTGTGAATCCGTCTGATGCAAGCAAAAATTAGGAGAAAGCCTAATTTTTGCAAGCAAAAAATAATACTTTCCTAGGTAATAGAAACTACACAAAATAAAAAAAAAAAATTTTTATATCATAAAAAGACACTTACAACTCTTGACACTTACAAACAAAAAATAAAGACACCTAAAGTTGCAATTCCATCGTTTGAGAAGAAGGATACATGTGGGGTGGTCACTTGCGGAGAGAAGAACGAGATTAGAAGCCGAGACGAAGAGCGGAGAAGCTCGCAAGCCTTCCCAAGAAGTAGAAGAAGAAGTGGAACAAGCTGTCAAGCTTTTCCAAAAACCCTCAGGTTTTTATCCAAAAATCAGCATCTTAACCAGCCTTTTCAAGCCTCAAATCATCTCTAATTTATATGCAAAAGGAAGAAGCTAAACAACCATAGCACCTCCAACCAAATCCAATCAGATTTAGGGAAATGAAAGGCCAAAAGACACCATAACATCACATAAAACTGCACAGAAAAATAGGGAGAAACAGCTACGGGAAACACAGCCAAAATCCACAGGAAGCCCAACCAGCAAGGGTCCCGAAGAGCCAACACAGGAAACAGGGCAGAACTTCACGGGAAAACAGCCAGGAAACAGAACCGGTAAACAAAGAAGACCCAACGGGCTGCAGGGAATAGAACTGGCAAACAGGGAATCCCAACGGGCAGCCAGTCAACAGAGAGCGGCACAGTAAAGGAAATGAAATACACTTAGGAAATAGCAACAACCAAGAAAAAACTGAGAGAACAAAAGTGGAAGTCACGGTACAGGAATCCAAAAAGCCATCTTCAATTACACTAAATATCAAGCACCAAGCTAAATGGGCCAAGCCGCCCATTTAGTTAATTTCAGCCCACCTTTTAATTGCCCAAATATGGGTATGGCTTGCCTGCATCACCGTCCGGAGTGTCTTCCTCCCGGATCTGCAAAGAAGTTACATGCGAGAAGCGCCAAACCTTTTAAGATAATTTTCAAGATAAACAATAATGCTTATGTGCTAGACCTCCCCAAAGGTTTTAACATTAATCCTATATTTAATATAAAAGATTTAGTAACCTTCGAGGGACCAGAGTTCAACCCCAATAATTCACTTATAAATGAACCTTGTGTGACCCTACCTGGTGAGATTCCTAGCCTACCCCCACTCCCCAAATTGCCACATTTACCCATGCGGAGAAGATAGAAACTATACTGGAGGACGAGATTATTTCCACAAAGGAAGGGGGACGTCGTCACTGGAAAGGGACCCTGGTAACAGAGGACACGTGGATTGATCGAGATGAGCTACAGAGGATAGGCCCAGACCTTCTAGAGTGTTACGAGAGTTCTAGAGATGCTTACTTAACGGGGTCGAGCTTCTTCCCACCTGGGGAGAATGATGAGGACATCGCTCAGAGATTCCGACACGTGTACCTACAAAGAGATCGTAGATCGACAACCACGATTCAGTCTTTACTTTTGATGCGTTTTATTTTATTTTCAGTTTTTCCGAATTTACCCCTGTGGGGAGTGTTTTTTTTATTGTAGCCTTAAGGGCATTTATGTACTTTGCTTTTATTTATATTGGACTCCTATATAAAGTGGCCTTATGCTTTGTAAAAGGATGATGAATATTTGATTGAAAATTTTATGTTTGCCTTCTTCATCTTGTGTGTGCACTAGAGAGAAGAGAGAGAGCCCGAGGTAAGGGCGAGCTTAATACCCACCAGTCATTGGAAGAGTCCGTGGCTCGTGGTCTATCTCATTCTTCCCCTTTCTTCCTTCCTCCACCCGCCGACCCTTAGCTTCCTCCCAAGCTGCCGGCCACATGCCTCTCTACCCAATCCACCGGCCACCTTCACGCCATCCTCAAATCCTTTGACGCTAAACCCTTACCCATCCCCACCGCCGGCCAATACCTCATAACCGCCGGCCGGAACCCTTTCTTCAAACTCCACCGCCGGCCCACCCATTAAACCCTTCCATTATGATGATTTCAATCATCATAACTCCCTTCCTAAATTAGCTCCAAGAGAAAAGGAAAGTAATTACCTCAGTTTGAAATTTGAAATTCAAATATCAAATACTTTCCTTATTTCCAAATCTTAATTAGGAAAGTGCATAAATTCAAGTCTATTTGAAATTCAAATTAACTTGGGTTTCATGATATCTTTCCTAATTTGCATGTGTTGTTTTGTAAACTCGTAAAACTCTCCCCACAACTCCCTCCCTCCTCTTCATACCGTCGGCCTACCCATTAATGGGCTCAATTTCATTGCTTCCTATTAAGGCTCCCTCCCACTTTAATTTGAATTCAAAATTCAAATTAAATCCCGCCAAATATACTTAAAAAAATCTGAAATTAATTTCAATTTTTTGATTAATTTCCCTCTCCCCTCTTCTAACCTAATCCAAGCCCACACCCAAACCGCCCCTCCCCTTCTCCCCACCTTGGCCGCCCTGTTTCTCTTGCATCCCCTCTCTTGGGAAACCCTAGTTTGTTCATGATATTTTACGCCAAGAGAAGAAGACGACTTCCTCTCCCAATCTCATCATTGGTGCATGGCCGATCCTGAGATCAACCACGGATTTTTATTCGACGAGCAAGGAATGACAGATATCCTTGGTACCCCGTTCTTTGACATCTTCTTTGGCAACGACGAAACTGTTGAAGGATACATTGACCGCATTATATACCAACTAACATTGTCGATTAAAGGGCACATTCCACCGGGTCGTTGGATAATCATCGGACACCCACCGTCGGGTACCGCTCCGTCAACGAAAGTCCTCAGCGCCATCTTCCTAGTGGTAATATCCTTCTTCGTTTGGTTCATCTTTCTCCGCTAAAGCCTAAGAGTGATTGAGTGAGAAGGTACCCAAGGTGAACCTCTCGTTGTTAAGTGTTGGGTTTTGTTATGAGCATGTAACATTTACTATTGTTTTGGATTTTTGATTAAATTGTTTTGCTAATCTCAATAGCACTTCTTTGCCTAAGCAAGTTAAAAATTTTGAATTCCGAAATCTATCTTTATTGCAAGCAATAATTCTATATTGGCACGTTTTGGTCAATTGACTGTTATAATTTCTCAAGTAACTCCTACATGTTTCACATCAAAAGTATTCCTCAAATCAATTTATAAGTGATAGCCTTCTTTTTTAATAGCGCCACTCTAATGCTTGGTGTTTTGGGGGCTGCCATATTGTACTGAGGTTCACTGGTGCTTTTGATAATGTTGATAAAATTTTGAAATGAATCAAATCTGAGTTTTCTTGAATCCCTAATGTGGATCCTATATCATCAACATCAACAAAATATGTTTTACTTTTGGCTTCTAATTATTGACAAAACATTTTCAGAAATGATGTGAAAAAATGAGTAAAAACACAATAATGCTTACAAATAAATAAGAAGTGGCAACATTAAACGAAGTACACAAACTTCAAATAATGTAGAAAATCAAAATTTAAACCATTTTTGCTTGTTAATCAACTATAAAAGAAGACTTACAGTCAAAAGATATTTTTGCTTCGTCAGTGCTATGACTTTTTGCCTCATTCAGCTATATACTAAGAGCTCACTCACAATCAGAAATTAATCATGCCATGGGAACTTGATCACTGTTAATATTTTGTCATCGTCATCATCTAGAAAATGTGGTTTGGTTCTAGCAACACCGTACCCATCATGAACAAGCTGCATCTTCACCAGTTATTGTTTACCTAAATCTTTTCCAATGACAAGCAATCAATTTATTTTGTTCTTCCACCTTTATCCGACAACCCTAGCCCTATGCAGTAATTTGATCATGTCTCACTGTTGCTTCCTCTACCTTTTTTTTCTTTGTTTACTAACTCACTTCAATCCCGTTTCCTCAAGAGATGCTTCCACGCTTCCCGAACATGCTCACTTTTACATCTTATCTTTTAAGTCTGCTGAGCTCCATTTTTATTTCATGCTACCCAAGAAAGAAAAAAAAGCTATGTTTATTTATATTTACTTTGTATTATTGTGAACCATCAATCCATATAACACATAACATTGTTGGCCTTGTATAATTTTTCAAGGGCTAAATAAGAATGAATATAGCACAATGGGCTTCCTAATGGAATGCTTAACCTTACCATTCAGGAAGGACTGAGTGGGTTCTACATTTGAATTTGTTTTGTTGTCAAAAATCATTTGATATAATTTTGACCAGTTCAATTAACACGCATGACTCCGGGAGATAAGCAGCCTCTGTAAATGTTTGCACAGAGTAGCCATAGGATTTAATGTTTGCACAGAGTAGTCATAGGATTAAATAATACACTGATAGGAGAGAAAATGAGAACTGTTGACAAAAGGATAGCGACATGAGAGACCTACCCATCTTTTGCTCTTTGTGATAATGTTAAAATCACTTTAGTCTATTTTGAACTATCTTATCTTAAATAAAGTGCTCCCCATATTATCCTGTAAGTATGAAATTCTGTCTTCTTTATTTTAGCTAAGATTCATCTTTACTATTTTGGCCACACTATATTTGTTTAATAGTAATGTTTTGCCCATCAGATCCATGTGGCATATTTAGCCTATTTATTATTTTAGGAAATCTATCTTTTAAATATCTTTGCTATTGGCTTATTGACCAATTCCACTAACGTTACATTTGATGTTCATATCTTAGGTTGATCATTTTCACCCTAAGGGTGAGCCATAAGCTCTTATTTATGTTCTAGCACACATTATTGTTGTTGCCCTTGTCTTTTGAACTTCATTTTTAATATCATTGTTGCTTCTATTCCCTGGGTAAATTTATCTTTGTTTGCCATATATCTCCATTTATGTGACACTACTGCTGTCATACTGGATACCTTATCTTTAAATTAAATATTTACTAACTTCCTGTTTGGGATGACTTTCTGACTGCTTTTTAAAATATCTTTGTAGTACAATAATTAAATTTTTTGAACTAGAAAGCTGTTTTAAGAAATAGTAAAGAAACTGTCCCAAATGAAGTCTTAATCTCTCTGCATGAGATTTGATTTATAATCTGACTTGGCTTAATTTGTAACTGGCTATATACCCTGCTTTTAATTAATAAGGTTGGACTTGTCTTTTTCATGCAAAAAAAAAAATCGTATCTGTAAGTTTCATGCCAGTTGTATTGCATCCTGCTTCAATCACTGCAACTAAAAATTTAATTTCCTACCCTTTCATATTGAAATATTTAATGGTTACCACAATATAATCAGTGAACGGAGCTTGATATTTTATTTTATTTTTGCTTGTTTCAGGCTATATGCACTTGATGTGCATTGCAACTCTTTCTTTCCAGCATTCATTTTGCTCTATGGTAATAATCTTAACACTTCAAAACTAATTTTAACATTGTTATTTGAATTTGTTTTTTGACTGCAACCTCCTATTTATGTCAGTGGTTCATTACTTCGTTTCTCCTCTATTAGTCGCCCATGGTTTTTTCCCAGTTCTGCTATCAAATCTGCTTTTTATGGTGGCTATTTCTTACTACAACTATCTTAACTTCTTAGGATATGATGGTATTCTCTCTCTCTCTCTCTCTCTCTCTCTCTCTCTCTCTCTCTCTCTCTCTCTCTCTCTCTCTCTCTCTCTCTCTCTCTCTCTCTCTCTCTCTCTCTCTCTCTTTCTTCTGTACTTGACTTATGTTGTGCTGACTATGCAGTTCTGCCATTTCTGGATAGAACAACTTTCTTCTTGTATCCAATTGGTCTTGTCATCATTCTATCCCCTCTTTGTAAGTATATGTTTTTGGTAAAAGGACTGTTTGGGGCAATTTCTTTACCATGTTATTTTTTTAGATTGTTATGATATTTTATTTGGCCTCTATTTAAAAAAAATTTAATGGTCAAAATTAAATTTTACAATTAGATCTCAGAATTTAGTAGCTATAAGAAAATTATTGTCATATTAAAAAATATTTATACTACCCATAACAACTTTCAATAAATCCATTTTTTCCACAATAAGCGAATAAGCTATGGCTGCCTTAAAAGCATCCTAAACTCCATCTTGATTCGACTTGTAAAGTTGCAGGCGAGATAATATATTTCTGATTTGTTGATGTAGTGATCCTGACCGGCTTCAATCCTACAAGATATCTTATGAGCATATACTTCAGATCATAACTTGACATTGAAGTTAATCAGTCTCCCAACTTTTTTGATTTCACAAAATCCAGATGAAGAGCAACTATTCTATCAAGCGAGACGCCTTAATGTACCAGCCTTTACATTAAGCCTTTTATTCCCCTCTTCTGATACTAGTTCAGTTTTACTCTGTAGAGCTACATGTCCACTATACTATATTGTTTAGAGAAATCCTGCATTTACTGTCATATATATATATATATTCTTTTGTTTTGGTAGATTTTTGAGGTTAGTCTGTATACTTGAAGATGATTTTTATGGGCTTAGTGATCTCAACTGGGAATTGTTTGCAATACTTTGCTGATAGGGAGATTCGGTTTTTCTTTTGGAAGTGCCAATGGATAGCTCTTTTGGTGAGAATATGACTATTTGAGTATGTTGTTTTGGAAGTTTCAAACAAAATTTATATTGTTTATAAAGTTATTTTCATTTAAAAGTGTTGAAGTAGTAAATTCTTTTTTTTAAGTGGCTATGACCAAATCAAAGAAAATTTGATTGGACTGAAAAAATATTGGTTGGAATTTTATTATGAATTTGGATATTTGAATGCAAATTTGATATATATGATTCATCGTGTCTAAAAATGTGTAATCATATCCATTTCGAAATGGAATGATATTAATCTATAATGATTTGCGTATTTTTTATGTATGAGGTTTTTTTTTTTTGGACCTGAACTTGATCTGATACTCTTGATTATGATTTTTTGGCCTGTGTACTAAAAAAAGTTATGATAGCAGAGAGATTTTAATATTTAATATTATATGGAGATCTAGCATATCTAAATAAAATAGAGCTGTAAATGACATCATAGTTTTTGCATAAGAAAATTTGAAAAAAATGAAAAATCGTGTGGTTTGACTCTGTTGAAATGATTATGCTCTGTTTGTTTTTTGTAACAAATGTTGTCGTTTCCTGTGATTGAACAATGGGTTGATATAATATAATAAAATGTTATATATGGTAAATTTTTATTTATAAGTGGAATAGTCTTGTGTATGAGATTTATCTTCAAGAGATTATTTTTTGTTTATTTGGTTGGTTTTTTTTAGGAGAGGAGATCAAAGATCAAGAAGTTTAATATAAATCTTGGTGTTTGTATAAAGAGTCAAAAGTTGATGTTGATGTTGGTGATGACAAAATAAGTGAGAATTGACCTTTTGTGATTATGACGTGCATTGAACATATATGTGACGTCATGTATCAATACCATTAAATCAATACCATTAAAAATGATGGGAGATGAAGTCGGAATGAGTTAGTGTTGTCGATGAGTGATTGTGACTAGGAGGCTATAACGGGGTGAGTGGTCGGAAATCGTAGTTAGGTGATAGTGGTTGCAAGATTGTGGTTGGGCTATGATGTTTGGAGGCTTAATTGGACAATAAAAATAGGATGATTATAACAGGGGAATGATAGTCGAAGGATTTTAATTGAGTGATAGTTGTTGAAGGATTGTAGTTGGCTGAGAGTAGTCAGAGAACTTAGCTGGGTGATGATAGACAGGGGGATTTAGCAAGGTGAAAGTGGTCAAGTGACTGTGGCTAGGATATCATAGGGGATAGTGGTCGGTTGATTGTAGTTGGGTGATAGTTGTCGAAGGATCTTTGTTGGTGAATAATGGTTAGAGGATTGTGGTTGGATGGGTGGTGTTTCGAAGTTTATAGTTGAGCGACAATGTTTAGAGCACTATATAGTTGGTTGATGGTGGTTGAAAATAGGTCCAAAAATAAGTATAAGTCATTTTCAATCAAGTTACAAATTTATTCTCAAAATTCATGTATAATAACCAAGAATTCATTCCTAACATCATTCTCCCATTAACATTCATATTGACAAAAGAATAAACTAAAGTACATAAAACAACATAAAACCTAGAAAACTCTCTCAACCTCACTCCACTAGATCCTGGCTCCTTCCTAAAAAACATGTAAAAGCCACGGGGTGAGTTGATAGCTTAGATGATTACCAAAATCTATCACTATAATCAATGCAAGGCAATAGGAATAATGTACTTGTAATTATTCAATCCAGAACATTATAAACATGTAACATTCAATATGAATAATTTCATTTCATATGCATAATGAAAATCAATATAAGTAATGTGACTTATAATTAGTGATCAATAGCCAAATACAAAATCAGTATATTCTATCATTTATGTACCCATGCCAAGTTATAATACAATAGGTCTGTTATGAATCTATGCATATCTATAAATTGTATGCCCCTATATTAATCTTATCATATGCATGTATCAGTAATGTTATTTATCATGTTATATTATCACTTATTTAATTTATCATGTATGCTCATGTCACATGTATGTAAGCAAGACAAAGCATTTGACTACATGTGATATTTTTCCTGTATCAAGTCCTGCAAGTCATTCAGACCAAACATAAATAAATCTATAATATTTTTTTTGTTAGAAGGATTTAATCTTATATCAAATATCTCGCCTGTATTAAAGGAAAGCTCATCGGAGTTAGGTGGCTTCATGAAAGAAGTTATCACTTCTTGTAACTTGGTGTATAATTTCATATTAATTAGTCTATTTATACGCCTCTTTTCATATTACTTAGGATTATACTATACATCATATTTAAAGGAAAGCTCATCGGAGCACCCTCTTGTACAGGATAACATGTCTCTAGCAAACTTAAACTAGTTAATCATTTCCACCCAACTTTTCTTGTTTTTACATAGATTTCATATCATATAAATCATAATTGTAAATATTATATACACATCATATGCAATGATTATAACATCTAGGTCTATACAGTGTAGTCACTCGCATGCATGTATTATGTCAAAATACATATTAGATCATATGAATTGTAAATCAATGCATATCATATATTTCATGTCCAAATGTCTTGTGTTAACTCCTAATAATTTTAAACATGATATTACTCTACTCATTTCAATTAAATTAATATATAAGCAAAATTAATTGGTGAAATTTCAATAAAGTCAATCAAAATATTCAGAGTGATGATATTTACCACGTATCAAAAATTATATGATGAAAATCTACTAAAATGGGAGATATTTCATTTTTATTGATTTAGGAGGAAAACAATAGTCAAAACTCAAAATCACTGAAAATAGAGATAGAGTAAAAGTTACCTTCTGATCAAAGCACTTTTTATGACTTAAGTGATGGAAGATATTGGCCCAAAGCCTACTTTCCCTCTCATTTTTTTTATTATATCTCTTAATTTCTCTGTTCTCCTCTTTCTTCTCTCACCTGACACATATGTGGAAATGGGAAGGGGATTACTTAGGTGAGGATTTTATTAAAATGATTTTGATATTTTTATTAAAAAATAATTTTTTTGATCTAATGTTGGGATTACTTAGCTCAAGATCATAACACTGTTGCAGTAGAAAACCTGAGAGCTTGGCACCGTAATGCTCAATAGCTACAGTGTCGTAGCACTCCGGAATTTACAAAAAATTAAATTTGTGATTATTACAAGAGGATCATAATTGGGTCATAATAGTAAGATAACTAAAGTTGGGTGATAATGGTCAATGTTCTAGATAGTGGATGGTGGTTGAAGGATTGTATTTGAATGATGTTGGTAAGAGAACCATACTCAAGTAATAATGGTTAGAGGGTCGTATTCGGTAGTTTTAGTGCGAATGTTTGATAGTGGTGTTTAGATGGTGGTGGTTGGAAAATGATGATCAAATGATAGTGATATATTGGAGATGGTCAAAAGGAAGTAGTAGGATGATGGTGGTTCAATAATCATGGTTAAGCGATAGTGGTTAGATGCGATGGTATGAGTGCTATGGTCAGACAATAATATTTTGTTGGCGGTGGTATGTTGGTGGTTCCTTGTTGGTGATGGCTAGATGGCAACAATCGAGCAATGATGTCTGCTGGAGACCAGAGACCAAAAAGTCTAATATAAATCTTGTTGTTGATGTTAGGAGTAGAGTTAATGTCAACAACATGTATATGTCATGTAGGTGATAACATGCATCAATGTTGGTGGAGAAAATTGACCTTTTGATGATGGCATGCATCAACAATATACAAGATGTAATATGTTAATAGTATTGACAATAACAGGAGATGAAGTCGACTGAGGTTAGTGTAATTAGGCAACAGTGGACATGAGGATATAGTGTGGAGATAATGATTGTGAAATCATAGTTGTGTGATAATAGTTAGAGGGTTGTAGTTGGGCTATGGTGGTTGAAATATTGTAGTTAGGCAATGAATATTATCGAATTGTAGTGGGACGACAATGGTATGGTGATCATAGTCGGAAAAGGGTGGTTGGAGGACCATAGTCGGTCGATGAGGTTCGGAGGAATGTTGTTAGGTTGAAATAGTGTGATAATCATAGTTGGGTGGTGATGGTCAGAGCATTGTAAATAGTAGATGATGGTGTTCGAAGGAATGTATTTGGATGATGGTGATTGGAGGATTGTATTTGGGCAATAATGGTTGTAGGATCGTAGTTGGTGGTTGGAGTACGGAGGTCCGATGATAGTGGTTAGATGGTGGTGGTTGGACAACAGTGGTCATATGACAGTGGTATAATGATGGTGGTCGAAAGTTAGTTGTCGGACGATGGTAGTTTGATGATCATTGTTGAGCAAAGGTGGTCAAACTGTGATGGTCTAATGGCTATCGTCAGAAGGTGGTGTTTTGATGGCGGCAATTTGTTAGTTGTAGCTTGTTGGCGATAATTCGAGGGCACCAGTTAAAAACTGGTGTTAGGTTGGAGTTTCAAGACTCTTTAAGCCTATGAGTTTTTAAATATCAAGCCAAGGGTCTTCTTCTTGTAGCGAGTGGAGATCTAATTATAATTTTTTAGAGTGACATGCTCTTTAAATATAGCTAAAATCCTAGCAACCCATACGACTTGTATTGATTCTCTTACTCATACATCATTTTTTGAGCATTTAAGTGCTTTAGTAATGTCAAAATTAATAGATCTTAGACTCGTTGAATTTGCAATGTCGTGGCATTAGATCGTAATCGGAATGAATTTAGAATTGCTTTGTATTTCAGTGTTAACCAACTGAAATAAATTCTGTATTAGGTAATAAAGTTACGTTCTTGTCTTCCGTACTGACGACTATTTAGCTTACTCTATATTTTCATCTTCCTCTCCATCGTCTCCAATTATTTCAGCCTCTTCAACTTCTCTAATGGTTCTCCTTGCCGGCATCTTAAAGGTCTATTTTTCAACAAGATTTACGCAATAATTGAGAAGGATTTAGCATAAATCTTGTCGAACAGGATTTCAACTCTGCATAAATCTCACTACGAAATAAATTTGTAATTACCACCTTTTATCGGTAAATCCTAGATTTGCTGAATCTGGAAGTTGGGTGGATTTAAGGGATTTGGTCGAAGAAGCGCACGAAAGGGAGACAATGGTTACCTTTGCAACGAGTGAGCTCTTTCTATCATCCGTCGTTACTTTCGAACCAACAAAAAAGGAGAGTTATCGTGACTTTCGACCCGAAAGGTAGGAATGTCGTCGAATGAGGTGAAGAAGTCTTTTATCGACTCATTCAAAAATTTACCTCACATTTGAAGCAAGCAAAGTCAAACAGGAATGAACAGCTAGAAAAGAGGAAAAACAAACCCTACGCCTATGACCAGTGGCCATTGCATTGGTAGATAAGTATTATAGAAATTAATTAATATGATTCAACTAGTTTAATTAAAATTAATAAAAAAATATATACTTAATAATTAATTAATTGCTCAAATTACTTTCTAATTAATTTATATTTTATTTAAATTTAAAACTCAAATTCTAAACATCCTATCCAAATTAGAAATAAGCCTATTTAGCTTAATAAATATAATTTAAAATATTAATAATTAATTAGATTAATTAATATAATTGGAAATAGAAAGTATTAATAATATAATTAAAAGTGTATATAATTATTAATTAATTACTAAGTAGTAGAATATTTAAATGATTAATGAGATCATTAATAGTATAGTTAATCATAAAAACTAATTAAATAACACTTAAATAATAAATGAAAATTTTTTGTAGGAATATTAGTTAAATAGTTTTTTATTTCAAAAAATATTGAATTAATTAATTAGATATTCAATACTTATTAAATTACCAACTAATTCAGTGATTTGATACTTAGTACTAAAATTAGTAATTGAAGTATTAATTAAATTACTTGATAACTAAACTAGTTTCTAATTATATTATTTATCATTATAACTAATTAATAGTAATTAAAATTTGAATTAATAAATAAATCTTACTTAAGACATAAATTCAATTAAAAATATAATAAACATAATTTTAAAATGAAATAATCACCTTAAATTCTGGATTACATTACCAAACAATTTCATAGAATTTAACAAGATTTATCACTTAACTTTCTAATCAGTTTTCAGAATTTAACAATTCTCCCGAATTTACTAAATTGAAATTTATAATATTTACTAAATCCTAAATAATTAAATCCTGCCTGTTTGCATACCCTAAATTTTTTGTTGTCCTAATACCATAAATATATACTAAACAAAACTAGCAATCTTTTTTTTTTGGGACATTTTTGGCCAATAAAGGCAAACTTACACACACAACGCATACACATAGACTCGAATCTTGGACCTCTTAGTTGGAAGCCAAGCTCTCAACCCTACGAGATGTTTCCTCCATCACTCCTATGTTGTGGCTTTGACTTCGCTTCCTTTCATTAGACAAAGAATGCCTCCACTTCTTGGCATGAATAGGGCTACTTCAAATTATACCTTGTGAAGCTGTAGATGATGAGAAGGGGAGGCTTTAACTGTTGAAAATTTAAAATAAATAATTAATTATTACATTATTATTCAGACATTTTTTATTTAAAATTGAATTAAATTGAAATGAATAAATTTGAATGTAAAGTAAGTAATTAATTAATTATTACATTATTATTCAGACAATTTTTATTTAAATTTGAATTAAATTGAAATGAATAAATTTGAATGTTTGATTTGAGATTAAAGTAATAAGAGTTAAAAGAATGGTCGGAATTATTTTTGAGAAGAAACTCAAGCCATTTTTTATAATATGCAAGTACAAAAGTGAGCACTCTCTTCAAACATCACTGTGCCAAGTATATATAAAATGATCTATTTATAATTAGCCACATACAATAAGAGGTGAAGTATGAGATCAGCTAAGCATAGTGGATATAATAGTACAAATGCACGTGCACGTGATCCACGTTAATAAAAAAAAAATGATATTTCAGATTTTAAAATTAAGTTTTGATATGTTATATTAATGATATTAAATACTATATCAATATCAGATGCAATATTTCTACATAATTTATACATAATCAATAGGCATATAAACTTTTATTAATCTTTAGATTTAGATGTAAGACAAGCTTTCGGTTGATTTTTGAACATCAATATAGCATTCATCATAAATCCTAATTAGTCATTAAAGAAAAAGGTAAGCATGCTTTATATGAATTATTTATGAACAGGATAAATTTCAGACTTGCATGTTAAATACACCCTTAAAAAAAAAATAGAAACTTATGGAGATGCTAGGATTTAATTCAAACATGATATGATTAGCTAGAAGTAGCCAGATGTTTGAACGCATATACACATTAAATACTTAATACTATATGGTTGAAAATTATTTTAGACATTGCATATTGTGTAGGACGAAATGAACATAAAGTAAAAATTGAAATATTAACACAATTGAAATAAAAAATAGGCTTTGCCCACTTATTTGATTGAAGAGAAATTGATTGAAAAAATAATATATATATTTTTTTTATATTATTTTGCTTTAAGAAATATCCTAAATAGATATTTCTTGACTTTAAACTTAACACACGCACACACTAATACCCATCACCTTTTCTTCAGAAGGGATCTTTGGAAGCACATGCCGAGATCAAATTCCAAATATCCAACAGTTTCAACATAATATCAATCGATGCACACGTCTACTCTCTATGATGTGATAGCACACACCAGAGGATGTTAGCAAGACGAAGTGCAAAAGAGAAATATCAATGTATTCATAGAAATAACAAAGTGAAAAACCATGATTTCTTTTTAAATAATGTAGAAAAGACTTTAACTTTGAGATTAGTGATAGCCATTCCTAAAGCCACTAAATTATGGTTATGGCGCCTGATCTCATGTCATCTTCTATGATAAGCACAAAGAGATGAAGAAATACTAAAAACAATCATAAATTATCCTAAAAAAGGAATAGATACTATTGCCTCGAGAAAATGACAACGCATAAAGAGCATTTTCTATTTCAGTTAACATAAAAGTAGCATATTTATCTTGAATTATATATATATATATATATATATATATATATATATATATATATATATATATATATATATATATATATATATATATATATATATATATATACACCTTTAGTAGTCATTTGAGTGAGAAATATCAACAGAAGCTTTAGGAAGAAGTAAAAGTTTGGCCTCAAAAGAGCATAGTGTAGCCATCAAGTGAAGGATGGATAACATCTCATAGGAAACATTTAACCTGATTGTTTCCTGTACAAGTGAAAATCAGTTTCAGTAATTAAGTAGGTTCATTTGTTAAAAAAAAAAAAAAAGCTTAAAAGTAAAACTATCAGGATAAAAGATAGATTGTTCCGCCTCTGCATCATCCTCCAGATTAATCCATACAAATTGCACCTTATATTTGATCTCACTTCCTATAATTTATAAATCATTTATTTGCCAGGAACTAGAAACAAAATAAATAATATTATAACTGCAAGAATGAAAGAAATTTCATGCATGTAGTGAATATTAAAAAAAAAATTAATTATATGTAGTGAATACTTAATTAATGAATATTTGAAAGATGGAAAACGGTAGAAATTATCTTATTTGATTTTTTCTTTAGATTCCCAACTTAACGCCTTATCTTTAATTTGTAGAAAGGAAGTATATATATATTTCAAGAGTATGGTCGCTCCTATTGAGGTTGCTGTTCGACTTCGCTGCTTGGACGACTTTCTCTTCCTGTCGACATTTTGATAGGAAGCAACAACGGGAGCTCGCTGGCTGTGAAGGTAACTTTCTACCTTTCGCGCGCTTCTTCGGCCAAATCCCATAAATCCGCCCAACCGAGGGATTTACGTTAGTAAATCCGGGATTTAACCATCGCCGGGATTTAACGCGCGCACAATAAACGTTTCGCTGGATTTAGCGTAAATCTAACCTAAATCCCGCTGTCAATTCGATACCAAACAGCTTACCGTTATATCCGAGAAGTTCAACATGCTACCATAAGAGCTGTAATTTCTGTATAACCGTCGAACCGTTATAATAAAAAAAAATTAAGAGTAATTATCTTGCATTTGAATATAGATGAGGAAAACGCGAATCTCTAATCAGAAATGAGGCGATCCCAATTCCCAAATTGCGAAATGGGCCGAAATTTATTTATATGACTATTAAATAAGAGATGTAGACGATAATAGTGATTAATTATATATTATAATATATAATAATTAATTAATACATTAATATGATAATTCATATTAAATATGTAATATGAATAAAATTATCATTTTTAATAAATTATAATTAAAATAAAAATTCCAAATTTTGTTTGAAGCATCCAGAACCATGAATTTTGTAACGGCCTAATTTTTTGCTAAATTTAGCCTGATCGTTACGTGTAAAAATAACAAAAAGGGCATATTTTTTTCACCAGCAGTTACAAATCTATGGCAAACATTCTTTCAGGCTCTTTTAATTTGGTAAATTTATATTATTGACAAACATCTTCAAACACCTTCTCTCTCCATCACCTCGAGTTGAAAGGAAGCCATTTTATTCCTTCATTTTTCTGTTTGGCTGAATTTTTCAAAAAAACGGTGTCTTTTCTCCTTCGTCTTCTCTTCATCATTTCAAGGAGTTGCTGCTCAGCCTGCAAGTTTTTGATGTTATGATTTGACTCATTAAAATATTAGACATTAAAATAAAATTATGAAATTTTGTGAGGAAGCCGTTTTTTTCTTCATGTTATGGTTAGTTTTTTTTTTAATTTTTTTTTTCATCTTCATCTTTGATTTTAAGGATATTATATTAATCTAATATTCCATTTGTGTTTTAGATTTTATTTTTAGATGATGTTTTGATGAATATTTCGAAAATGTTGGCCTATCTCTTTCCTTATTCTCTTCATCATTTATGGAGTATTGGCTCAGCCTGCAAATCCTCCCCCCAAAAATGGCAAACCTTAAGTGGTATGATGAAAATTGCTTTTTTTTTTTCTGTTTTGATTCTTATGATCATAAGGCATCTTATTTTTCAAAAATATTATAGGCTATCCTCCGCTAGTGATTGCTCGAGGTGGATTCTCAGGCATCTTTCCAGAATCAAGCCAATATGCTTATCAGTTTGCAGTATCACCGAGCAGTTTAAAGAATGTTGTGCTATTCTGCGACCTTCAGTTAACAAAAGATAGTATTGGCATATGCAAGGCTGATCTGAGGCTTGATAACTCTACTAATATTGCTAGTATTTTTCCAAAGAGAGGAAACACTTACAAAGTAAATGGGCAGCCTATTCGAGGATGGTTCTCTATAGACTTTACAGCAGAAGAGTTATTCAATAATGTCACATGTAAGCATCTTCAGGGAGATCATGATTATTATTATTATTTTAAAAATTTTTAGAAAATTTTAGGGGTTGTTTGGTATCCTGTGTTGGGAAGAAATTAAGCGGGATTTAGCTTAGATCTTATCAAATAGAGTTTTAAGAAAATTAAGTCATGTATAATTTTCATAAATCTTATTTCAATCCTATTATTAGTTGAATCTATTTCATCCTTTTAGTTCATTAATAGTCTGTTTGGAATAGTTTCAACATTATATAAAATTGATTATGAAATTGCTATGGAGAAAGTAATTTAGCTACATCCAACACAAATAGTAGATTTTCATTACAAAATTTTATGAAAAATAATGAGAAAATAATAAAATAGTAGTAGCCAAATAAAGCTGTGATTGCTGTCTGAAAAACAAGACGGCTAGAGAACTGTCTCAAATAAACTCTAAATTATATAAATAATATTATTTAATAAATCTTAAACTTAACTAATAAGTTAGTTAAAATGACATTTATAAGATAATAGAATTTGTAGTCTCCAGATAGATTTGGTAGGATTTAAGATAAATCATGTTTAAATACAGCAAAAAAATCGGATACCAAGCAATTAACCTTTAAATGTTTGAGTGATAAGGATTGTTTATGGCCTTAATATTTTTTCATTCATTTGAAGTGGTTCAGAACATTTACTCAAGGCCAAGCATATTTGATGGTGTCATGCCAATCTCAACTATTGATGATGTTCAAGGCCTTAAACCTCCTCAACTTTGGCTGAATGTGCAGGTATCTGTAACTCCATCCTCTAATAGTTTAAAATAAATTAAAATTCTAGTGAAAAAAAAAATAATTTCCTTTGTATTGTCTTGCAGTACAGCACATTCTACAAAGAGCATAAATTAGATGCATTAAATTTTATAAAGTTAGCCTCTCAAGATATACAGTTCAATTTCATCTCATCACCAGAAATAGACTTCCTGAAGAATGTTGATGTGAACACCATGAAAACAAAACCAAAGCTCATTTTTAGGTTCCTTGATGTTGATTCAGTCGAGCCGGCCTCGAACAAGACATATGGAGATCTTCTGGAGGACTAGGTAAATATAAAGACATTTGCATCAGGAATTTTAGTTCAAAAAGAGTATATATGGCCTGTTGATCATAATGGCTATTTAGCACCTAGCACTGGCCTTGTAACACATGCTCATAGAGCTGGACTAGAAGTTTATGCTTCAGGATTTGCTAATGATGCTCCAGGAAGCTACAACAACAACTTCGATCCAGTTAATGAGTATCTTCAGTTTATTGACAATTCAAAATTCTCTGTTGATGGTGTTGTCACTGACTTCCCTTCCACTGCATCAGAGGCTATTGGTAACTATTTCTTATCTTCTTTTGCTCATAGTAATTCAATCCAAAATATGCAATTTAAATTTCTTAGAATTTTTTTTTGGGTTTTTCCTTCTAAGGTTTATTTTAAGTTGTGGGGTTTATTTTTTGCCCTGTAAAAAAAATTATGCTATTCCTATTTAATCTTACTTGTTTCATTGAGGGCATATTTGAGATTTCAAGGCACATAAGTTTATCTATATATAAAAAAGGGGATAGTCTTTATCAATTGGGTGAACCTATATAAAAAGTCATCCCAAACGAAACCTAAGTCTACCCTAATTCTCAATGCTTTTGAGGTACTTGATCTTTTTGATAAGTCTACCCTATATTTTACATGCAGCTTGCTTTGCCCATAACAGAACAAAGCTCTCTCTGGTGAAGGCAAGTTCAGGAATTCTCTTTCTTATTCATAATCATATCTTAATGTAAATGCTTGCAACTTAGGCTGAAAACAATGTACATAATATACAGGTCAACCATTGGTTATAACTCACAATGGTGCAAGTGGAATCTATCCTGGAAGCACTGATATTGCTTATAAACAAGCAGTAGATGATGGTGCAGATATCATTGATTGTTCCGTTCAAATGTCAAAAGATGGCATTTTATTTTGTTTAGACTCTGCAGATCTTTCAGGAAGCACAACCGCAATGCCTAAATTCATGTCAAAGTCTACAACAATACCTGAGATCCAAAACAACACTGGAATCTTCACATTCGATCTCACTTGGATTGAAATCCAAAGCTTGAAACGTAAGAGTTGTTCTTCTTTTTTTCTTTGTTTTATGTGTTCAAGAAGAAAGATGAAACATTTCATTACCCTTTTTCAGCTAATTTGGTTAGCCCCTACTCATCACTTAGGTTGGTAAGAAATCCAGTTGCTAAGAACATGGGAAAAATCCTGACATTGTCTGAATTCCTATCCTTTGCCAAAAACAGTAGTGTTCAAGGTGTCTTAATCAATATTAAGGTATCAAAGCAGACATACTTTTTTAGATAACTTATCAAATATCGACGTTCTAATTGTTACTCTTTAATCTATAGAATGCTCCCTATCTAGCATCAAAGAAGGGTCTAAGTATAGTCGACTCCGTTTCGACTGCATTGGTTAATGCGAGCTATGACAAAGACAAAACAAAGAGAGTTTTAATCCAATCTGACGACTCTTCAGTTCTTTCAGCATTTAAGAAGAAGAACACCTTCTATGAATATGTTCTCTTGATTCCAGAGCAAGTTAGCGATGCACCGAAGCCAACTGTGGATGAGATCAAACAATTTGCTAATGCTATTAATGTTATACGATCGTCTCTAATGGCTTATGATGGTGCTTTCATTTCTCATTACACCGACGTTACAACGGAGATGCATAAATCAAATATATCTGTTTATGTATCTGTGCTCAGAAATGAATTTACAACGATAGCTTACGATTTCTTCTCAGATCCAATAGTTGAAATTGCTACATTTGTTGGTGGAATTGGTGTGGATGGTCTAATCACTGAATACCCTGCAACAGCAAGAGCATACTTGAGTAAGTATTCACCGTTGCATCATCATATTTGCTTTACTCAAAACTACATATTTCACTGTCAATGGAAACTAATATTTATCATTGTTTTCACATATGTTGTAAGATTTACGAAATTTACACCACTTTTCTCTAACAGTGCCTCTTCTTTTCCTTAATATAAAACTTAAATCATGAAAAAAATTTGCCAAACAACTTATTACTACTAAACAAGATTTAATATTCATCATGGCCTGACAATATTTAGTAACATAACACCTCTAGGATTTACAAAATTTGAATTTGCAAGTTTTACTAAATCCTATTTGAGTTAAATTCTGAGTTACAATATTTGTCGCTGTTTCATCCTATGATCTTTCATACTAGTTATTCATGTGCTTAAATGACACAAGCATGCATTTACTTAGGTTTTTTATAAATCAACAAAAAAAACAATCAGAAGAAATCAAACTGCCCTAAAATCAATTTTAAAGAGTGATGTTATTTCTCATGAAGTTTATAAGATTTAGAAGCATATCATGTTTGTATGTTGAAGTGTTAAAAAAGTAGAAATTTTGACATGAAACTTTCACTGCTGAATTGGATTCTACAGGGACTCCATGCTCAAACCTCAATGCGAAGCTTTCCTACACAATCTTACCAGCAGAGGCTGGAGGTCTAGCCGGGCTGGCTGCGCCTGAGGCCCTACCTCCGGCTCAATCACCAGCACCTCCTCTCAGGCCTGTAGATGTGGTCGACCCGCCACTTCCAGATGTTGCTAATCTTGCAAATCCTGCTCAGGCACAGACACCAGGTTCGGAGCCAAAGAAAAGTGGTCAGCTTTCAAATACAGCTATTAACACTCATCTCTGCATCCTTATAATGATGCTCAGCTTTTTTTGTTTAAGGCACCAATGATTGCAATTGCAAATTTGGTTATGTATATCATTTTGTCGATGTATTAGATGGATGTGAATGCTCCCTTTTATTGAATTAAACCAATTATTGAAGTATCATAATTAAGATCAGGTGATTAGATTAATTAAAGTAAATGAAGAGTGAATTTTAAATTATTTTAATGACAAGAGGGTCTAATGGTTTTTTTTTACCATAGTGAAAAGAAAACTCTATTGTTCCATCTTTTATTACCTTAACTGCTTTTAATGTTTTTGAAAAACAGAGTTGATTCAATTGCTAAATTGGATCGAACAATTGTTGAACCTATTCCCAGCATGAGATTTACAAACATACCATCTTAAATTATTCTATTTACATATTTAACATCTGAAACTTTAATATTACATACATACAACTCATAATTCTTTTTCATGTTGAGTGGTATAAATGAAATATATTATGGTAGGAAAGAAATAAAAGTGGTATATTTGATATTAAAATAAGATAGAGTAGTATGCAGTAATTAATAGCGTGTTAGATGAAATAGGGTTAAAAATGATATGTATGTAAATTTCATAACTTTGTCTTAATATGGATGAGGGAAACAAAGTTGTTGCTACTTGTTAACCTCCACAGTAGAAGACAAAAATAAAAAATAAAAAAATAAAAAGTTTTTTTTGCTAAATCATTACATACCAAAATTTCTACTACAGTCGCATCCCCGCCGCTTGCTACAGTTCCTATGCTCTGCGACATGGCGCCGTTTGCAGTCATACCACGCATGCCTACGCTTGCTTTTAAAAACAGAGAGGAGACGGAACCTTCTTCTCTTCTTCTCCCAGGCTCATGAAAACCCCAAAAACAGCCGCAACTATGACGCCTCTTCTTCTACTCCCACGCACAAACGTCAGAGCCAAAACTTCCTCAAGCCAAGGCTGACGAATCCCAAGCCCTGTCGGACTCCTATCCGAGCTTAGCCGCCGATTCCACCTTGCATTACCCGAACTCGAGCAAACGTTCAGCCTTCCGATTTCCCTAGCCGAGATCTCTTCCACCCCACAACCCTATCCATCTGCCGCAAGCTTCCTCGCGCAGACGCCACTGTTTCTCCAGACGATTCCCTCCAGCCTCTGATCCAACGCCTCTTCCACCTCTCAGTGCCGCAAGCCGACACAACCCTAGCTAAGACCTCTACTGTGCCGCAAGCCAACTCAACCTCCCGAGTTCCCTCTCAGACCTGTACCGAAGAATTGCCCGATCTCCCTGTCCACTTCGCAAGCCGCACCAGACCCGACCTCTCGGTATAGATTTTTTTAGTTATTAATTGTTATCGTTATAATAAAAATTATTATTATTATACATATTATGTAATGCTTAGTAAAAACACTGCCAAACTATTTCCAAAATCAAAGTACATGGAAAGCGTGGTGTATCCTTAACACCTTCACCACCTTCACTCAATTCTTTTAAATTTCTCACTAACAATGGAACTTTTATTTGATCTGGTGAACATACGCTCCTCTATACGTTCGGCCACCAATGTTTTAGCGCCACGTAGCATGAAGAAAAGTCGCCGACCCGACCCGCTGTTTTTTGGGTTCTCGCACATGCATTTTTTTAAATCCTTGACGAGCCGAACAACATCCCATCACCTTTTGGATATATTTCAAATACCTAGCAATACCGAGCAAAAACCGAGTTGTACCTAGTTTTTTCTAGCAATACCGAGCAAATACCTAGCAATACCGAGCAAATCCCTAGCAATACTGAGCAAATCCTGAGCAAATACTGAGTTGTACCGAGTTTTTTCTAGCAATACTGAGCAAATACCTAGCCATACCGAGCAAATCCCTAGCAATACCGAGCAAATCCTGAGCAAATACCGAGTTGTAAAAAAACTCGGTACAACTCGGTATTTGTATGATTTTGGTCTTCACAGAGCGGTATTTCTCGTTTTTGCAAAGCAATACCGAGAAAATCGCGAACATAGCATTCCCGAGTTCCGCTCCGGGTCAAGTCGTCGGGCCGCGCGGTAAAGAGTAAGAGCACGTGGCGACATGTTATTGGCGGCCGAACATACCTCTACGTCCGATCAGAGGACGTAATAATTGTTCCTACCAATGACCCTGAAATGGACACTTATCTTAGTCATTGTTATAAAACATCCACACGCGCATCTACATATGCTTTCCTTAACAAAATAATTTCAATTAGCTGAAGAAATTCAAATTAGAGGAGAAAATCCTCTAAAGCATTGGGATAAAAATAAGATCATATTGAAATGCCAATAATTAATCAAGAATATATATATATATATATATATATATATATATATATATATATATATATATATATATATATATATATATATATATATATATATATAAGGGAGGAGCATGAAATTAAAAAAAAAAGTGGAAAATGATAAAAAAAAAAGAAGAAGGAAAAAAAGAAGAAAGAAGAAGAAGAAAAAAAAAAAAAGATGATGAGGAGGATGAAAATGATAACAAAAAAAAAAGTATATTTTTGTTCATTTTATTCACCGTTACCGTTAACAAGTCACACATGTATAACCGCTAAATCCCTAAAATACCCAAAGTCCTATTTTCGGCCCATGCAGTGCGACAAGCAACAACTCATGCACACTTTCTTAGGACAGTGAGAGGAAGCTCATTGAAATGCTTTGTGGAGAGGTGGGGAGCCTTGTGCACACTTTTTTTAGCAGGGCAGGGTAAGATATAGATACCCGTAGGCACCTCAGTGGGTGCCGTCGGGGAAACAACTACGTTTTCAAACAAGTAACTTCGAAGATCCATACACACATTTCTTGACAAAGTCTAGTTGAAGACTATAGTCATAGTGTCAACCGATATCGGCCATACATATTTTTTCTTGACTTGGTGGGCATGCTAAGACTCATGTAGTTTTTTTCTAAACGAGGGAGATGCCAGGAGGCTGTCGAATTTTAGAATGAAATGCACAAGACTTGAGCAAGTTATATGAGACCATATTTGAACTCAAACTCATGTTAACAACAAGGGATATGTGACCTAAACTTGAATGAAAAGAACCACTGGGGACTTGACTTGAATAATTGACAGTGAACTACACTTGAACTTGAACTCAAATGAACAATGTAGGGAACCAAACTTTAATTAATGAATACACTACTCACACTAAAATGCAAATGTTAATTAGTGGCGCTAATCATCCAAATGGAAATTGACGTATGAATAAAGGACTTATATTGAAGTTTCGATGAACATTATTTGATTGATTCATTCTCTAGCAACAATGCAAACTCATAATGAACTTAACACCTTACCAAGAGGCTATATACAAGAAATGTAGTGTACTTGCAAGTAACGGTGGAGGAGTTGTAATGAATATAAACACATGTAGTGCTAGAAAATTTGTGATTGCAAAACACTTCATTCACAAAAAAAGTAAACGAATCATCATGTACACCACAACCTGGTCATGGTCAATACTCATCAAACTCACAATCCGTCCATGGATGATATCAAATGGCATACAATCGATGCGACATATATCTTGTAAACATGAATAAGAAGATTACGACTGGCCTTATGCTAACAACAAACAATACATACTAAATTCATATACAAGTTTCATACTGATGCAACAAACACCACAACACCGCTTTGGCTAACTTCAACTAATTAGCAAATGAAAGTAGTATACCCTTAAAAGTGTTGAAAATTAATGTGCAATGGACATGAAGGACATGCGATGAATATGATAATGCCTTGCAATCAACATCAAAATACAAGAAAGCGTGCTTGACTTTGCAAAAAATAGGAGGGAATATATAATTTGTTTACAAACAAAGATGTACAAAGTGCTGTAAATCAGTAATCAAGATTGAGATTGTGACTTTTTTTATAACAAAATATTATTGCTATAATTTATTATTTTTTTCCTTAACATATATTGGATATTTCTGATTGTTTTCGGAGTACTAATATTTTTGGAAAATCATATATTATTCCAGATTGCTGAAGACTTAAAGACAAGGTAGAATAGAATTTCTAGTAAAAGAGTATGTATGTCTTTGTTTTTATTTCTTGAGTCTGAGCAAGTATAATTATACTTGGTTAATCCATGCACACATATAGGGAGAGAGTGATAATTAAAAAAAAAAGATCATGCTTTACGATATATAATCGTATTGTACGATTTGACTTAGTTTTTCTCCAGAATATGGTTACTCAAGCCATGGCTTGATTTTCTTAATTGATCATACTATACGATATACAGTTGTACAAATGATTAACAGTATATGAAAGTAGGTTCATACCAGATCATATCATACGAACCTATTCATTTTTTAACTGTATGTACAGTACGATATCAATTCGTACATATGATCAGTTCATACAGATGACAATATATAAAATTAGGTTCTTATCTGATCGTACCATACAAACTTGTTCATTTTTTAAACTTTTTGTACTTTACGATATCAAGTCATACAAATGACCCACAGAGTACAAAATTAAGTTCATCCCAGTTTGTACCAAATAAAGCTATGATTATTGAACTGTTTGTATCGGATGATCTACGATCGTACAAAACAAATCGTGGACTATTCTCTTAAAAAAATTAATTTTTTGATAATCTTTCATGTGTTTTCTATAAATAGAGTCCTAAAATTGCCATCTCTATCCTTTACTTTGAATTTTCTCTTGAGAGTGACTATTTGGAGTGTGTTTGAGAGAGATTTTGAGATTGAAGAGTGAGAGATCTAGTGAAAAGAAATTATGAGGGATTCCCAAAGTTGTCTAAAGTGAGGATCTTTTTTTCTTCTTTTAATTTCTTCCCAACTTCTTTAGATTATCTTGAGAGAAGAACTTCAAGGCTTGATCAAGGTTCTTTGCCTTTACTAGGAGGGTGAAAAAGGATGTTTGATTCTCTTCCTTCACTAGGAGAGTGAAAAGGATGCTTGGTTCTCTGCCTTCACTAGGAGGGTGAAAAATGACGCTTGGTTCTCTTCCTTCACTAGGTGGGTGAAAATTGACGTATAGGTACTCTGCCTTCACCAGGTGAGTGAAAAAGGATGAGATTGTATGCTACAATCACTTGGAGAGTATAAAATGTGATGATTTTAACCTCATTGGGTTGGTGGAAGAGAGTTTATAAGGGCTTCTCCACCTTGTTATAAGGGCAAAAGGAGAGTCATTATTATTTAGTGTAATACCTGAATAAGGAGTCTCTAGAGAGTGGATGTAGGTCTAGTTGGACTGAATAACTATAAAATTTATTTTCTTTTATTACCTTTTTTTTTAATTTATTTCACTGCTCTTTATATTTGTGGTTGAAAGATTATCCATGAAAATCATTTATATAAACAAATGCATATTTCAAGGTTAGTGTTTTTAATCTTCTAAAAAGATTAAAAAAAAGGTTTTTTCAAAATTTAAGATATTTTTTTAATAACCAATTCACCACCTTCTCTTGGTTAGCCTTTGGACTTCTATAAGTTCTAATAACCTATAAAAATTTGTAATTGGTATTAGAGCCAATTTCAAAAATTAAAGTTTATACTACTTTTTAAAAAATGATCATGGCTAATTTTGGATACCAAAACACTACTGAAGGATATTCGATCACTGATCACTAGACTAACTTTATTTGACAATATTCTTTTGATTTTTGAAAATTTTGCATATCTACTTTTCTTCAATCACTTGACTATCACATGTGGATGTTAGTACATGAAGGTTATACTAAACCTATTAGAATAGTAGATGAAATTAGAATTGAAACACCATTTACTGAATGCACAGTAAAAAAAAAAAGAACTTAGCACAGTTAAATGCAAAATGTTTAAACATTTTTTTCCGTGCCTTGAAATATGAGGATTATACATGTGTTTCAACTTGTAAAACTGGAAAAGAAATTTGGGATAGACTTTTAATAACTTATTAAGGGACAAATGAGATAAAATAAGCTAGGTTGAACATTTTATTACAAGACTACAAACTTTTTGCATGAAATCAAATTAGTCAATTTTTTATATATATACAAGGTTTACCCAGATTGTTACTTCATTGCATGCTTTAGCTAGAGAGCTTACTCAAATTAAAAAAAGTAAATAAAATTTTATGTTGTTTGCGTACTGCCTATGATGCAAATATAACTATCATTACCGAGTCTAAAAATTTAAATGTATACCCTATTAACAATCTACTTGGATCACTTATTACTTATGAGAAAGGAGTGAATCAAAAACAAGTTGATGTAGGTGACAAAATGAAGGAGAGAAATATATCTTTGAAGATTGATAATTCATAAAGTGATCAATCAATGCCAAAGATAATGAAGATATTGCTCTTATGACTAAGCATTTCAAAAGTTTCCTTAAGAGAAAAAAATGATGACGTCAGCATTGGAACAACGGTAAGTTCATTAAAAATCCAAATATTTCTAATGAAGCATGTAAAGACGAATTGCCCAAATAAGGAGAAAGTTGAGGAGAAAATGTAAAGAGCTTTCTAGGTTAACTTAGCTTCAAACTGTTTAGAAATAGAAGCAGAAGAGGAGGTTACAAACTTGTATTTAATAGCATGTAAGCTTGATCATTTAGATCAAGAGAAGGTATGTGACATATCCTATGATGAATTATTTAATGTTTATGAGAAAATCCATAATTTGAATTTATAAAAGGAGCATGGAAATTTGAGGAAAGTTCATGTAAACATAAATAACAATCACATGACTTTGCTAGATAAATTTAATAATTTGAATAAGGAGCACGATTTATTAAAAACATCTTATAATGAACTTGAAAATTATTTTGGGAGTTTATGGCTGAATCAGATCAAAGAGAACATGAGTTAAAAGTTAATAATTCAATTTTAGAAAGTGCAAACTCATATTTTAAAGTAAAATTGATAGCTATTAAGGAAGGTAAGACACCTCCCACACTTGAACAATTTTGCATTCCTGATCACAAGCATATAATTTCAAAATCTAGAAAAAGATCTCACCCATTTCCTATTAAATTCAATGATAGGGCATTTCCCCCAAAACCATAATGCATCACCATGCATCTACCCCAAATGGTTCCAAGTCTCTCTCATACAAGCCCAGAGAATTTGGTACATGGATAGCTGTTCAAAGCATATGACTGGAGATTCAACACTAGAGGCTAGAACAGGAGGCAAAGTGACAAGATATCTTAGGAAACTATTTTACTAAGTATTAGTTAGCATGATAAGCTTTTAGCAAATGCAATGATTCTTTTAATGCATTACAAGTTCTTATACAATCTCTAGCTGGACCTTAGACTTCATTAAAGATCACCTATGTGATGCTTACAATTAGGTAAATAAGTCAAGTATGGGAAAGGAAGTTTTAAGACCTGTTAGCACTCTCAAATTAAATGTGTACTAGGGGGAAACTTGATTGCAAAAAAAGATAACACTTATAACATTCAAGTAATGGTATAAAGATAGAACTTCAAGCTTCACTCTTAATTATGGGAAAGGTTTTAATCAACCTCAAAAAGATAGATGGTATAAAGATAGAACTTCCTTCACTCTTAATTCAGGATACACATGACATTCTCCCCTTCTCAGTATATGCATAATTGATCCCATGGAGATTCGATTCAACCACTTTCACACAGGTTAATGTCATCAAGCAACGCTATGCCAAATAACCTTAGATAGGTAAAACATCATAGGAGGATATCAATCAAATCTTAAATCCTTAATTCAAGAAATACATAATCTTTATTATGTCCCAATCACTAAATGATTAATACCAGGAAATTCTATATGACCTCTGTTGAAACTTATTCAATATGAATTAAATTGTTAGACCTAAGCTTATATCCCAACGGCTAACCAAGAGTGGGGGGGGGGGGGGGGGGTGAATTGGTAATTAAAAAAATTATCCTCTTTTTAAATCGATAAAAAGTTTAGTGAAATTTTTATAGAAACAATTTTTCAACCACACTTTCAAACAGAAAAAAAACTAAAGTAAAAAGCAGAGTAAAAAGCAGTGAAAAATAAAAGACATAAGATTTATAGTGGTTCAGTCAAACACGACCTACATCCACTCCCCGGAGGCACCCTCAGAGTATTGCACTAATATCAATAGTGTCTCTCTTTTTGCCCCCATAGTATGGCGGAGAAACCTTCACAAAACTCTCTTCCACCACTACCCGGTGCGATAGAGAACTGTTGTCCTTTTACACCCTCCAAGTGTAGGCAGAGTACCTCCCGCTATTCACACTCTCCAAGTGTAGGCAGAGAACCTTCCCGCTGTTCACACTCTCCAAGTATAGGCAGAGAACCTTTCATCCTTTCACACTCTCCAAGTGTCGGCAGAGAACCGGATCTCCTTGAAAGATCTTCTCAAAAGAAATCTAGAAGGACAAAAGAAAAGAGTGAAGTAATCACAATTCACAAAGTTGAGATCCTTACCTTTGAGTACCAAGTGAATCCTTCACGCTCCAATGATAGGAATTCTCCTTCAAACACTCTCTCTCACTCTCTCCTTCATATTTCTTTTAATAAGCACGAAGACTAATGACCAAAAAGATTACAAGGTAGTTTACAAAGGACCTTTTATATGAAAGACATGAAAAACCGTCAAAAAATTACAAATTTTCAATTTTGTACAAACATGATCGTCCAGTACGATCGTGATTTTGTATGTACGAACAGTGTAAAACTGTTATGTATGAACTCTTATGTGGATTGGGATGAGGTGACTTCGTACCCGATCATCATCCCGTACGAATTATATTCGTCCTGTACAAACAGTTATTTTAAAGTCATGCTGAAACATAACTGCTAACGATCCATATGATAAAAGAACAGAGAACATCATCCTGGGATGAATGTTCATGTTCATCTTGACGAACAGTACAAACCTTGAAACCCAAGAAGATCGTCCTGGGATGAATGGTGTGTTTCGTCTAGACGAATTGTTCAAAATGAGAATCCCGAGGACATCATCCAGGGACGAATTTGGTATTTCGTCTGGACGATCTGTTTAGAGTAAGGATCCAGAGGAGATCGTTTTGGGATGAATTGGGTATTTCGTCTAGACGATCCGTTCAGAGTGAGGATCTCGAGGACATCGTCAATAGATGAACTAGGTATTTCATCTAGACGATTAGTTCAAGTTATGAATTTAGAGAAGATCGTCCTGGATGAATGGACCATTTCATCTGGATGAACAGTTCAAAGTGAGAAATCAGAGGACATCGTCCAGGGATGAATTTGGCATTTCGTTTGGACGATCATGAGTTAGAAAAATTTCTTCACTTTCCTGTTCGTTCCATTGCTCTCTGAGGGGTATAACTGACTTGATCGTTCCGTATGATCAGTAAAAAAAATTGACCTTTTAAAGATCTCCCTCAGTGTGTATGTGCTAGGTTTCTCAATTTCAATCATACTCTTTCTAACTCAATAAAGTGAAAAATATAGACTTCAAGTTACAAAATTTGATATGCTGAATTTGATTTGAAGTCTTCAGTAGTCTGTAGTATGATTTTCCTGAAATGTTAGTCCACACAAGAGCAAACACAATTCTTACAAAAAGTGTTAGGAGAAAATAATAATTGGAACAATAATATTTGGAATAATTAAAACTATACAAGTTACAAGAATGTAAAACATGCAAATAACAACTCTCTTAACAACCTCTTCCACACAGGTTAATATCATTGAGTAATGCTCTCACAAATAACCTTGGATAGAGAAAATATTATAGGAGGATGTTAATCAAATTTTAAAATTCTTGATTTGACAAATACATAATCTTTATTATGTCCAGCTACTAGATGATCAATCTCAAGAGGATTCGATCCGACCTCTTTCATACATGTTAACGTTAACGTCATTGAGCAATACTCTAAAAAATAATCTCAGATAAGTGATATATTTTTGGTGGATTCTATCTTCCAGTTCAACACAGGTTAACATCGTTGAACACTACTTAGAAAAATAGTCTTGGATAAGTCAAATACTATTTGTGGATTTCTCTCAATTTATTTATGTCATCGAGCAATGCTTTGAAAAATAATCCCAAAAAGGCTCACCTATGAAGTAGCCTCAAAGGAAAGCTAGTAGTGGATAACATTTTCATTAGAAAGACTCCATGTGAGTAATTAGTTAATAAATTTATCACTCATATAAAGAATATAGTAGGCTAAAAAGCCTCAAAAGGCATAAGAAATTTTCCTCTAAGGGATATATTCATTTCAAGTGAAAAAAAAATTGAGCTTATACAATAATCTCAAATTCTCTTACAATATCATTGGTTTTACATAGAAAAGTTTTATATCTGGTTCGAATGTACTTTCAATTTCACAAGAAGTTAAAATTAAAATTATATTAGCATCATTCCTTACAAGTTAATGTCATCAAGTAACAAATAATTTTTAAAAGGTCAAATTTCCTTGGTGGATTTTATTGATCTTTTCTCTACTGCATATTGAAGCATCACTTACAACTTTTTCTTCAATGAAAGATTATAACCTGGTCATCAGCATGGCTCCACTCAATTGACACTTTTAGTGTATAACCTGACTACTAACAAGGCTCACTACTTCGACCCCTTCCATCATAGATGTCTAATATCCATACACATCAATAGGGATGCATCGCTAGCAAAATGCAATTTGAACATCCTTGTTACAACCTTTTTCCTAATGTCCACCATTGGTCCTTCACTTCATATTTGTCATTATTAACTTCTTTCTTGACTATTATTAATAACACACCCTCAAACTATCTCTTTCAGCTCTCCATTCATCCATCAACCGCAATCGTACTTCTACCTGTATCTCAATCGCCAACAGATTTATACTCAATCATTGTCAAAATTTAATATATCTATTGATAATCACTAGTTCTCCTCCCAGGTACTATTACTACTAGATCTTCTCAAATCATCGTCACATATAAGTAGTTGTTTTTCTTTTGTCAAGGGTTATCTACTGAGATAAGAAACACTCATTAGGATTCCTTCTATATAATAGAGGGGCATTGAAGCTTGTTAGGGGATGTCACCCATCTCAAATAGTAAAATGCCTCTAATGCAAGAAGAAAACTAGAGGAGAAGAAAAAGGAACGAGGAGAAAGTTCCTTCTACACTAAAGAGGAGCACTTGTACTTGACAGGAGATGCTTCCTATTGAAGACAGTGGAAGGCCTAAATTGTAAGAAAGTTAGAGGGAGAAGATAGAAGGAGAGGTGCAAGTTCTCCTTACCTTAGGGGGGTATTTATATGAAGAAAATGGGGGAAATGGTTCAAATTGGGGGGAGGGGGGTGGGGATTTTTCCTCCAAATTTGTTATGAATTTTTAAAGATTTTTTTTTTAGAATTTTTTCGACCCAATTCTAAAATTTTGTCGCTAGACTATGATCTTTCTAACCTTAGTTGCACGTCGACTATGGTCCTTTCGACCTCCGTCACTCACCGACTACAGTCCTGTCGACCACCATCACCCGATTACATTCTTTTTGCCCTCCGTCCATCGACTATGGTCCTGCCAACTAAACGAACATGTCAATAATGATTCTTCTAATTTCCACCATGAAAGCACTTTATGTGCTATATATTGTCTTCATCAAACCAAGGCTTTCCCTTAAGGAAGGTCCTCATTTGTAATTGATTGCAAACACTACTTGATTCACTCAAACTGGGCTAGGCCCCATGATTTTCCCCCATTTTCAGGGGTTTCTATGTAAAAACGCTAGTGTCTCTTATGAATGTTACACCCTCTCTTTTATATGATTGTGTACTAGATCTTTGTATAAATCTATGACATTAAACTTTATATTTCTTTATCACCATGAATATTCTAGGAAAAAAAAAACAAAAAATATATCCATAAATTATAGATAAGAATATAGGAGTATGATGTACTTGCGACATATTTTAAATTGCATATCACTAAAATAAATTTATGAATAATTGATTCATATTTATCATTTATAATTTGGCATTTATAATATATGTATTTCAATTATTATTCAATCTTATCATCAATAATTATATCATCTTTAGAATATGCCTATTTTTTATAATTAAAAAGAAGATAATATGTAGAACTATTAAATAAACCTAATTAAAATAAACAATATAATTAATAGTTTTTTTTGGTTTTAGAATACTTTTATTATATAATAAAGTTATATCCACATGCTTGGTGCACGTACTTTTAAACTAGTTTAAATAAGAGGGTTACAAAAAAGAATCAGAACATTACAAGGAGGTTGAGAGTAAAAGATGTTGAGCAAGAGCTGCTCAAACCAAAACATTAAAAAAAAAAAAAGTGGTGGTAGAAGATCAATATTGCCGAACATCTTTGAGTTGATCATAAAACTTCAATTTTTGAATTTTTGAATTTTAAATTGAACTGCCTTCCTAATATCATAGCAAGGAGAATAAGTACATGCCCTTCCAAAACATTTATTGTTTCTTTCTCTCCAAATGTAGTATACATTACAGTAGACTGTGAGAAGATAAAGATCTTTCATACCAACAATAATGAATTATTTTCCATTGATATGCTCAAATAATTGCAAAATGATGGGTCTAATCACGAAATCCTCAACAAATAGGAGGATGTCAGAAATGATTTGAAATGAAAAGTCACTCTTAAAGAAGAGATGATTGGTTGTTTCATTATAAACATTACAGAAAATATCCTGAGTATGCATCAAAATGTTCCTTTTAACCAACTCATAAGTTGTTTTAAGACCACCAATAATATAGAGCCAAACAAAAGAGAAAAAATGCAAGGTAAAATGCTCATGCCAAATAAAATTATGCCAAGAAACCTTACTATAGTTCTTATAAAAATTGTCAAGAACTTCATTAAAGGCCAATCTATTAGAGCTTCACTTGGCAATGAATGGAGGCCCAGCAAGAGAAATTGGAATGAAGGAAAGGAAATTTCTTAGCATCACAAAGATATCTGGAGGAAAACTCCACTGATTGTTAAAAATTATGATAGACACTAGAGCAGTTTTTAGAGTATTTATTGATGTTATCAGATCACTCAACAATCGATTTTGAAAGTTACCATGGCTCCTAAAGAAATGAGACAAGAGAATTTGAGGAAATATAAAAGATGAAGTTGGCTCTCAGAGACTTAGCCACATTAATAAGAAGCTTCCAAATGGCAGAAGCTTTGGTAAAAGGTTTCAGAAAGAGACATTTGCTGGTGAACGAAGAGGCAACCAGCTCCTCCTTAACTATCATTCTCCAAATAGCTCCCACACAAAAAGCATGAGAGAGGGATTGAAGATAGGGTTGACCAAGATTACTATTGGATAGGAGAGCGGTCTTCACCCAAAAAGTAGATGCAATTAACTTTTTGTTATCAATATCACTGTGGTAAAGAAAATGGGCACACACTTTATTTAGAAATTCACAGCAAGTTAATTATAGGAAGAATCAAACACCTGATCCAATATACAATGGTTCTCCAAATGGAGAATTGCTCATATTAGATCCCACCAGGAAAAGAGATCAGCTTAGTTTTAAAAAATAATATTGAGTAAGCTGCCATCAATGCCCATAAATTAAAAAAAAAAACTCAAAACCTATCTTAATAGGGACCGCATCATTTTTGTTATATATATACTATACTTTTGATTCTTCCAAAAAAAAAAAAAAAGTCTATGCCTTTAATTTTTAAAAATAAAATAAATCTCAAGCATTTGATGGCCCCTATTCATTTCCTCAATTTAAAGCCTCTACAGGTCGCCCATTCATTTCCACCATATCAGATCGCATTACTCAAATTTTTAGGAAGGAGCACTTGACATGATAGATTTAGCTAGAGGAGCACGAACCGGAAAATTTGTGAGAAAGTGCAGATTTTCCATACCCTTTAGCGCATTCAGAATGCGCCAATCATATCCGTGCATTCAAAGAATGACCTGGATAATTCAACACATTCTAATCATGCGCTGAACCTATTGGCGTATTTTGTAGAATGCGCCTAATCCATTGGCGCATTCACATTCTATAGAATGCGCCGAACTATTGCGTGCATTCTATTGATGAAATGGCTTTCTCAAAATTTGAGAATACCAGTATTCCTTATTTTAGTTAATTCATGATTTCTAAGATTTAGTATTAGGAGATTGACAAATTTTGTGATTTTCATTGTTAAAATTGTTAGTATGTTAGTTTATGTAATATATTTAAATTTCTTAGTTTATAAATAACTATTTGATTAAATTTTATAAGATTATTCATATATGAAGTAGATAACTATATAATAAGTAAATATACATATGATGAATTAATTAATGTAATGGATTGTTAATTTTAGTTTTATTTTAAAATGATAGTTTCCTTATATTTAAAAAGAATAATTAATGTCTAAAAAAATTAATCTATCTTTTATATTAAAAAATTATTTTAATTGTTAATTAATAATTAAAGAGGCATTTATTATATTAAATGATTAATAAATTTTATTTTTTATTAAATAAATAAATAAATTAATAAAAAAATAATAATTAAATAATGATTAATTAAAATGATTTTGATGAAATTATAATAATTTATTAATTATGATTTTAACTGTATTTATAATATTTAGTTAAATTAAAATACTTGTGAATTAATTAATGTAAATTTTATAAAGATTATGTATATAATTTGTTATTTTTTTAAATTAATTAATAAATTTTAATATTAATGTGTACTTGTTGTGGACATTAGATTTCTATGAAAAAAGTATTTAATAAGCCTTGCTTTAGACATTGGATTCCTCTGTCTAGAAATGTCATTCAGAGCATAGGATCCCAATATCATCTCGTTCGCCATGCTTTAACAAGTATTATAGCTTGCAATATTCAATCCCATCAGATTGCTTGTAAATTTGTAAGGTCCATTCATGTCCTATTCTATTTTTGGTTATATGTGATGCTTGGATACGTTTACACTTTACTATTTAAAGAGTGCATAACAAATATTTGAAGTATTTTTGTAGAGTTATTACTTTAGTTAATTGGAATGTTTTGATCATGTATAGAAAAACTTAAAGGCATCCCCAACAAAGAAAGGTTCGATGACGCAAATCGTAGAATGGATGCTTGTATAGCACAAGCCGGTGCCAGTCCGTTGGAGCAAAAGGAGAATTCAAATGAGATCTTTAGGTGTTGGGTCCATGAATAGTCAGAAGATGAGGATTATTGCCTATGAAATATGCATCTTGAGTTTATCAAGGTCAAACTTTACGTGACAAAAGACTTCTTAAATGCTGCCGGTTAGATCGCTCGGCTTCCATCTCCGGTGGTTGGAAATCTGTCGGATTGACTAACTCTAGTTCTCGCATCATTTTGGATTATGATATATCATTGCAATGTGGTGAAAATCAAAATTTGAACTTTAGGAATACTTCGTTGGTAATCAAGGAACCTACTGATGTTACCGTTAAATCTTCATCCCCTGTGATTGGTAAAGGTAAACAAGTTGCAGAAGTTTTTGAGACGAAGACACCTTGATCTATTGGTAAGAGCAGACATAATGATTTTGAAGCATCATCATCATCTTGCATGAATCTTTTTGTTAATAGATTTGGTAATGTGAATTCCAAACCTGTTATAATCTCTGAGGGAGTCGCTTCAATTCCATCATCTGTTTGTGGTAATGCTCAAGGCAATGTTCCAGAGTATATTGTGCAAGGAAAATTATTGAATGATTTAGGCATTTTAGATGGTAAAGGCTTGGTTAATCCTTAGTCTAGAAATCCTTATATTAAGATTAATCTTTAAACATAAGAATCTTTTATGTTAGTAGAAGAGTTGTAGTTAAGTTACATGAGCCAAACATGAATGTCAATTCTGAAAGACTTCAATATTCAGTAGTAGTGAAAGTTTTTGGTAAAAATATTCCAGTTCAAATGATAGTGGAAGAATTGCGATGGCAATGGCTACAATTTGATAAATTCCATCTTACAGTTCTTGGACTAGGGTGGGTATTATGTTCTTTTTCTCTTGTGAAGCTATGGAGAATGTTCTATCAGGTAGACCTTGATTTGTTAATGGTCATATTGTTGGTCTTGATAAATGGAATTTCAAATTTTCTCCTACATCATTGAAAGGATTGTCATCACCGATTTAGATAAGGATGCCAAATCTACCACTTTATTATTGGGATGAGATCAATGTATCTAAAATTGCTTCTTTGATTGGAACTCCTCTCATGCTAGACGGTAATATGTTTCAATAGGGTATAAGGGAGTTTGCTAGAGTATGTGTTCGTGTGGAATTATACAAACAACTTTTGTTGGGAGTTTAAGTGGAAGGTTTGGACGGCCAATTTTTTAGGTGGAGTATGAGAAAATATCCTCGTTTTGTTATAAATATGGAAAATTGGTCATTTGGTTAATGCTTGTAAAATGGAGGACTTGGTAGGTGTTGATAAAGTTCATGTAAATGGGAATGACTCTAGAAATTTTCTGCCAATGGAGCCAAATGATGGTTCATCTTATGGCCCTTGGGTCCATGTTAATTATAGAAGGAGAAGAAAGTTTACTGCGGTAACTAATAAAAAGTTTTATGTTCCTAAATCAGTTCTTGTTCGGAAGTATTTCTCATCTAGAGAAAGTTTGAAGGTCTTATATTTAGGAATCTATTGTTCAGGAAGTTGATGTTCAAGAAGGTGATGTTTTAGTTGTCGAAGGAAAATTTAGTGCTAATCAAATAGTTATGGAAGATGTTAATGATATGGAGAAACTTGCCAGTGATCATGGAAATTCTACTAGAAGAGGTAAGGTTCTGTCCTCTTCTATTAGAACTGAAGATAATATGCTCAAAATTTTGGAACCTCTTTATGGGGGTGAAGAAAATTTTGTTAAATCTTGGTTGGTTAATTAAAAAATGGATGAAATAGAGGAGGGTGAATTGGTGAAACCTGCTATTTTAAATGAAATTATGAAATAATCTTTTGTTAGTAAGGGAAATGATGTTGGCACCAAGAAAGATGTTGTTGATGGATTGTTAAATTCCTGCTCAAGGAATTATAAAATCTAAAGGAGCTTTGGTCTCTTGGTCTTTTGAACTCATCTTCAAGGCATAAAAAGCTTGAAGTGTTGAATAAGAGGAGTGGGAGTCCTTCCCTGTCAGTGGTTAAATGAGTTCCTTAGCTTTTTGGAACTATATAGGGGCAAATAAAAGAGAAGTCTCTCACTATTTGAAAGAAGTTGTAAAAGTCTAGGATGTATTCTTTGTTGGTATTGTTGAAACAAAGATTTCCTCTATTGGCAAATGGGACTTCTGCAAATTCATGGGACAGGATTGAGACTTCTTTATTTATCCTTCTGATGGCTTGTTTAGGGGAATTATGATTTTGTGGAGGTCTGATTTGGCCTCTTTTTTAGTGTTGAAATCTTCTTCTCCATGTGTTATTGGGGAATTGAAGATTGTTAATAAAGGTACTTGGTTGGTTTGTACTGTCTATGGTAGTAAAGATTTGTAAAATAGGAGGAAGTTATGGGAATATTTGGAATTACACTCGAACTTGAGCCTTCCTTCAGTAGTAGGGGGTGATTTTAATTGTTTCTTATCCCAAGATGATAAAAGGGGAGGAAAGAGGTTTAAATTTTCTCTTGGCTTTCAAGAGATGAAATCATTTATGAATAATAATGATTACCATGAAGTGGGGTGAAAGTTTGAATATATTGTTTGACCTAATACAACTGTCTCAAGGCTAACCAAAAGGGGGGGGGGGGGGGGGGGGGTGAATTGTTTTTTTTTTAAATCTCTTGGTAATTAGAAAATTGATTTGGATATTTTGCACAATAATTAAAATTTTCTCAAAATATTTTTCAACCACAAAAAATTAAACGTGCAGAAAATAAAAAGTATTAAAAAGTAAAGACAAAAGGACACCAAATTTTATAGTGGTTCGGTCTAACTAGACCTACATCCACTCCCTAAAAACTCATTCATATATTAACTATATCAAAGTGACTCTCCTTTTACTCCCACAGTAAGGCAAAGAATCCCTTACAAAAACCTCTCTTCCACTAACCCTGGTGCAATAGAGTACAGTCATCCTTTCTCACCCTCTTGGTGATGGCAGAGAACAGGCATCCTTTCTCACCCTCATGGTGATGGCAGAGTACTAGGCATCCTTTCTCACCCTCCTGGTGATGGCAGAGTACCAATGCCCTTTCTCACTCTCCTGATGATGGCATAGTACTAACATTCTTTCTCACCCTCCTGGTGATGGCAAAGTACCAGATCTTATCTCAAGAGACTTCAAAGAAGTAAGGCAGAGATTTGAAGAGCGTACAAAGCGATTCTCACCTTTGGGCAACCTTGTGAACACTTCATAATTTTTACTTGCAAGATCTCTCAATCCTCACTCTCAAACACTCTCCCAAAACACTCTCACTATCACTCCCAAGCGAAAATTCACAGAATAATATAGGTTAGTCAGTTTTAGGACTCTTATATATGAAGGAAAAGAAAAACCATATAGAAAACTAAAAAATTCAAGTTGAACATACTTGGATCATACAATATGATCGTACTTTATACATACAAAGAGTTTAAAAAATCCTTATACGATCCTATAAAACCTAATTTCATACTCTATTTATTGTATGCACGAATTAACATCGTACTATATGAATAATTCAAAATTGAATAGATTCATCCAGTACGATTCTGTACGAATTCATTTTGTACTTTGGTAGACATCTGTATGAACACTACATTGTACAATACAAACTTGTTAATTTAAAATATGCTACGTATGGTATGAATATGGACGAACCCATTTTATATTATAGATGTTGTTCGTATGAAATTTATTTCATACAGTACGAACAATTTAAAAAATTTACATGTTCTGGGACAAACTGGTACGCGCCCATTTCATACTCTGGATATCATCTCTATGAACTCCACTTCATATAGTACGATCAGTACAAAAATTGGTGAGTTCATTCGGGAAGAACTAGTATGTATCCTTTTTATAGTCGGGATTTAATCTTTATGAATCCAACTTTATACAGTACGACAATTCAAAAGAAAATTTCCAAGACATAATTTGATTAACTTAGTTCATGAGAAACTTTTAGGTCAAATCATCTAGTATGATTTAAGAATCATATAGTATAATTAGTTTAAAAAAATAAAAGTTTTGACTCACTCCCCCAGTGTGTGTGTGCATGGTTACCCAATTACAATCACACTTTCTCAAACTTAAGAAAATAAAAAAAAAATGCATACTTCAATTATAAGAAACCCTAATCTAATCTATTTTGAAGTCTTCAGCAGTCTAGAGTATGATTTCTCTGAAACGTTAGTACACACAAACAACACAAATTTTTTTTTCAATGTGTTAGTAGAAATAGTAATCAACATAGTAATATTTTTATACCATCGAAAACTCACATGATATAAAAACATAGTTTTGAAAACAAAGTTGCAACAATCTCCCCCTTTTTTAAGATGGCAAAATAGTTATTGTTGGAGTTAATACTTAAGGCAAATTTTCTCCTAAGCATCCCTTAAATGAATGACCAATTTAAAATAAGAGATTCATATGAAAATAAAAAAACACAACAACAAATTTAAAAGACCCAAAAACTTAAACAAAAATAACACAACAAAAGAAACAACAACTTAAACAAAAATAATACAACGAACACACATAAAAAGACGCAATACACACAACACAAAAATCATATAACAAGTAATCATAACAAACACCAAACAACATCAAATAAATAATACATCAAACAATAACTAATGACTCCCCCTTTTGATAATAACAAAAAAAGAAGTACATCTTGAAAAGATAAGTTTCTAAGGATAAATCAAAATAGTTGGTGAAGAAGAAGGTTTTAAATTAATCGCAAATACAATAGTAACTTTCTAATGCTAAAAAAAAACTCAAATTTTAAATCAAAGAACAATTAAGATAAGAAAAGTCAATCAGGTTCACTCTTTTTTCTAGACAAATCAAATAAAAATAATTATTATAGAAATGGTAAAATAAAGATGAATTATTTTCTAATTCAACAGTGAAGACTATTCTCGATTATATGAATTTGTATGAGAGATAGAATGATAAAAGAAAGAATAATATAAATTTTTTAATTGGCAATATTGCGTATCTTTTTAATTATTTGCAGCACACTTTGTGCATCTTTTCAATTTGGGTTAATTTTGTGTCTTTTTTCACTTTGGCAAATATTGTGGATCTTTTTATATTTTTGGTCTTTCCAATATCATTGAATATTAATACAAATTTTAATAATTAACAAAAATAAACATAATAAAAAAGAAATATAACAAAAATAAGACATTTATTTTGCAATAACTATAGCTGAGTAATACTTGTCTATAAAAACATGAAATTGATCATCTAATCTACAACCAGTCATTGTGTAATTTAAAATTTTTAGAGATTAAATTTAGAAGGAACTTAATTTGTAGAACAAAGTAATTCAAAATTTCATTTTAGAGATCAATTACAAATGATTTCTCTCTAAAAACATAAACATTTCATTAAGAGTAATTTCAATACACGACACAACATCATTCCATCTTTCCATTTAATACAAGAAAGACATACAAACACATCTTTTCATTTTAAACATCATCATACTAGAAATGGAAGAACACCATCATGAAGAAACCAACACATGAAATCATAAGAAAACATCTCAATAATAAATCCAAAAATCTCAATAGCAAGTACAACACATAAGTAACAACTAAAATTCAGAGGGGCCTTGGTCTGGAGGTGGTTGAGAGTTGAACATCATAAAGTAGATATTGATCATAGCTACATTAGTATTGAATGATCGAATTACCCTCAGATCCACCCCATATCCTCATTATACCTAGCATGCTGCTAGTTCAGGTGATTCTCAATTAGATCAAAACATTGATCAAAATGAGATTCTAGTCTCTCAAAATGCTAGACCATTTCTTGATAGAAATTTTGATCGGGTCCAGGTGCTGGAGCTGGGGCACCTTCTTCTACCTCTGAATATTCTTCCTCAGTAATTTGATCCTGACCAAAAAGTGTATGAAAAGAGACATCGATAAAGTAAATGGGAAGTTGAGTGGGAGGATCAGGATGGACTAGGTTGTACTTCTTCTCTAAAATGTAGGCAACTAAGTGTTCTAAGGCCTACATTTTTCTTCCTACTATTATGAGTAAGTCTAATATCAAAAAGTTTATAAATCTAGTCCATGATTGGTTGGGTTTCAACAATAGGAGTTTCGATCATGATCAACTATGTGACAGTAGACAAAAGAGGAGTAAAATTGATATGATCATCAGTTTTGGGAATAATTGAAGTTCTCAAGACATACTAGATGATCTTGGCATTTTGATTAAGGGTATACACATGAGAAAGATGGATTACTTATGCAACAACTCTAAGTGTCTGGTTAATTTTTGACCAATCAAAATCCTCTGTAAAGGTCATGGTATGTACTCTAACCCCTTGAGCCTTAAGGTGAAGGAAGTTGCGTAGACATTCCTTAGTTATTTAAATGTGCTGCTTAAAGATATAAGAGGTCATCGAAGTATGATTTTGGTTCACTTTCATTTTTGCAAGAAAAGTTTGGAATGTTTTTTGATGAAAGGCATAGATATAGGTGAGGATAAAAGAAAACTGGGTTAGGGAGAAAAGGGGCATAACAAATAAGTTTATGTCACTTTGAATAAGGAGTTGAGAGGGGGTAATCTTAGCTGCAATGAAATGATTGATGGCTTCCTCATTTTTCTTAGAAAGAAAGTTCTCATCTCTACCAGAGTGAGAGGATGAGCCCTCGAAAGTATGAGGATGTTTTCTACTGTTGGCCATTCCTAAAGCTTGGACTCGAGATGGTTTGAGATCAAATAGGATTGTGAAGAAAAAAACCAACCACAACCCTTTTATATATTATGAAATTTCAATCGTATATATGATTTTAAAATAGTATGGGATGAAAAATATTTCATACATATGAATAGAAACAACCAAAAATGAAATGAATTATCATAAAATGTTATTTCCGATGCGTCGTTTTGTAAAGGCTTTTTGAGCAAATGATCATACAAATGAATATATGTTCTTCCGGGATAATCAGAATAGTAAAGATCATTTCTGACAGTTAGATTTGTCCAGATTGTACAGATGAAATGCAATTTTGTACATATGATCTATGATTACTAACTAACTTTTTGGAAAATTGCCCCAATCATATAGAAAAAAAGCTCGTACAGATGATGACGCCTTAGTACAGTATGATAAGCATTAAAAATATCAATTTTGTATGCTCAACAGAGAAAATACCATATACATTCTACAAAATTCATATAGTACAAAAAAATTTCATACAATATGAAGAAAATAATTAAAATAAGACATGATAAACAAAGAAACCTTTTAAAAACCCATCACTTAAGATTTGATAACATGCTACCAAGAAAATACAAAACTAATGAAAGAAAAATAAATAAAAACTAAAAAAAAAAAACCACAAATAAACAAACCCTAATAAACAAACCACGATAACAAACAAACACATCAATACATTACAAATCCAATTTGCAGAATTTTAATTTTAAGCATTAAGATCAATCACACTTAATTTGATTCTTAAAGTACTAAATATTTTAAAAGCTAGTGGTTTTGTAAAAATGTCTGCAAGTTGATTCTCAGTAGCAATATGGTGTAATTCAATTTATCCTTTAGCCACATGATTTACAATAAAATGATGCTTTATATAAATATACTTGGTTCTAGAATATTGAATATGATTCTTTGAAATAGATATGACACTTGTATTATAAAAAAATTGGAATAATGCCAATTGAAAATCCTAAGTTAGTCAATTATTATTTTAACCATAAAACCTGTGCCACAAAACTACCTAAGGTAATATATTCTGCTTCAGCAGTAGAAAGAGCTACTAAATTTTATTTTATACTAGGTCAAGAAACTAAAGAGTTGCTTATAAATTAATAAGTTCTAGAAGTATTTTTCTGATCAACTCTATATCCTGCAAAATTTGAATTAAAATATCCAATGATTTAAAAAAAAGAGCTGTGCTTAGGATATCAAATCCTTAAGTATTGAATACCCAAAAGATATATCAAAATTCTCTTAACAATAGTCAGATGTGATTTCTTTAGATTAGCTTGAAATCTAACACACAAATAAACACTAAATATAATATCTAATCTACTAGCAGTTAAGTAAAGAAATGATCCTATTATTCCTCTAAACTTCTTGTGATCAACATATTTTTTCTTAGGGTCCTTATCTAACTGCATTGAAAAATTCATTGGTGCACTCACTAGTATAGCATTATCTATTTCATATTTCTTGAGGATGTTCTTAAAATACTTTTGAAAGTTTGTTAGGGATGTTAAGCCCTTATGAACTAGCCAAAGCTAACCGAGAGGGGGGGGGGGGGGGGGGGGGTGAATTGGTTATTTAAAAATCTTTCAATCAAAAATAAAAACTCAATAAAACCAAAATTTACCACAAAAGAAATTTAACGTGCAAAAATTAAATGCAAAGCAGTAGTAAAGGACATAGAAATTATAGTGGTTTGGTCAACTCAACCTACGTCTACTTCCCGGAGGCACCCTTCGAGTATTGCACTAAACTCAGTGACTCTCCTTTTGCTCCCACAACAAGGCAAAGAAGCATGTATAAAACCTCATTTCCACCGACACTAGTGAGGCAGAGAACCCAACTCCTTTTGCTTCCTTCTAAAGAAGGCAAAGATCCTTGATCGATTGCTGAAGTGAACCTCTCTCGAACCTCCAAGAATAAGGGATGACGATCGGAGAAGATGACTTGGATCCTTGCTTGGAGCAACCTTTGTGAAACCCCTCACAAACTCCCCCTCACAAGATCCTCTCTCTCCCTTTGTCTCCCTCTCCTCTAGGCTCTCTCAGATCAAGACAACATCAAAAGATTAGTTCTTGGGTAGAATAAGAGCTCTTAAATAGAAAAGTTTCAGAATAGCTCTTAATTTGTACAAACTGACTTTATCATCCATGATGATATAAATATCATCCTGGATGATCAATGTAAATTTTGCTCAATCAGCACGGATGGTTTGGGATGATCAAAAGATTTTGTTTCATATCATCTAGGTTAATAGGATATCATCCTGTACGATCAGTACAAATCCTTGAATATCATCCAAACAATCGCTCTGAAAGGATGTCTGTATAATAAAAAAATAGCTTTATCATCCAGGCTGATTGCATGATCATCCCAGACGATTAGTTCAAATTCATGAAAATCATCCATAGCATCGCCTTGAATAGCAGCTGGCCAATTTGGAATGTCCAGGAATAACTAAGGTTTTTTAAATTAATCGTTCTGGTTGATCCTGCGATCATCCAGCATGATTTGATCGAGCAATTAAACCTTGATTTGTTTCATTAATAACAAGATTAATTTAGGCATAATTGTGTTTCATAGTCCAAGATGATGTCCTCAATGATATCTAAAAATAAATAATACCTAAATAGATCTAATAGCTGATTCTTTCTAATTTGAGCCTATCATCCCGACTAATATAAATATCATCTAGGATCTTGCAATTAACGACAGATGCCTTAACCAAGATGCCCTAATTAATGTTTTTATTTTTAACATATCGTCCAAGATAATTTGTGGATCATCCTGGATGATGTGACCAAAAATAAAAAACTCTAAAAATAGACAAAAATTTTCTCCCATATGTATATGTGCAAGGTTACTTAGCGTCAAGAACCATATCATTTATAATAGACTTAAGAAAGGGAAATTTTACTAACTGACTTAGACCTAGTATGTCTAATCTTGAGCTGATTTAAATTGCAGTTTAATTTTATGGACCTGAAATATTAGTAGGCAATGCAGTCATAGAGAAACAGAAGTGTTTGCTATCATGAAAATTATACTCCTTGAAAGCAAATTTGCAAAAATCTCCCCCTTTTTGATGATGGAAAACACAAAGTAATTGAAGCAGTTCAAAATAGTTTTAATGGAAATAGGTAAAGAAATAACCATAGTTCAAATAGTTTTAATGGAAATAGGTAAAGAAATAACCATAGTTCAAATAGTTTGATTATCCATCATAAAAATATAACAGACTAGAACAGTACAAAATAGTATAGATAATCCCCCTTTTGACATCACAAAAGGAGGGAAAAAGAAAAATAACACAAACTACTAAATAGAAGCAAAATAACTTCATACAAAAATAAGCAAACTAAATGAAAGACTGCCCTTGATTATCTAAAGGAGGAGGTGGTGGTGGTGGTGGATATGGTTGAAAGTAATTGGAAAGAGTCACAAACTACTCCCCAAGCCAGACCATATCCTGGTCGTGCTGGAGCTACTGGTGAGCTACGTAAGCATCGAAACGAGCAAAATCCTCCATATATTGCTGCTCCTGTACAACAATAAAGGTCTCAAAGCGAGTCTCCTACTGGTCGAATCGCTCCACCAACTGATCCAACTGAGAGTACGGGCAGAGTGGAGTAGGTGTAGAAGCTGCCTCCTCCTCAGCTCCCTCAGCTTCCTTGTTCCCCGAGTGGAGATGAGTACTGTGAAGAATATGAAATGAGTTGTTTGAGTAGAATACAGGCTAAACATTTGGTGGGGCAGAATATTGGAGGTTATATTTTGATTCTTCGATATAGGCAATGATATATCCTAGGGAAAGATTGAGCTTCCTCCTACGTCCTAAATCTCTTATAGTGGTCAGATACTCAATGTAGTGAAAGATAAAAATAGTGGCATTGAAATATTGATGAGCCAAAATGTAAAAGTGGTTATCAAAAGAAGAGGAGTGATATGAACGTGATCACCATCTTTAGGAAGAATTAAGGTGCGAACAATATGCTGGATTATCCTTGCATCTTTGAGTAAGGTGCTCAACTCTCTAACGTGAAAGTGAGCATTAGTATTTCTAAGAAAGTGGTTGGCCGGAGCACAGTCATAATCAGGATCAATATACAGGGTATGGAGTTTTGTCCTCTATTATGAAAAGTTACAAAAATTCTTCACAGTCCTGATATGTGATTTTGACGGGCATCAATTCACATTGGACCCGAGAGCAGTGAAAGAAGAAGTAATGTGGAGGCTAGCAAAAAATTTAAAAAGATACTCGAAGTTGAAGGGGACAGAGAGAGTAAGAAGGAAGGTCAAGGAAGTGTGCGCAAAAAGATCTAGGACACGATAGGAAAGAATGTGTGGATTGACAGTCCGGGAGACAATAATCTCAGCTATTTTATACTTTTGGTAGGTAGCTTGATTATAAGACACCCTCGAGGAACTCCCATAAAGATAACGAAACACTTTCCTCCTTCCATGATCAAGAACAACAAGGAAATAAGAAGTGCAAGACTGATGGATGAAGAGGGTGTGAGAAAAACTGCTTGAGGGGCTCGATTTATAAAGAATCGGTCGGATCGTCCAGGACAATCATAGAATCATCCAGGATGATATGGTACAATAATTATGTCTGGGATGATTGATCAAAATGGCAGTGATATCGTCAAGTACGATCAGATATCATCCTAGATGATAAGACACATGCGATCATTTCGAGGAGTCATTATGGACGATTGTTGAAGAAGTAGATCATCCTGGATGATTAGGTGGATCGTCTAGGATGATGCATAATAATAGATCATATCGGCCAAATTAAAGTTAAGTGTCAAATTTTTCCACGTGGATCGTCCAGCACGAATAGATGTATCATCCAGGATGATCACTAATAATTGAGCAGAGATTATGAAGATCATCTAGGATGAGGAGGATCATCCAAGATAATCATAAATAATTGAAACAGAAGATGATCATATCGTCCAGGATGATAATGGATTGTCTAGGACGATCATAAGTAGAAGAGTCAAAATAGTCGTCAGATGGAATTCAAAGAGTGAGTTGAATAGATCATCAAGGATGATATAAATATCATTCGGGATGATGTGAGAAAAAAGTTTAAAATCAGAGAATGGATGGAGATGATCAAAGAAGGCCTAAAAATAGAAAAAATAAAAAATAAAATAAAGACATAAAAAAGAATAAGGAAAATTCTTTTTTTTTTTATCAAAGCTTGAATATGATAAATTTTCCATGTGATTGAATTAAAAATTTGTAAGAATCAATGAGTTAACATCGTTGAAATATGAAAAACAGTAAAACAATCGATCATGTTATCCTTAGCTCGAACTTTACCAAGGGAAAAACCGTCTTTTGAAAATAAGGATCTAAATTAGAAAAATCAATTGGTTAAGAAAAAGAGATCCATTCAAAACTTGGTTTCAGAAAAATATTTTATAGAATAAAATATCAAAGTATTTAGTTACAATCATGAATTCCAAAATCAAGCCTTTGAAAAATATCAAGTGACACATAAATTCTTCTAAGATTTAAAAATTTTGAAAGGGAAGAAGCTTGCTTTTGGTGGGCTCATTTTATACCTCTTATCAATTTGATTGACGCTATTTGCGCATCTTTTAATTTTTGATACACTTTGTGTGTGTGTGTGTGTGTATATATATATATATATATATGTATATTAATTTGGCGTTATTGCATATCTTTTGATTTTGGCATCATTGGCTACTTTTTTTTTCATTTATTTGTAAGCTAGACCCCCTTTTTTTAAAATTCTTAAATATTCTCAGTTGTGATTATATCTTTCAAATATTAGAGAAGAAAAACTCACACTCTAATACAAGGAATAATGAATCACAAAATAGAATAAAAAATTATATAATAAATGCAATAGCAAGATTACAAAAAAATCTTAAGGTAAAATAAAGACTTTAAATATTATATATATAAGATAGATTACTTTAGCAAGATTGAAGAGATCTCAATTGTAAAGTCCATTTATTGATTTGAGATGAACTTTTGTTTAGAAAAGGTAATTACACCACTAAAAGAAGTTAGAGAAAAGGAAATAATCAATGGTGTTTCCCCCTTTAACTGATTCAGAAATGTCAAACATTGACTACAAATTTTCAAAAATAAAATAAGGCATAAGAAATCAATTCAACATTGATTAAAAGAAAAAGAAAACAAATGAAAACATTCAAATAAAATAAAATAATAGAAGTAAAAAAATAAAAACGGAATAAACTTTAAAAATAAAATAACAGAAAAAATAAACAACAGATAAAAAATTAGAAATTATTAAGAATTATGTTCATGAATTTATGTCAATCACACCCAATCTGGCCCTTAAAGTGTTGAAAGTGTTGAAGGCCCATGGTTTAATAAAGATGTCAGCCAATTGATTCTCAGTTGCCACATTGTGTAACTCAATGTCTCCCTTGGTCACATGGTCTTTAATAAAATGATGCCATATATCAATGTGCTTAGTCCATGAATGTTGGATAGGATTCTTATAAATACAGATGGCACAAGTGTTGTCACAAAGAGTTGAAATTATGCCTATAGGTAATCCTAATTCCAGAACTTACTGCTTCAATCAAAAGACTTGGGCCACACAAATTCCTAAAGTAATATACTCAAGTTCAATAGTGGAAAGTACAACAGAGTTCTGCTTTCTACTAGACTAGGAGACTAAAGACTATCCTATGAATTGAAAAGTCCTAGAAGTGCTCTTTCTATCCACCTTACATTTGCAAAATTAGAATCAAAATATCTAATAATCTCAAACGAAGTGCTGTACCTATGATATCAGATTTCTAAGTTTTGGGTCCCTAAGAGGTATCTAAGAATTCTCTTAACTGCAGTCAAGTGGGATTCTTTAGGATCAGCTTGAAATCTAGCACATAGATAAATACAAAATATTATATCAGGTCGGCTAGCAGTCAGGTGAAGTAAAGATCCAATGATCCCTCTATACATCTTTTAATCAACGGATTTTCCATTTGATTCTTTATCCAAATGTGTTACAAATCTATTTTTCATGTCTTATGTTTTGATGATTGACAAACACTGTTTCTCTTGGACAGCTTGTTGCTTCTAACTTTTCAGGAATTGAAGATCGGACGATAAAAAAGGAGCCAAGATCAGGAATGTGTAGGTTTAGGGTTGAGTCAGTCTGTACATTTGTTTTTTACCTTTTGAGTCCATTTGTAATAGTCAAAGAGACTGATGCTATGTAACCCTTCACACACACACTTGAGAGACTTAGAATTTCTGTTTTTACTCATATCGGCCAGGACGATTTCTTGGATCGGCCTGGACGATCAGCTTAAAATAGAAAGTCTAATTAAGGGTTCTTAATTAAGGCAGCCGACATTAACAGATCATCCTGGACGATACGTGTATCGGCCAGGACGATAAGCTCAAAACAGAAAGAAGTAGCCGCCATAGTCAAGTATGGTATACTGTATTTTTAAATTATCGGCCAGGACGATCCTATGATCGGCCTGGACGATATTCACAAATTATGCCATAATTGTTCAGGAAATCAAGGAAGTAATTAAGGAGGATTGATACGATCATATCGTCCTGGACGATCTCAGGATCGGCCAGGACGATCTAGTCAAAAACCTTAAGTTACTTCAGGACGATCGATATCGGCCAGCTCGTATCCAGGGCTATTGTCAGGACAATTTTCCTCTGATTTGAACTGATCGGCCAGGACGATCGTGTTATCGACCTGGACGATATTGTCAGCAACTTGCAATTAATGAGCTCTTTTGAAGCTCTTCTATTTAAGAGCTCTTGTTCAATATTTTTAAAAACCTTTGGCTGCTGCTTTGACCTGAGAAGACCTTGAGGAGAGAAAGAGAGAGAGGAGAGAGAGAGGATCTTGTGAGGGGGAGCTTGTGAGGGGATTCACAAGGGTTGCTTCAAGGATCGCTCTGCGTCGTCTTCGTCTAGAGTTTCTCGTCCGTGGAAAGGTCGGTAGAGATAAGGAGTTTTGCTTTTGGTTTTGGTTCTCTGCCAGCTTCAGGAGGAAGCAAAAGGAGATAGGTTCTCTGCCTTGCCGGGGTGGCAAAAAGGAGGTTCTTGTGAGGGTTTCTCTGCCTAGCCGTGGGTGCTAAAGGAGAGTCACTTTTTTGTAGTGCAATACTTGGAGGGTGCCTCCAAGGAGTGGACGTAGGTTGAGTCGACCGAACCACTATAAATTTCTGTGTTACTTTTCTTGCTTCCGCATTTTTTAATTCCACATTTATGCTTGTGGTGTGATTTGATTTTAAGCAATTTTCTTTCTTTGTAAAAAGAAGTTTTTAAAATACCAATTCACCCCCCCTCTTGATTAGCTTGGGACTAAGTTCATAGGGCTTAACATCCCCATCGAACTTTCAAGTGGTATCAGAGCCTTATTCGAAAATTTAAGTTTGAAAACTTTTTGAATTTGATCCATGTCTAACTTTGGGAATCGCAACACTACGGAAGGGAATTTTATTACCCGACCTCCTCTGTTCGATAACCTACCTTTTGATTTTTGGAAAACTCGCATGTCAACCTTTTTACAATCTACTGATTATCGCATGTGGATGCTTATTCAAGAAGGTTATTCTCCACCTTCTCGTGAAATTAACGGTTTTAAAACTGAAGTTGCTTTTACCGAATGGACTTTTGATGAACGAGATTTAGCTCAATTAAATGCGAAATGTTTGAATTATTTTTTCTGTGCTTTGAAATATGAGGATTACATGCGTGTCTCAACTTGCAAAACTGGTAAAGAAATTTGGGATAAATTGTACATTACTTATGAAGGCACTAATGAAGTTAAACAATCCCGTTTAAATATTCTCTTGCATGACTACGAACTTTTTCGTATGAAACCTCATGAACCGATTTCTGACATGTACACAAGGTTTAATCAGATTGCTACTTCATTGCATGCACTAGGAAAATAACTTTCGAACTATGAAAAAGTTAACAAGATTTTGAGATGCTTGCCTTCGTCTTAAGATGCAAAAATTACTGCCATCACTGAATCTAAAGATTTGAACACCTATTCTATTGATAACTTGCTTGGCTCACTCATTGCTTATGAGCAAGGGGTGAATCAAAGAAATCTTGATGCAGGTGAGAACAAAAAGGAGAAAATAATTGCATTGAAGGCGCACAAATCGGATTCTGAATCTTCCGGGTCTGAAAGCGATGGAGTTGCCTTCATCACAAGGCAATTCAAAAGCTTTCTAAGGAAGAAACAAAAGCATCATCAAAATTGGAGAAAAGGTAAGAATCACAAACATGTAAAAGGATCTTCTGATGTTGTTTGTTTTGAATGCAGGAAACCTGGACATGTAAAAGCCGATTGTCCTACACTTCAAGATCATTCAAGCAAAGAAAAAGAAAAAGGTGAGGAGAAAGCTAAGTCTAGGAAGGAGAATAAGAAAATACAAAGAGGCTTCTGGACAGAATCTGGAACTGATTCCTCTGAGACTGAACCAGAGGAAGAGACTACAAACTTGTGTTTCATGGGAGAAAATCAAAGTGATGAGGAAGAGGTATGTAAACCAACCTATGATGAATTGTTTGAAATTTGTGAAAAAATCCATACATCATACAAAAAACTTAAGAAAACTCATGCTAGCCTAAAATTAGAACATTCAAATCTACAAAAAGAGCATGAAGTTTTTCTCAAAGATCATGCAACGATTGATTCAAATCACATGGCTCTCCTTGATGAATTTGATGAATTAAACAAGAAGCATTTGGAATTAGTTGATGAAGGTAATGCATTAAAAGCTTCACACACCTCACTTAAGGATGATCTTAAGAAATCTAAAGAGATTGAGAAAAATTTGAGGATTAAGAATGATGCATTAAAAAGAACTAACTTGAGAATTCAAAATGATTTGGAAACATGTAAGAAAGCTAGGATGACACCAACTACTAATCAAAAGCCAGAACCTAGGAAGAGGTATTTTTACCCAAACCATTTAAGAAAACCTTTTCCTGGAATTCAATGTTTTTCTTGTGGCATGCTAGGACACATCTCACACACTTGCACAATTCACCATAATACACATTGGGTGTGGAGACCTAAGATTCATGATTCAAAGCATACCACATCTGCATTGCACTCTACATTTCCTAAGATGGAGCCCAAACCTGTTTTGGGTTCCTAAAGCTAACTGTTGTTGAGTTTTGCAGGTGTGCTCTCACCAAAGACTTCGTGGGAGCATAAAGATAACTAGACCTAAGGAGGCTCGCAGCTCAATTGCTTAAATCCATTGCTTTATCACTTGCTTGAAATCTTTAGTTTTTGTGTGTCTTTTATTTATTTGTGCTAGTTTCTGTGCTCACTTTGTGTTATTTTTAGTTTGCTTTATTTTTTTTTTTTGAGTTTTTGTTTTCCACTTTGGTCTTTATTTTTTGGCCTTCCATATGATGAAACTTCTTAAGCTTTTAAATATTGGAGTTTTTGGAGATAGGAGTTTAGCTTTTCTAAATTGGTTAAAGGGAGTACACTGTTGATGTTTTCCCTTCTTCTGACTTTGTTTAGTGGCATGATTTTCTTCTATAAAACAAAAGTCTAAACTCAGTTTAACCAATGGCTTTTTAAGATCTCTTTCATATCTTGCTACATTAAATTATCTTATGCATAATAGTCAAAATTCTTAGATATCATTCAAGCTTTTGAAATCTTACCATTGCAGTTATCACGTGATTTTGATTTTGTGTTGTGGATTGTTCTTCCCTATGTTAGAGAGAGAGCTCCTATTCTCTAATATTTGGAGGATATACTCACAACTAAGTATTTTTTCTTTAAGGGTATATTAAAGAGTTTTTAGCTTGCAAGAGTTAAAAAGGAAAGAGGCCAATGAAGCCAAATTGAAAAAAAAGCTATATACACAAAAGTGTATCAAAAATCAAAAGATGCTCAAAGAGCCAATAAAAGTAACAAGAGGCATAAAATTAGCCCACTAAAAGTAAGCTATCATCTCTTTGGTAAAACTCTTAAAACTTAGAAAACTCATTGATTATGTGATACGTTCAAAGATTTGATTTCAATTTTCATGATTGAGAAAAATTATTTTGGTTTATTATTTATGGGATATTTTAGTTGTTAACAAGTCTTGATTGGATCTTCTTATCCTTTTTGTTATTCCGAGTTAGGCCTCTATTTTTCCAAAAGAATTTTGTACCCTGAAAAATATCCGATCTAGGATTAACGGAATCAGTTTTTTCTACCTTCTTCTGATTGGAATTTGTTAAACCTCATGATCTCCTGAAAAATTTAAAAATTTAATTCGTGAAAAGAATTCTCATATGATGCCTCCATAAAAAATATATATATATATATATATATATATATACATATATATAGAAAAATTAAAAAAAAAAAAAAATGTTCGGTGTTTTTTATTGTGTTGTTTTTATTTTTTCTGTGTCTTTGACTGTCTTTTCTTTTGTTTTATTTTTGAGGGTCTTGATCATCACCATTCTTTTCTTGATTTCAAATTCAAGTCACATCGGCCTGGCCGATATTTCTATCGTCCTGGCCGATATGACAAATTCTGTCCAAAATCCATCTGCTGATCTTTTTCTGTGCTTACTGCAATTCATCGTTCTGGACGATACATTATCGTCCCGGACGATTTAATCGAACTCATGGTGATAGTCCTGGACGATAGTATATTTGTCTGGCCGATGCATTCTATGTGCATCGTCCTGGCCGATACACTGGATCGTCCTGGATGATCCACGTGTCAGCACATTTTGATTTTTAAATTCGGCCCCGGACGATCCATTATTGGACCATCGGTCGGACCGATCCAATGTTCGTCCTGGACGATACACGTGGCAAGCATTTAAAACATTTTAACTTCGGCCGGTACGATCAATTATTGTGCATCGTCCTGGACGATACACCTAATCGGCCCGGACAATCTGCTTTTTCAACGGTCGTCCGGACTGACTCGGGCCGATAGCCTGTGTCTAATCGGCCTGGCCGATATCTGATCGGCCCGAACGATTGGACTGCCTTTTTGACCAATCAGCCTGTACGTAATTATTGAACCATATCGGCCTGGACGATTCCGTGATCGGCCAGGACGATATGGCCGTTTCTTTAAATTCAGGCCGATCCAGCCATGATTTTTCTCTCCTCATCCTTTCTCCCTTTGTGTTTTTGCTTCGTACTCTCAAATGGCTGGTGGGAAACGCGTCTGACAGACCTTTGGGAGTTCCTCGAGGGCAAGGATTGACCCTCATTTCTAGGAAGCAGAAGATGAAGCCGCATATCATCGTTATAAAGAATGTGGAATTACTGTTTCCAGAATTATCAATCCGGTCCACATCTCTTACCCGGTAATGGATCTCTTCGCTCACACTTCCCTTTGCTTCATACTGTCTCTTGTTTTCCCTTTCAATTCAGAGCTTCTTCTAGAATTTTTTGCAAACCTTCGTATCAACCCTACCTTCACAGCCCTGACCTCCTATGTGAATCGACGCCCTGTCGAAATCACATATCAGGATTGTGTTGATCTTTTACAGCTATCCACCACCGGAGATAAGCTGCACATAATCGCTTCTGACCCAGATTTTGACTGGTCCACGGCAAATCACTTTCTTCGCCAGACCAATGTACCTTACCATGTTGGAGAAACTAGCTCTTTAGTCAGAGATTCTAGGACAATCCAACATGTCCTTCGCACCTCCGTCATTCCAAAAGCCGGCGACCGAGTCCACATTACCCCTCTACTTTCCCTCACTACCTTCTACATCATGACTCATAGGGAAATCAACACTGCGGACCTAATTTTTTGATATATTGATCACCTAACCACAATTCGCGATCCAGGCCACAAAAGGAAGCCAAATCTAGCCTTAGGACACATCATAGCCTATGTTCTTGAAACTAAATACCAAATTCAATATCCCAATCCATCAGACTTCCCAACTCTCTTCTACTCAAACAATTCATTCAGCACCCTTCACAGTACTCGTCTCCACCCTGATGAACCTCGGGGGGCTAGAGAGGAGGAGGCTCCCGCTCCAGCTCCCTTTCCTGACCCTGCTCCTCTCCACCAGCATTCACCAGTTGATCAGTTGATTGAGAGATTTGATTGTTGGGAGACCCGGTTTGACGCCTATGTTGCTGCCCAGGAGCAGCAACACTCTGAGGACATTGCCCGTTACGAGCATCACCGCGCTGAGGATTTAGCTCGATTTGACAGTTTTCTTACTCACCAGCAGCAGCAGCATGACCAGGACATCGCCTGGTTCAATGCTCAGTTTACCACCCTTGCCAGTTACTTTCAGCAGCCACCTCCACCTCCTCCATCTGATGATCAGGATCCCTCGTTCTTTTAGTTTGTGCTTTGTGTTATTGTTTCTTGTCTTTTTGTAGTTAGTCTTTCGTGATGTTTTTCTGTTGTTTCTGGACTCTCTTTTTGTGATGACAAAAAGGGGGAGTAGAATAGGGTGTGGTAGGAAAAAGTTGATGTTGTAACTTTGATTTTCTAATGAATCTATTTTTGTTTAATTTTTGATTTTCCTACTTGTGTTTTGCCACCATCAAAAAGGGGGAGATTGTTGTAAATCTATTTTTCATGTCTTATGTTTTGATGATTGACAAACACTATTTCTTTTGGACAGCTTGTTGCTTCTAACTTTTCAGGAATTGAAGATCGGACGATCAAAAAGGAGCCAAGATCAGGAATGCGTAGGTTTAGGGTTGAGTCAGTCTGTACATTTGTTTTTTACCTTTTGAGTCCACTTGTAATAGTCAAAGAGACTGATGTTATGTAACCCTTCACACACACACTTGAGAGACTTAGAATTTCTGTTTTTACTCATATCGGCCAGGACGATTTCTTAGATCGGCCTGGACGATCAGCTTAAAACAGAAAGTCTAATTAAGGGTTCTTAATTAAGGCAGCCAACATTAACAGATCGTCCTGGACGATACGTGTATCGGCCAGGACGATAAGCTCAAAACAGAAAGAAGTAGCCGCCATAGTCAAGTATGGTATACTATATTTTTAAATTATCGTCCAGGACGATCCTATGATCGGCCTGGACGATATTCACAAATTATGCCATAATTGTTCAGGAAATCAAGGAAGTAATTAAGGATGATTGATACGATCATATCGTCCTGGACGATCTCAGGATCGGCCAGGACGATCTAGTCAAAAACCTTAAGTTACTTCAGGATGATCGATATCGGCCAGCTCGTATCCAGGGCTATTGTCAGGACAATTTTCCTCTGATTTGAACTGATCGGCCAGGACGATCGTATTATCGGCCTGGACGATATTGTCGACAACTTGTAATTAATGAGCTCTTTTGAAGCTCTTCTATTTAAGAGCTCTTGTTCAACGTTTTTAAAAACCTTTGGCTGCTGCCTTGACCTGAGAAGTCCTTGAGGAGAGAAAGAGAGAGAGGAGAGAGAGAGGATCTTGTGAGGGGGAGCTTGTGAGGGGATTCATAAGGGTTGCTTCAAGGATCGCTTTGCGTCGTCTTCATCTAGCGTTTCTCGTCCGTGGAAAGGTCGGTAGAGGTAAGGAGTTTTGCTTTTGGTTTTTGTTCTCTGCCAGCTTCAGGAGGAAGCAAAAGGAGATAGGTTCTCTGCCTTACCGGGGTGGCAAAAAGGAGGTTCTTGTGAGGATTTCTCCGCCTAGCCGTGGGGGCTAAAGGAGAGTCACTTTTTTGTAGTGCAATACTTGGAGGGTGCCTCCAAGGAGTGGACGTAGGTCGAGTCGACCAAACCACTATAAATTTCTGTGTTACTTTTCTTGCTTCCGCATTTTTTAATTCCACATTTATGCTTGTGGTGTGATTTGGTTTTAAGCAATTTTCTTTCTTTGTAAAAAGAAGTTTTTAAAATACCAATTCACCCCCCCTCTTGGTTAGCTTGGGACTAAGTTCATAGGGCTTAACATCCCCATCGAACTTTCAAAATGAACACTGGAGGTCATGAGAGTATTAATTAGCTTATTTTTATCCATTTTATATTTCTTCAAGATGTTCTTTATATACTTTGATTGATTTAGAAAGATTCCATCATTCAATTATCTTATGCTAAATCCCAAAAAGTATGACAACTCTCTCATCATACACATCTCAAACTCCCTACTCATTATTTTTAAAAAATCATCTCATAGCCTCTTATCAGAAGATCCAAAAAGTATATCATCGACATAATTTTGAATAATGAGTAATTCATCTCCTACTTTTTTAAAAAAAGGGTGGTGTCTATGCTTCCCTTAACAAACTCCCTCTCTAGTAAGAATGTGCTAAGTCTCTCATGTCAAGCTCTGGGTTCCTGCTTTAATCCATATAAGGCATTCTTTAATTTAAAAATATGATTTGGAAATTGAGAACTCTCAAAACCTTGGGATTGCTCTACAAACACATCCTCTTTTATTACCCCATTTAAAAAGACACTCTTAACATCCATTTGGAAAAGCTTAAATCCCTTACAATTGGCAAAGGCTAGTAGCACTCTAATGGCTTCCAATCTAGCTACAGGGGCAAAGGTCTCCTCAAAATCAATCCCTTCTATTTGGTTGTACCCCTTAGCCACTAATCTTTCTTTATTTCTAACCACCACACCAGAATCATTCATCTTATTCTTAAAGACCCATTTGGTTCTAACTATACTTTATCCCTTTGGTCTCTCTACAAGCTCCCAAACATCATTCCTAACAAAATTGGTTTAACTTCTCTTGCATGGCTATGATCCAAAACTCATCAAACAGGGCTTAGTTGATGTTGGTGAGTTCAATCATTGAGATTAAGGCAGAGTGGTTCACTTCCTTTCTAAGTCCATGCCTAGTCCTAACATCTTTAGAAGGGTCTCCTAAGATTAGTTCTATAAGAGGACTCGAAGAATATCTCTAATCTCTAGGCAAGGTGTGTGTAGGTTCAACCCTTTCCTCCAGATCTATATTTTCTACTCCTTGGGTAATCTCACCTACTCCTTCAGTGTTTTGGAGCTCTACCATCTTCTCCAAATTTTCAACTCCAGTGGTATTCTCTCCAACTTCATCTTCCTCCTCAACTCCAGACTTCTTAAAATCAGATTCATCAAGCATTACATGAGTAGTCTCCTCCATCACTAATGTCCTCTTATTAAACACCCTAAAGGATTTTCCCACACTTGAATATCCTAAGAACACTCCATCATATTTTAAGTGTGACTTCCCATTGTTATGAATGAAAATCTTACAACCAAAGATATGGAGGTGGAAAAGATTGGGTGTCCTATCCTTAAGGATCTCATAAGGTATCTTATCATGTTTAGCTTTAACATTCACCCTATTCAACACATAATAAGTTGTGTTTACCGCTTCAGCCCAGAAGTATTTTAGAAGTGAATACTCAGTAAGCATGGCTCTAACGGCTTCAACTAAGGTCCGATTCTTTCTTTCAGCTACCCCGTTCTGTTGAGATGTCCTAGGAGCTGAGAAGTTGTGACTACTCCCCTTTTCCTCACAAAAGTCTCCAAATCTCTCATTTTCAAACTCTCCCCCATGGTCACTATGGATGGTCAAAATCTCACAACCTAGCTTTTTTTGAATCCAACTGAAGAAGGATGTAAACTCATCAAAAGACTCATTCTTATGTGACAGAAATTTAATCCAGGTAAACCTCAAGTAGTCATCAACAATCACAAATCCATAAACTTTTCCCCCTAAGCTGGCAGTGCTAATGGGTTCAAACAAAACCATATGAAGGACTTCTAAAGGTCTAGAGGTGTTAATGTCCTTAATAGAGTGAAAAGATGATTGAATTTGCTTCCCTAGTTAGCAGGCATCACAAAGGTGGTCTTTTGAGAATTTAAGCCTGGGGACACCTCTAAATAGGTCTTCTGGGCCACTCTCCTAAGGGTTTTCATATTGGCATGACATAATATCCTGTTCCACAACCATGAATCATCAGTAGCCATTTTTAAGTAAAATGAAGCACCACATTCAATATTATTTAAGTTAAGAATGTAAACATTATTGATCCGCTTTCCATGCAAAAAAATATTATTATTTAAGCTTATAATGTAAGTATTTGCTGAGAATTTTATGATGAAGCCTTTATCATAAAGCTGACTGATGCTGAGCAAGTTATGTTTCAGTCCATCTACAAGAAAAAAATTTTAATCAAAAGTTTCTTGGAGTTTCCAATTATACCTATGCCTACTACCTTCCTGGTGGTGTTATCTCCAAGAGTAACCTTGCCTTCATCCCTGGCCTCCAGTAAAATGAATTGATTAGCATCTCCAGTCATGTGTCATGAGTATCCGCTGTCCAGGTACCACATGCTCTCATGAGGGCTTTTGTGAGAGCAAGCCTACAAAATCATCAAATGTCAAATTTAGGAACCCAAACATGTTTGGGTCCCTTCTTATAGAAAGAAGAATACAATGCATGTATGTTATGATGTGAATCATATAATCTGGGTCTCCACACTTAATGTATACTAAAGTGAATAGTACAATTGTGTGAAATGTGTCCTAACATGCCACATGAAAAATATCTAACACCAAAAAAAGGATTTCTTAATCTATTCGGGTCATAATGCTTCCTTTTAAAGTAATGTGATGCATGCAATGTTGGTTTGTTATTTTCAAAAGCTTTGAGATTTTTTAATTTCTTAAATTCTTTTTCTAACTCAGCATGAGATGACTTCAATGAATCATGTGTATCAGATAATTCAGTATTCTTTTTGTTTAATGCATCAAACTTATCAAGTTATGATATGTGATTTCTGTCGATTGTAGACTAATCTTTAAGTAAAATTTTATGCTCTTTTTGCAAATTTAAAAACTCCAATTTCAAACTAGCATGTGATTTATTAAGTTTCTTATATGATGCATGAATTTGTTTAGAAACTTCAAGTAATTATTCGTAGGTTAGTTCACATACCTCTTCTTGGTCCAACTGACCAAAATGATCGTCCGCCATCAAGCAAAAGTTTGTAGTCTCCTATTCAGCTTCAGTCTTAGAGAAGTCTGATGCTGAATTTGCGCAGAATGCCTTTTGGAACCGCTTATTATCCTTTTTGAACTTGGGTTTCTCCTCACCCTTCTCCTTACTTTAGTTTGCTTTAAGTGTAGGATAATCAGGTTTAATGTGTCCTGGCTTCATACATTCAAAGCAGATCATATCATTAGAATTCTTAATTTTTTTGCTATCCTTACCTTTATTCCACTTCTTATTGTTCTTATGCTTCTTCCTTAGAAAGCTTTTGAATTGCCTTGTGATTAAGGCAACATCATTGCTTTAAGACTCGGAAGAGTCAGTATCCGTGTTATTGGCCTTCAGTACCACATTTTCTTTTTCTTTTTCTCACCTGCATCAAGATTTCTTTGATTCACCTCTTGCTCGTAAGCAATGAGTGATCTAAGCAAATTATCAATAAAATAAGTATTCAAATCTTTAGATTCAGAAATTGCAGTGATCTTAGCATCAAAAGAAGAAGGCAAGCCTCTCAAAATTTTATTTATTTTTTCATAATTAGTTAGCTCTCTTCCTAAAGCATACAATGAGGGGATAATTTAAATAATCGTAGTATACATGTTAGAAATTAATTCAGAAGGTTTCATATAAAAAAGTTTGTAGTCATGCAATAATATATTCAATCTAGATTGCTTAAGTTTATTGGTTCTTTCATAAGTAATACACATTCTATCCTAAATTTCTATACTAGTTGCACAAGTTGAAACACACATATAATCTTCAGATTTCAAAGCATAAAAAAAATGGTTCAAACATTTTGTATTAAGTTGTGTTAAATCTCTTTCATCAAAGTCCATTCAATAAAAGGAAGTTCAGTTTTAATGCTATTAATTTCACGAGAAGGAGGTGTATAACCTTCTTTAACAAGCATCCACATGCGATAGTCAATCGATTATAAAAAAGTAGATATGCGAGTTTTCCAAAATTTAAAAGGAATATTATCAAATAAAGGTGGTCGGGTAATAGAATACCCTTCCGCAGTATTATGATTATCGGAGTTAGCCGAGGATCGAAATTCAAAAGTTTTCAAAAACTCAATTTTATGAATCCCGCTCTAATACCACTTGACAGTTCGTTAGGGATGTTAAGCCCTTATGAACTAGCCCAAGCTAACCAAGAGGGGGGGGGGGGGGGGGGGGGGATGAATTGGTTATTTAAAAATCTTTCAATCAAAAATAAAAACTCAATCAAACCAAAATTCACTACAAAGAAATTTAACGTGCAAAAATTGATGCAGACAAGCAGTAGTAAAGGACATAGAAATTTATAGTGGTTTGGTCAACTCGACCTACGTACACTCCCCAGAGCCACCCTCTAAGTATTGCACTAAACTCAGTGATTCTAGTTTTGCTCTTACAACAAGGTGGAGAAGTCTATACAAAATCTTTTTTCCACTGACACCGGTGAGGTAGAGAACCCAACTCCTTTTGCTTCCTCTTGAAGCAAGCAGAGAACCTTGAATGATTGTTGAAGTGAACCTCTCTCAAACCTCCAAGAATAAGGGACGATAATTGGAGAAGATGACTTGGATCCTTGCTTGGAGCAACCTTTGTGAAACCCCTTACAAAATCTCCTTCATAAGATCCTCTCTCTCTCTCTTTCCTCCCTCTCCTCTAGGCTCTCTCAGGTCAAGACAACAGCAAAAGATTAGTTATTAGGTAGAATAAGAGCTCTTAAATAGAAAAGTTTTTGAATAGCTCTTAATTTATACAATCTGACTTTATCATCCTGGATTATCAGCACAAATTTTTCTCAATCAGCCCTGACGATTTGGGACGATCAGAAGATTTTTGTTCATATCATCCAGGCCAATAGGATATCATCCTGTACGATCACTATAAATCCTTAAATATCATCCAAACAATCGCACTAAAAGGATAAATAGACGATGAAAAAATAGCTTTATCGTCTAGGCCGATTGCTCAATTATCCCGGATGATTAGTTCAAATATGTGAAAACCGTCCAGAGCATTGCACTGAATAACCACTGGCTGATTTGGAATGTCCAAGAATGACTAAGGTTTTTTGAACTGATCATCCTGGACGATCCTGCGATCATCCATGATGATTTGATTGAGTAATTAAATCTTAATTGCTTTCCTTAATAACCAGATTAATTTAGACATAATTATGTTTCATCGTCCATGTCCTGGACGATGTCTAAAAATAAATAATTCCTAAATAGATCTGGCGATTAATTTATTTTGATTTGAGACTATCATCCCAGTCGATATAAATATCATTCAGGACGATGCGCTTAATGATGGCTGCGTTAACCAAGATGCCATAATTAGGGTTTTTATTTTTAATATATTGTCCAGGACGATTTGTAGATCGTCCTAGACGATGTGACCAAAAATAGAAAACTCTAAAAATAGACAGAAATTTTTCCCCATGTGAATACGCAAGGTTACTTAACATCAGGAACCACATCATTTATATTAGACTCAAGATAGAGAAAAGTTTACAAATTGACTCAGACATAGTCTATCCAATGTTGAGCTGGTTCAAATTGCAGTTTGATCTTGTGGACCGGAAATGTTAGTAGGTAAGACAGTCGTAGAGAAACAGAAGTGTTTTCTATCATCAAAATTATACTTCTTGAAAGCATATTTGTAACAACTTTGATTGGCTAAGAAAAGTTCCATCCTAATTTTGCTTTATGCTAAAACCAAGAAAATAACTCATATCTCCCATCAAACTCATTTCAATTTCACTTCTAATTATTTTTGAAAAATCATCCAAAAGATTTTTCTTGTTGATCGAAATAAGATATCATCAACATATATTTGAATAATAAGTATTATTGCGACTTAGTTTTAAAAACTATATTTTTATATCATGTGAGTTTTTGATGATACTAATATTTTTTGTTTTGATTGCTGTTTCTCCTAACATATATTGAATTTTTTATTATTATTTGCGTGTAATAACATTCTGAGGAAATCATTCTCTAGACACCTGACGATTTCAAGATATATTTGATTAGGGTTTATTATAATTGAAGTCTATACTTTTCTTATTTTTCTCGAATCTGAGAGAGTGTGATTGTAATTGAGTAACTATGCATACACACACTTGGGCAGTTAGACAAAAACCTATATTTTAAAACTAATTGTACTGTATAATTATGGGATTATATAGAAGGATATGACCTGAGTGTTCCTCCAGAAAGTAGTTACTCGAATTATGCCTTAGAAATTTTTGATTGAACTATTTGTACTGTATGAAGTTACATTCATATAGACAATGACCAAACTAGAAAATGACTATGTACTAGTTCATCCCGAATGAACTCAAAATTTTCTAAACTGATCGTACTATATGATCATAGTTTCGTACAGATAATGTCTATAGTACAAAATGGGTGTATACTAGTTTATCTATATAAACAGGTACATTGTTTGAACTGTTCATACTATACAAAATTAAATTTATATAGACGACGTCCAGAGTATGAATTGGACTCATCCATTTCCATACCAAACGAAGCATGATTTGGTTATACTGATCATACTATATGAAATGAATTTCATACATTATACTAACCACAGTATGAAATATATTCATACATAATTGTACTTAATAAACTAGTTCATTTTTGAATTGTTCGTATAGTATGATGTAAGTTTGTATATACGACTGAAAGAGTATAAAAAAGGTTCATACAAGGAATTTTGAATTGTTCGTATATATGAAGTGCGACCAGCTGTACGATCAAAGATGGTCAAATTGAAATTTTCAGATTTCTGAATGGTTTTTCTTATCCTTTCTATATAAGGTCCTAAAAACCGAGTGCCAAAAACTACTATGAATTTCTATTTCAAATTTATTTAGAGAGTGCACTTGGAGAGTGTTTAGGAGAGTGTCTTGGGATTGGAGAGTGAGAGATTTTTTAAGAGGGATTTGTGAGGGTTTTCACAAGGTATCCTAACGGTGAGTATCTCTTACTTATTTTTCAAAGTTCTACCCTACTTTCTTAAAAACTCTTAGAAAAAGATTTTCGAAGGAGTGTTGGTAATTTGCTAACACCAAGAGGGTGGGAAAGGATGTCGATACTCTGCCGACACTAGGAGGGTGTGAAAAGATGAAGATACTCTACCAACACTTGGAGGGTGTGAAAGGAAGCTAGTTCTTTGCCATCATAAGGAGGGTGAGAAAGGTTGATGATACTCTACCACTCCAGGGATTGGAGGAAGAGAGGTTAATTTTAAGGGCTTTTATTGTGCTTAAAACTTAAATCAATTTTCTAAAATTATAAATAGAATTTTTTATAGCCTTGGGATAAATTTAATAGGTCTAAGAACCTATTCGTACTTTCAAGTGGTATCAAAGCTTACTTTTGAAATTAAGATTTAGATAACTTTTTTGAAAATAATTGTGGCTACTTTTAGAAACCTAACACACTTGAAGGGCATTCGATCACCAGACCACCTCTGTTTGATAACATCCCTTTTGATTTTTGCAAAAATATGTATGTATACTTTTCTTCAACTGCTTGACTATCGCATGTGAATTTTAGTATATGAAGGCTATACTAGATAATTATAGATTTGTAGATGACATTATAACTGAAACACCATTTATTGACTGGATAGTAGAAGAAAAAGACTTAGCTAAGTTAAATGCTAAATATTTAAATTATTTTTCTATGCACTTAAATTTAAGGACTACATGCATATTTCAACCTATAGAACTGGAAAATAAATTTTTGATAGACTTTGCATTACTTATGAAGGAGTTAATGAGGTGAAATAATCTAGATTGAACATTCTACTACATGATTATGAACTATTTCACATGAAACTAAATGAATCAATCACTGACATGTATACTCATTTAACATAAACGATCACGTCATTGCATTCTTTAGGTAGAGAACTAACGAATATTGAAAAAGTAAATAAAATACTTCATTGCTTACCTATTATTTATGATGTAATAATAACTGCTATAATGTAGTCAAAAGACTTAAATATTTATTATATTAATAATCTTCTTAGATCACTAATTGCTTATGAGCAAGGAGTGACTAAAAGACAGATTAATGCATGTGAGAAGTGGAAGGAGAAAAATAATATATTAAAAGTAGATGTCTCGGATAGTGATCAATCTCAGCTTGAGGATGAAGATGATATTGCCTTAATGATCAAGCAATTTAGAATTTTTATTAAGAGGAAGTTAAGGAGATATCAGTAGTGGAATACAGGTAAGTTTCATAAAAATGCTAAATCTTTTCATAATATAAATTTTTATGAATGTAAGAAGCCTAGACACATCAAATTTGATCGCCCAAATCTCTCTAATAAGGAGAAGGCTGAGGAGAAAACAAATGTGAGGAAGGATAAAAAGAGATTGCAGAGAGCATTTTGGGCAGACTCAGCTTCAGATTCCTCATAAACAAAGTAGAGGAGAAAGTCACAAACTTATGTTTAATGACCGACAAGCTTGATCAGTCAGATCAAGAGGAGGTATGTGACTTAACCTATGATGAGTTATTTGATATTTCTGAGAAAATTCATACAGTATATAGGAAACTAAAAAAATTGCATGATAAGTTGAACTTAGAATTTTCAAATTTATAAAAAAAAACATGAAATCCTTAGGAACTATCACACATTGATTGCCAATAACCATATGAAATTATTGGATGAGTTTGCTGATTTAAACAAAAAATATGAACTATTGAAATTATCATATATTAAAAATGAAAATGATATTAAAATATTTAAGGATGAATCTGATCGTAGAGATTGAAAGTTCGATGGGATGTTAAGCCCTATGAACTTAGTCCCAAAGCTAATTAAAAGAGAAGTGAATCGGTGGCAACAAAATCTAGATTCACCACAATGAAAAACAAAGTGCGGAAATTAAAAGCGGAAGCAATAATAAGAAAAGAACACACCAGATTTATAGTGGTTTGGTCAAACCTTGAACTACGTCCACTCCTTGGAGGCTCCCTCCAAGTATTGCACTAACACAAGTGTCTCTCCTTTAACCCCCACAGCTAGGCGGAGAAGCCCTTACAAAATCACTTCCATCTCTCCCGGTGCGGCGGAGTTGCCGGGTCCTTTGACACCAAAGAGACTTCTTCTTAGGTGAACTTACCTCGAGACAAGCCTTGAATCTGATGGTACTAAGGTGCGAGTTTGCCGGAGCAACCGTGTGGAACCCCCTCCACACTCCCTTGAGTTCCCCCTCACAGGATCTTCTCCCTCTCTTAAACTCCACCCTTTCCTCTCTCCCTTTCAAGCTCTCTCTTTAAGCTTCCCCCACAAGAACGAAGCTACAATGGCTGCCAAAGACACTTACAAAGTGTCATCCCAAAACTTAAATAGAAGCTCTCAAAATGAGCTCATTAATGCAAGTTGCCGACATTATCGTCCAGGACGATAGGCATATCATCCTGGCTGATTAGTTCAAATTCAGCTCAACGACCTGGGATGATTTGGGATGATCAGAAGAAAATTGGTTACATCGTCCTGGCCGATATCACGATCGTTCAGGCCGATTAGTTTAAAACCGATTTCAATCGTCCTGATCATCGCCCTGAATACAAGCTGTCCGATGTAGATCGTCCAGGTCATCGTCCTGGCCGATCATGTGATCGTCCTGGACGATGTGATCATATCAATCAACCATTAATGCTTTCCAAAGATACCAGATCAATTTAGGCATGATTGAGTTAGATCGTCCTGGACGACAATAATATCGTCCTGGCCGATTTCCTAAAACAAAGAATTCCTAAACTGATTATGGCGGCTGATTCTTTCTGAATTGAGATTATCGTCCTGACCGATACAAGTATCGTCCAGGCCGATCTGTTAATGACGGCTGCCTTAATTAAGAATCCTAACTTAGACTTCCTGTTTTAAGCTGATCGCCCCGGTCGATATAAATATCGGCCAGGCCGATGTGGGCAAAAATAGAAATTCTAAGCCCCTTAAGTGTGTGTGTGTGTGTAGGGTTACTTAGCATCAGTCTCTTTGATCATTACAAGTAGACTCAAGACGTGAAAAACAAAAGTACAGACTGACTCAACCCTAAACCTACGCAATCCTGAACTGGCTTCTTCTTGATCGTCCGATCTTTGATTCCTGAAAAGTTAGAAGCAACAAGTAGTCCAAGAGAAACAGTATTTGTCAATCATCAAAACATAAGCCATGAAAAATAGATTTGCAACAATCGCCCCCTTTTTGATGATGGCAAACACAAGTAGGAAAAATTAAACAAAAAAATAGGTTCATTAGAAAATCAAAGTTACAACAGCTTTTTCCTACCACACCCTATCCTACTCCCCCTTTTGTCATCACAAAAAGAGGGTCCAGAAACAACAGAAAAACATCACAAAAGACTAACAAGCAAATTACAAAAAGACAAGAAACAAACAACACAAAGCACTGACTAAAAGAACGAGGGATCCTGATCATCAGATGGAGGTGGTGGAGGTGGCTGCTGAAAGTAACCGGCAAGTGTGGTAAACTGAGCATTGAACCAGGCGATGTCCTGGTCATAGACCTGTCAATTTCGGGTTACGGGTCGAACCCGACCCGACCCGTAACTGACCCAACTTTATTCGGGTTCGGGTCAACCCGACCCGGTTTTATAAATGGGTCGGTTTTCAAAACCTGAACCCGACCCGCTTCGGGTTCGGGTCAACCCGACCCGACCCGTTTAGGGTTTAGGGTCACGCGAAGTCTCAGACAGCGGGTGGCGGACGGCTGACCCGACCCGCTTCAGCAGTGCAGTGGTTGGGCGAGATCGAGCGACGAAATCGAGCGCTGCAGCGGTGCAGTGGGCACGGGCGAGCGACGCAATGCAGCGGTCGGGCAAGGCGGCGAGTGACGCGGTGCGGGCGAGCGAGCCGCGAGCGACGCGGTGCGGTCGGGCGAGGCGGCGAGCGACACGGTGCGCGCGGACGAGCGACGCGGTGCGGTCGGGCGAGCGACGCGGTGCGCGCGGGGCAGTGGCGAGCGGCCAGCGGTGCAGGCGGGCAGCAGCGCGGCAGCGCCGAGCAGCGGGCGGGGGTAGCGGGCGGGGTTGGAAAATTCAAAAATTTTTAAAATAAATGGGTTTTCGGGTTGACCCGGCAACCCGTCGGGTCAACCCGAACCAGACCCGTTTTTGCAAACGGGTCGGTTTTTCGGACCCGAACCCGACCAGCTTCGGGTTCGAGTCAACCCAAACCCAAAAATTCCAGGTCGGGTTCGGATCGGGTTTTCGGGTCGGGTCCAATATTGACAGGTCTACCTGGTCATGCTGCTGCTGCTGGTGAGTAAGGAAACTATCAAATCGGGCTAAATCCTCAGAGCGGTGATGCTCGTAACGGGCGATGTCCTCAGAGTGTTGCTGCTTATGTGCAGCAACATAGGCATCAAACCGGGTCTCCCATCTATCAAATCTCTCAATCAAATGATCAACCGGTGAGTGCTGGTGGAGAGGAACAGGATCAGGAATGGGGGCGGGAGCGGGAGCCTCCTCCTCTCTAGCCCCCCGAGGTTCCTCAGGATGGAGACGAGTACTGTGAAGGGTGCTGAAGGAATTGTTTGAGTAGAAAGGAGTTGGGAGTTTTGGTGGAATAGGATACTGAAGTTGGTATTTGGTTTCAAGGACATAGGCTATGATGTGTCCTAAGGCTAGATTTGGTTTCCTCTTGTGACCTGGATCGCGAATTGTGGTTAGGTGATCAATGTATTAGAAAATTAGGTCTGCAGTATTGAATTCTCTATGAGCCATGATGTAGAAAGTAGTGAGGGAAAGTAGAGGGGTGATGTGGATTCGGTCCCCGGCTTTTGGAATTATGGAGGTGCGAAGGACATGTTGGATTGTCCTAGCATCTTTGACTAAAGAGCTAGTCTCTCCAATATGGTAAGGTACATTGGTCTGGCGAAGAAAGTGATTCGCCGTGGACCAATCAAGATCAGGGTCAGAGGCGATTACGTGTAGCTTATCCCCGGTGGTGGATAGCTGTAAAAGATCAACACAATCCTGATATGTGATTTTGACAGGGCGTCGATTCACATAGGAGGTCAGGGCTGTGAAGGTAGGGTTGATGCGAAGGTTTGCAAAAAATTATCGAAGAAACTCTGAATTGAAAGGGAAAGCAAGAGACAAAATGAAGAACACACCAGATTTATAGTGGATCGGTCAAACCTTGACCTACGTCCACTCCTTGGAGGCACCCTCCAAGTATTGCACTAACACAAGTGTCTCTCCTTTAGCCCCCACAGCTAGGTGGAGAATCCCTTACAAAATCACTTCCACCTCTCCCGGTGCGGTGGAGTTGCCGGGTCCTTTGACACCAAAGAGACTTCTTCTTTGGTGAACTTACCTCGAGACAAGCCTTGAATCCGATGGTACTAAGGTGCGAGTTCACCGGAGCAACCGTGTGGAACCCCCTCCACACTCCCTTGAGTCCCCCCTCACAGGATCTTCTCCCTCTCTCAAACTCCACCCTTTCCTCTCTCCCTTTCAAGCTCTCTCTTAGAACTTCCCCCACAAGAACGAAGCTATAATGGCTGACAAAGACACTTACAAAGTGTCATCCCAAAACTTAAATAAAAGCTCTCAAAACGAGCTCATTAATGCAAGTTGCCGACATTATCGTCCAGGACGATGTTGGTGGAATTTTGGAAAACAGGTTTTGAAAAATATTAGTTTTCTTTGGGGATTTTAAGATTAAGGTTAAGTTCTAATTCTAAGGTCGAATCAACTTGTTAGAAAGAGTATATCACCCTGAAGGACGAAAATAAACTTTCATAAGGGTGTTCAGACTTAGAATTATGTAAACTCATCTTGAATACTATGATCGGGTTCTAAGGAGAACTTTATATAGCCCCGAGGGAACAAAGTATAGTTCAACTAAATACCCAATTATAATATTCAAGAAGCATGACCGTCGCATTCGCATCCAAAGCCTTATCGAAGAAGGATGTATCTCCCCAAAGGGAAATGACACCATTCTACGATAATCCTTCTAATGCAACTACGGCGATCATTATTTAACTTTTCCCAAAGAAATCTAGTAAAGTTTTAGAAATTAATTTTTTAAAATCAGGTTTGTGGGGTTCCAAATCTCCTACGAGCGCAAGCCCTCGTAGTTAATTACATCGTAGGGAGATAAAATCTCCTACGAAAACTCCCGATTAAAATGGTGGCAGAATTTTGTTAGAATTTCTAGGAGTGATATAAAAAAAAGGAGAAGTGAATTTTGGAAATTCAACAGAGAATGGATCAAAATTGAGCAGTTATTAACGGAGTTAAAGGAGGAGAGGTAGTGGACACTTTGAGATTCCAGAACCATCCGGAAGTGTCCCAACTTAATCTAAGTGTTGGGCTTTATGTTTTGGATTGAAATGATATTTAATTAGAGTTGAGCATTTTATTAGAAATTTGGGATTAGATTCCTGAAATTTGGGGTCTAATAATCAAAGATCTGCCCTAGATCCTAAATCTATTTTGGACACTGGACCACAGTCGTCCGATCCTAACTAATGCAGTGCAAGATCTGGACTTACCCCGGCCTGGATTGGGGAGCCAGCTAACCACCTAATCGATTTAAAAGAAATGAGTCTGGTCTTTTATGAAAGAGTGGTAGGGACATTGTATTTAATGTTTCGGAGAGTTGGGGCCGACATCTAAAAATTTTCCTAGTTGGCCCCTTTAACTTATGTTGGGTGCTAAAATGCTAAAACTGATGAAATTAAGATTTTGACTCTTTTAATTCATTTCTAATGCAATGCATGCTAGTTAAAAACCTCAAATCAAATATGCTTGAAATTTTAAAAAACAGGCTTAGAAAATAATTTTTTTTTTAGAAGACTGGACTTCCCAGGTCCGGCACCTCGTCCTCATAGGTCAGACTATCCGGACTCTACCCGCAGGCGGGGAAGGGTCTAAAACAAGGAAAGAGTAATGCAAAAATATGCATGCGACCCCGGGGTCGATCCCCGGCTAATTCCCTAGATTCGTTATCTTTCTATGTTATTTAGACTTACTAAAATTTTAGACTTTTAAAGTTATGAATATAAAACTTTCACACCCTTACGAGCCTCACGTATCCAGGCGAAAACAAAAGCGGCACACAATCGTCAAAAAAAAAAAAAAGAAAAGCAGGTAATCCTAGAGGCAATCATTTCAACACTTCAAATATAAATGAATTGATTAATAAATGTCCATAGGCAAAATTACCTTGCTTATTACAAACCAGAATTTTACAGAAAGTAAAGTGGTCGGGCACCACTAACAATAACCCGGATTCTAGACCTAGTAATGACGCAAGTAATTTTTAGTGGGATATTCTCAATCTTCAAATCTTCAGTCTTGTTCCTCTTCGGGCTCCTTTTCCTTCAAGCTCTTTTGATTCTTCATACTGAACTACCCAAATGGATAAGAGGGCACTTCCTTTAAGGGGAAGGCCACTCTTTCCTCTTTGGGTAGGGAGGAGTGTGACCCAAATTTGTATCTCCAAATAGAAAAGGTCTACTCCCCTTAGGGGGATTCTTTTCTCTTTGGAGTCCAAGCTTTGGACCTATATATATCCCAACTCAAAATCTGACTTTCACAACACTTAACACTTATACAAATTATATTTATTTGAAAATAAAATCTAGACTCACCTGCAGGGTTATCCTAAGCAGTCAATAAATGAAAAGCAATTATTCCCAACCAGTTATATATGAGCAGAAAAATAAGTAAAACACACTGGCCACGCTCTTTTTATTTAGGGGCATTAGCAGCTGAAGCACCTGTGCAAGCAGTTATTACAATTGATAATAAATTTTGTTATTGATTTAGCCCCCTCTTATTGCCCTGCATGAGCGTGGCCACCTGCAGAAAACTGTGTGAACATCCAGATCGTACCTAACTTAAGGGTAATCTAGTCGCCAAACACATCAATCCATCCACAGAGTGCAGAAAAGTAAGCAAACACAACAATTTCATCCACAACATGCAGTGAAAACTACGAAAAATCTGGCAGTAGTAAAGTAAACACCGGCCTAACCTAGATCTAGAGTTGGTTGTCCTAGCACATCATCTAAAGTGTGTGTAAAAGGTCGTGTGGCAGGGGTAGATCCTAAAGTGGGTGATTAGTTAGAGTTGTCTAGAAAAGTTCTAAATTTGTTAAGGCTCAAAAGGGGATTTATATTAAAATTTAAGTATTAGTAAATTAAGAATTTTAATTAGACATATTTTAAAAGTTAATTGATTACCACCTTTGTTTCACACCGAGGCCGTGAAGTTTATTTCACCTTCCTTGGGGCTAAGCTAATAGCCTCGTAGGCCTGGGTTACCCAGTGGTAATCGGGGTTGATTAAGTTATTTAAATTGGTTGGAATTAAAGGAGTAGATTAATATAAAAGGAGTTGTCTACTGATTTTTAAAGTTTGAATAATTTAAGTTTGCCATTAATTGATTCGTGGCGTTGTGCCACCAGGCTCGAGGAACCAGCCTCCTTAGGACACTTAGCCCCGCAGCCCGGAGTAGTCCAGCCGATAAACCAAATTAATGTAATTTAATTAGAGATTTTAAAACGTTAAATAATTAAAGATTAATCTATTTTAAGATTTAACACCCCTTAGAATCCATTCGTGGCGTTCTGTCACCAGGCTCGAGGAACCAGCCTCCTTAGGACACTTAGCCCCGCAGCCCGGAGTAGTCCAGCCGATAAACTTCATCTTTTAGGGTGGTTGTTGTGTTTTAAAAGATTTGTTAAGTGTTTTAAGCATTAAACCAATATTTTCTAGAGTTTTAGAGTGATTTTGAGCTTTATGAATTTTTTGAATAATTTAATCATTTAATTAAAGGGTCAAAAGTTGAATTTTTGATTAAGCTTAAATTCTGGAATGTTTATATTTTATTAAAATACTAGACCTTACTACGATCAGTTTGAAGGTAAGTACGTTGAAATTAGATTTTTCTGCATTTTATTACGGAGGTTTGAAGTTTTGAACTAGATTTTAAGCATGGCGCCGGCGGCCACGTGGCAGCCGCTGGTTCGCAGGTTCAAAACGCGCGGCGGCGGGGGACACGCAGCATGACGGGGCTCGCTGGATCGAAATCGAGGCGGCGCCAATGATTAGCGACGGCGATCAGCCACGCGTCAGCCGCAAACCGCCTCACGCGGTTTCACTTAACCACGTCAGCGGTCAGCGTGGATCGTTGGATTGACCGCGGGTTCGATCCAACTGCTGAGATCGCATTCCGTTGTTTAATCTCAACGGAGGAAGATCAAACGGCGGAGGTTTGATCCTGCTGTCCCGAACAGACAGCCCTGATCTCGCCGGTCGATCGATCGAATGCTAAACCGAATACAAGGGCGAACCAAGACGCGGAACGAGAAGATCTAGACCGTTGATCGTGTGATCAACGGTCTAGAAAACGTACATCTGCAGCGAACTACGGATGATGCCCTAGAATCCATTTTTTGGTTCGTTCTTTCGATCGGATGGATGAAACCACTTGAAATTTTAAACTCAGTGAGAATACATGAACAGAAATATTGGGGAAACATTCGTTTTACCTAAGACATTCAATACATGAAGCTATTTAAATCCATCTAATGTGAGCTAGATCTAAGGTTTTAAGAGATTATACCGTTGGATCTTTGAAATTTCTGGATGGATGAGCTTGTAGACTGTCCAAGTGAAGATCCCTAGCATGAAACCGAGCTCGAACACGCCTGGATCGACTGCTACAAGCCTGGGACGGACTAGGTGGTGGACTCGCCGGAGAACTCGCCGCCGGTGACGTGCAACCACTTGGATTTTGTAGTAGGAAGATAGAGGAGGCTCTGGAGATCCAAAACGAACCAAGAACTCGTTCTGGAAGGCTGGGGTTAGTGAGAGAAGGTGTTTTGAAACTATGGCCTCAAAAGTCCCCTTTTCCCCTATTCAAACGGCCTGGGCTGGATTGGATGGCTGGGATTGATGCATGAGCTCCCTAGATGGTGCCACATGACCCTGGAACAGCTAGAAGGCTGCCTCAAAGGCTGGACAAGCCTTTCCTCCATTGTGTGGACTTGGGACAAGTGGGGGGGGGGGACCACTGCCTTTTAAGGCTAAACCAAGGACTGGGCTTGGTTAAGGAGCCTATTAGAGAGCTTTAGGACATTAAAGGGTCGGCCTAATGCAGCCTTAATCAAGGGAAAGTGGCTAAACGCTGATTAAGACATTTTGGAAAAGTTTAAGCCCTTGGTTTGACTGTGTTGACCAGTCAACAGGTCAAGGAAGGCTGAGGTGAAATGAGGGGGAAGTAGGAGCAGTCAATGGGAGAGCTCCCAAGCCTAATCTCACATTCTTTGAGGTCAAATAGGAGGTTTGACCAATTCAAAGAGGTGTTTAAGGCTTTTGTTGACTTGGTTTGACCAGTCAACAAAGTCAAAACTAGTGATGTGGCATTTGGGGAGGTGAGAGGTCATTTAGGATAGTTTGGTTGAAGGTCAAAAGTCAAAAGTCAAGGGTAGAGAAAATGAGAACCAATGCCACCAAGGATTGAGGATTGACTTGGTCAACTCAAGTTGGGTTGAGTTGACCAAGTGTCAAATGATACTTGAGTCTAATTCAGGAATTGATTTGAATAGGTAATAAGGGTTGAAAGGCTCAAATGGGTCAATTTGACCCATTTAGACCCCTTAAGAGTTAATGGGTCAACCTAAGTTGACCGGGTCAACCAGGTTGACTTAAGGGGTGAGTTTGGGCTGGGCAAATTTGGAATAATATTTGGAGACTACTGGAGGTGTTCCCCAGGTCTGGGAGGTCAATTTGATCAAAATTCATATTTGAACCCTTAAGGGCCCTTTGGGTCAACCTGGGTTGACTTGGTCAACCAGATTGACTTAAGGTCTGGGTTTGGGCTCAACAGATTTGAAATGACATTTCAAGACTAATGGGAATGGTTCCATGGCCTAGAAAAGTCATTTTGGTCAAAACACCTATTTGGACCCTTAAAGGACCTTTTAGGTGAACTATGTTGACTTGGTCAACCAGATTGACCCAGGTCCTTGGGATGGGTTGAACAGGTTTGATTTGATATTTGAAATTTACTGCAAGTGATTTCATTCAATTCAGAGTTCATTTGGTTTGAAATACCTATTTGAGCCCCATAGGGGTATTTTGGTCAATTTTGGCCCATTGGTCAACTAGGGTCAAAAATGGTTCTAAAAAATGCAGTTTACTACTCAGTGGGTTAAAATCAAGAGTCTGGAAGTGATTGGAGGCTTTGATAAGGGTTCCAAGGTCAAGATCTTCAAGGGGTTAGGTCTAGTGGCATAGGCTGTAAATATTTGAGGGTTTTACAGCCTTTGGATTTTAATTCAAATTATGGGGTTAGGGACCTCAGAATGGGCTCAAAATTGGAAGGCAACCTCTAGGGACATGTCTTATCACTTTGTAAGTGATAGACCCTAAATCAGACGCCATTTGACTGGGTTTTGAAATGTTTGAAAATTATTTGAAAAGGGTCTTTGGGACAAGACCTTAGGATTTTGAAATTGAGTTTGGATTTCTGGATTTGGAATGGATTTCAAGTTTGAATGATTAGTATTGAAGTATCCAAATCATTTACAATCATATGGTGATTGTTAATGAATGGATGGGGTCAAAGCTAGATTGAAGTTTGGATCAAAGTCTAAGTTGAAGGTTGGATTGTCAAATTGATTGGATCAAAGTTTGGATATGTTTGAAACTTGAATTAATTTGAATTTGAATTGAATGAAGTTTGAGATTTAAATTGATCAAAGGTAGGAATCAAATTGAAGTTGGAGCTGATCAAATGTAGGAATTGATTTGAGATTGAGATTGATCAAGGGTGGGGATTGATTTGAAGTTGGAGTGGTCCTAAGATCTTGATGAGTTTTAAGATCTAGGATCTAAGGGAATCCTAGGCTCTAGAGTAGGCCCTAAGGTCTGGCTCTAGGAAAGAATCCTAAGGTCTAGAGTAGATCCTAGAATCTGGAGTTTGGAAGGGCCTTAGTGACCTCATACAAAAATGAGGTCAACAAATGAACCCCCAATGTGTGTAGTAGAAGAGACTTCTGCTGCACACATTGGCGTTGACCGAATGAGAGTTTTGAATAGAATTTTAGAAGTGTGAGGAAGGGTATCGCCCAACTTCAGGTCTACAGAATGCTGATAGAAGACTTACTCCTAGTAGACGGATCAACTGTAAAACAAAGGTAGGGAATACCTAGCCTTGGGTCTAAGGAAGGGCATCGCCCAACCTTAGGCCTATAGGATGCTGATAGAAGACTTACTCCAAATAGGCAAATCAACTGGAAACCAAAGTAGGGAATACCTAACTTTGGGTCTGAGGAGGGGCATCACCCAACCTCAGGTCTACAGGATGCTGATAGAAGACTTACTCCTAGTAGACGGATCAACTAGAAAACCAAGGTAGGGAATACCTAGCCTTGGGTCTAAGGAAGGGCATCACCCAACCTTAGGCCTATAGGATGCTGATAGAAGACTTACTCCAAAAAGGCAAATCAACTGGAAACCAAAGTAGAGAATACCTAACTTTGGGTCTGAGGAAGGGCATCACCCAACCTCAGGTCTACAAGATACTGATAGAAGACTTACTCCTAGTAGACGGATCAACTGGAAAACCAAGGTAGGGAATACCTAGCCTTGGGTCTAAGGAAGGACATCACCCAACCTTAGGCCTATAGGATGCTGATAGAAGACTTACTCCAAATAGGCAAATCAACTGGAAACCAAAGTAGGGAATACCTAACTTTGGGTCTGAGGAGGGGCATCACCCAACCTCAGGTCTACAGGATGCTGATAGAAGACTTACTCCTAGTAGACGGATCAACTGGAAAACCAAGGTAGGGAATACCTAGCCTTGGGTCTAAGGAAGGGCATCACCCAACCTTAGGCCTATAGGATGCTGATAGAAGACTTACTCCAAATAGGCAAATCAACTGGAAACCAAAGTAGGGAATACCTAACTTTGGGTCTGAGGAAGGGCATCACCCAACCTCAGGTCTACAGGATGCTGATAGAAGACTTACTCCTAGTAGACGGATCAACTGGAAAACCAAGGTAGGGAATACCTAGCCTTGGGTCTAAGGAAGGGCATCACCCAACCTTAGGCCTATAGGATGCTGATAGAAGACTTACTCCAAATAGGCAAATTAACTGGCAAACTAGGATGGTGCCACAAGGGGCGTACTCCACCACTAGTGAATGGTACGATCCTAAGGGAGGGAGCAATCCAGCCCTTAGGAGAAGGTGAAAAAAAAGCATTAAAAGTAAGAGAATTAAAAAAAGGAAAGAACTGGATTGCGAATGAAGAAGAAAATTTTATTAATTGATAAAACAAGCTACATCAAGCATAGTATTTCTTAAGGAAACACCCATTAACAGGTAGCATTGGGTGATTTCCTTTACAATCTACTAACTGATACGAGCCTCCTTCGTAGACAGTCTCTATAACGATGGGTCCTTCCCATGTAGGTTCAAATTTGCCTCCCAACTTCAGATGGGCCAAGATAGGCCTCCGAAGGACCAACACCAAGTCTCCTGCTTGGAAGGTCCTAGGTCGCACTAGCTTATCATGGGCCTGAACCATACGTGATTTATACAACTCTAAACTTTGTTGAGCTTGGAGACGTCGCTCCTCAAGGCCTTCGAGTTCTTCCAAACGTAGTTTTGCATTTTGTTCATTTGTAATTTGACTATGAACTGCAATCCTGAGCAAAGGGATTTGTATTTCCAAGGGTAGAATAGCCTCAGATCCGTACACTAGTGCAAATGGGGTGGATTGGGATGGAGTTCTATAAGTGGTACGATAAGCCCATAAAGCTTCCACCAACCGCTCATCCCACTGTCGTTTATTATCATCAAGGGTCTTTTTAACAATTTGCACCAAGGTTTTGTTGAAGGCCTCGGCCAATCCATTTGCCCAAGGGTAGTGGATCGTCGAGTATCTCCAATCAATATTATGGCGCCTCACAAAACTATTGATTTTTGTAGACTTGAATGCGGACCCATTATCGGATATGATTCTGCGAGGTACGCCGAATTGATATACGATATGATCACGGAAGAATTTTAAGACATGGTGTGATGTTACATTGCGTAGGGGAATTGCTTCCGCCCACTTTGAAAAGTAATCAGTCGCTGCTAATATGAAACAATGACCTCTCGTGGAAGGAGGGTCAATCGGCCCAATGATATATGTGCCCCAACTTTTGAAGGGCCACGAGGCTATCGTAGGGTGTAACACATTAGGCGGTTGATGTAAAACCACACCATGGACCTGACATTGATGACAGTGCTTTGCAGTATTCATGCAATCGTCAATCATTGTAGGCCAGAAGTATCCAAGTCTTTTAATCTTCAATTTCATTTTTGGACCCGATTGATGTGCACCGCACAGTCCTGAATAAACTTCATTAACAATCTTCAGGGCTTCTCGCTTGTCCAAATAGCGCAGCCACATGTGATCGAAGGACCGACGGTACAACAAATCGTTGACTAGTGCGTATGATAGGGCACGTTTCTTAATCTGGTTGGAGAGTGATTTATCCTGGGGAAGCTTCCCTTCTTTAAGGTAATCGATTAAGGGTCATCTCCAATCGCCTCCTTCGTCAGTTGTCGAAGAGGCAGAAAGGATCTGAAGGGGAGTCTTACTCATGTGTTCCAAATCTATAGGAGAGAGGACTTTACGACCCTGAATCTCTATAGGAATGGAATCCTCCTCAGGACAGGCAAATTGCTTTGCGAGTTTTGCTAAGGCATCTGTCGCGGAATTGCTACCATGGGGAACCCTATACAAAGTAGCAGTAGAAATTTGTTCCAACAAGTGAAGTGTATTTTGGTGATATCTTAGGAGATTCGGATTCAAGACTTTATAAGTTCCGGCCACTTGGTTAATCACCAACTAGGAATCTCCAAATATCTTAATCTCTTTAATTTCCATTAGAATTGCAAGTTCCAAACAAGTTATCAGAGCTTCGTATTCAGCTTCGTTGTTTGTACAAGGCTCCGATAAGTGATAGGAAAAATGCATCATTCCCTTTTCCGGTGTTATGAAAATTAGACCGATTCCAGCCTTTCCAGGGATTACAGATTGTTGGGTCGCATTCCTACGAGAGGATGCTGACCCATCAAAATACAATTCCCAGATGGCCTCGCCAGATTCCCTCAAACTCATGACTTATTCGTCGGGTAGATCATCATTCAGAGGAGAATCTGCCGGCAGCGGGTGTGCTGCCAGAAAATCGGCGACAGCTTGTCCTTTCACAGCACGAAGAGGAGTGAAGGTAATCTCGAATTGTAGTAATATCATAGACCAACGAGCTAAACGTCCTGACAACGTAGGTCGGGTCATAAGATATTGCAAAGGATTAACTCTTGAAATCAAACTAATTGAGTGGGAGAGCATGTAGTGCCTCAATTTCTGAGCTGCAAAAACCAAAGCAAGACAATGCTTCTCAATTGACGGGTATCGAATTTCAGTAGGAAGAAGTCTCCGACTGAGGTAATAGAGAGCATTCTCTTTCCCTTCGTCGTTGACTTGAGCCAACAGGGCACCTAAAGACTCATCTAAGGCTGCGGTGTAGAGAATTAACGGCTTTCCCGGAATTGGGGCTGCCAAAACTGGCGGGTTGGAAAGGTACTGCTTAATATCATCGAAAGCATTTTGACACTTCTCATCCCATACGAACTTAGCATCTTTCTTCGCAAGGACAGAAAAGGGTTGACATCTCCCGGAAAGATTAGAAATAAACCTCCTTATATACGCCAATCTACCTTGTAGAGACCTTAACTGGGTAAGGCTCTTAGGAGATGGCTTCAATTTTAGCAGGATCAATCTCGATTCCGCGGTGCCTCACTACGAATCCTAAGAATTTTTCTGAGGCGACGCCGAAGGCACACTTTAAGGGGTTCATTTTCAAATCGTAGCGACGCAACCGTTCAAAAATAACTCTTAAGTCGTACTGGTGAGCCTCTTTGACCTTGCTCTTGACAACTAAATCATCAATATAGCATTCAACTTGATTATGAATTAAGTCGTCAAAGATACGGGTCATGGCCCGTTGGTAGGTTGCTCTGGCATTCTTTAAGCTTAATGGCATCACCTTATAACAAAAGATTCCAATAGGGGTTCTGAACGCAGTATTTCTCTCATCTTCTGGGGCCATCTTGATTTGGTTATAACCCGACGAACCATCCATGAATGAGAAAATAGCGTGTGAGGAGGCAATGTCCACCATGAGTTCTGGTATTGGTAGAGGGAACTCATCTTTAGGACATGCCTTATTCAGATCCCTATAGTCGACACAAATCCGAATTTGACCATTTTTCTTTCGAACTGGCACGATGCTGGCCACCCAGGAGGGATATTGCTCCTCTCGAATGAATCCGGCTTCTGCCAATTTCTTAACTTCAGAAACGACTTGCTGCTCGATCTCCAAGCGCATGTGTCGAGGAGCTTGTTTAACAGGAATGACATCATGCCGAACCCCAAGTTTGTGAACTGCTACCTCAGTAGGCAAACCTGGCATTTCGTCGTATGTCCAGGCAAAGCAATCCCTGAACTCGGACAACAACTGAATTAAGTATTGGGTTTCACCCTCGCTCAACAAAGCACTTATGAAAATCGGGCGGGGGTCATCATCGTTTCCGAGGTTAATTTCTCTCAACTCATCGACTGTCGACTTAATTTCCTCTTCAAATTTAGGGGGTGCATCCCGAACTTGAAGATCATCGGGATCGTCTAAAGTCTCCAAAGAGAGTCCATCTAGAGGACAAGAAGGATCTGTAGGGACATTTGGAGAATCGAGATGGTAAGTTATCATTAGGCAATACTCATCATCATCGAATGAACTAATTGTTCCAAAGCCAATACCACTTGTTGGATTTTTATTTATCTTTGTTCGCCAAATATTCTCGTGGTATCTAGCTTGACCCTTAGTCCATCGGTATGGTATAGAACCCTTAGAAAAAGTATTTTTTACACAAACAGGGAAGTAGTCGAAAGGTAATTCCATTAATTCATTGAAATCTGCCTCCTCAAGGGTTACATCACCTTCGTCCCTTGCGGAGGAGGAGCCAGGGAAGAATTTCTGGACTTTCTTAACTTCACCATCCAAGTTGGGGGCCACTTTGACTTCTAACCCTACAATCCTGCCTGCCGACAGTGGGGTCAGAGAAAGGGCCTCAATCCTTCTAGTGAGCTTTTCATACATTGTTAATTCAGGCTCATCACTTTTAACTTTTGAGATATCTACCTCAGGATCACTGTCCTGGTCTAAGGTAAGATCAAATTTTGGAGGAGCATTTATGTTCTGATAATCGAGAGAGAGGGCAGTACCCTGACTTTCTAGTTCCCCATCAGAGTCGGATTCCAAATCAATATACACAGGTGCTGCTCTCATATCTAATGAAGTACAGCCTTGACCTCATGCCCTTAAAGCCATCCTCCCACCTCTTTGAGGTAATGTGCTTGGAGGCCTAAGGACAACGATATCAGAGTCGTCTTCACTACTCGATTGTGTCATTTCTTGATTGATATTTTTATCTTTTTCCTTCTTTTGCTCGAGTTTTTGTCCAACCATTTTCTCCTCAATTTTGATCTCCAATTTAGAACGGGACGAAGACCCTTTTGGTATGAAATACGCAGCATCTTCATAGATCCCAATTTCTTGAATTGAGAATGGTTGCAGATAACCCTTAATCACATGTTCAATGTCGTCTCGTTGATACTTAACGCATTGGTGCAGGGTAGATGGAACCATTCTATATTCATGAATCCAAGGTCTACCTAGAAGTGCGTTAAAGGATGTAGTTGAATCAATTATATGAAATTTAGCTTCAGTTTTTAACCCTCCTATTTCTAGGAGTAAAGTGATTGAACCTAAAGCTCTCTCGCCCTTCTCGTTGAACCCACGAAGCACCAACCTATCGGTTGAAAGCTTGCTAGTATCAACTCTGAGGTAAGCAAGAGTCTTTATGTTCATCACATTGACCGATGCACCTGGATCAACAAGGACTCTTGATAACTTGAAGTTTCCCACATCTATTGTAATGTAGAGGGGGCGATTGTGATCAGCAGTTCCCAAGAGTAAGTCTTCGTCAGAGAAGGTAACCCCGGGGACCTCTTTGAAGTAGAGAGCCTCACCTTCTGAAGTCGCAGCCAACTGTGTTAAGCAAATCTCGGGGTCGAGAAGTGCTTTAATTAAAGACTCCCTCATTTCTTTGGAGAGAAGGAGGGCGTCGTAAATACTTAATTTTGCTGGCAACTTCCTAAGATGGGCTAGGACGTTGTAATCAACCTTAGGAACTACAGACTCGAAACCCGGAGGAATTAAAGGAAATTCTGGTTACTGAGGGGAATCTGAATTTAGATCTTCAAATGAAGATTGCTTGCCTTTGTCCTGAGGGGGCAACCTAAGAGGTAAGACTTTACCGCCACGGAGTTGCACCTACTCGATGTCCTCGGGCGGGCAAACTAGAGCGGTGACTACACTCACTGTAGGAATTGGATCGTCGTTTCCCGAAAGAGAGTCAGAATCTGAAAACTCTATCTCGATAGGACTTCCCTGAAAATCACAT